>JAUYWH010000005.1:5059983-5179927 GCA_034779795.1 Ctenopoma multispine | reverse complement strand
TTATGTTGACAACTGCCAGGTTGATCTTTTATCTTGCTATGTGTCCCCCCCCCCCCCCCCCGCCCCCAGACACAGTTATTCCATGAATTACACAGCAATTATTAGCTGCATTAGGAAACCTGACAAAATCCATTAAGAAATATTCACGACAGATACATGTGGTTATATTTATTATCTTCATCTTTATTCATAAAAGTTATTAAATGTAATGAGAGTGCTGAAAATGCTGTGGAAAAAGGCTTCGTAATGTTGAACTATATTCCAGAGGTACAGCGGCTCAATGTGTATCTTCTGTTAATTAAAGACTAGCCCCCTAATTACTTCAGTAATTAGAAAACACTGCATTTTCAAAAAACAAACAAACGTGTGTGTGTGTTTGGGGGGTGGGGTGGGGGGTGTCCCACACATTCATTCATGAGCAATGGAAACATTAAGTGGGTTTGCATTAAATTCAACAAAACAAATAAAAAACAGCACAAACCAAAGTTAGAAAGTTATGTATTATTAAGTGAGAGGGGCTGTCCAAACCTGCCTGGACCTATATGTGAAAAAGTAATTGCCCCCTAAACCCAATAGCTGTTTGTGCCACCGTCGGAAGCAACAACAACAATCAAACATTTGTAATAACTGGCAATCAGTCTCTTAAATCTTTGTGGAGGAATTTTGTTCCACTCTTCACATATGTTTTAATTAGTTTAAAATAATTTTTGAGCATGAATGATCTGTTTAAGGTCATGCTACAACACCTCAATGTGATTTAAGTCTTCGTTTTGTTTTTTTAACCATTCAGAGGTGGACTTGAGACGTGCGATGACTGAGGTCACAAAATGATGGCCTGATATTATACTTCAGGATTTTCTGGTAGAGCACAGGTTCCATCAATCAATTATGGGAAGTTGTCCAGGTCCTGGAGCTGTTCTTAAGATGTGGTTCTCCAGGATAAGTTATCATTGTAGGCTGACCACTCCTGGGAATGTTTACCTCTGTTCCGATGGCTCGCACTGTGGTTCGCTGAAGTCCCAAAGTCTTAGAAATGGCTTTGTAACCCTTTCCAGACAGATACGTGTCAGTTTCTCATCTGTTCCTGAATTTTGTCTGATCGCAGCATGATGTGATGCGTTTTAAGATCTTTTAACGTGCTTCACTTTGTCAGACAGCTTCTATTTAAGTGATTTCTTGATTCAACAGAGCTGGCAGTAATCAGGCCTGGGAGTGACAGGTGATGTTTAACTCAGCCTTCCAAAGAAATCTGGTTAAATCATTGATGACTTAGCAAGGGGGCAATTACCTTTTCACATAGGGTTTGGACAGCTTTCTTTCCTTTAATAAATGCAATAATCACTCAATAGCATTTTGTGTTTACTCAGGTTATCTTTGTGTATCATGAAGGGGACAAATTTCCACAGCACTGTACAAGGTGCCTCAAATCTCTATACATTTAAAGCAAACAAGCCATACTAACATTATACAAATATACATTTTCCACAGAATCTGCTGTATCAGTAATAGCACTAACAGTGGTGCCAGTAATCAATAGTATCAGCCAGCACAAACATAAGCATTAACAGAAAAGGTGTATTCAATATGCAAGGAAGAGGAACAGTCTCTAAATAATCAAATATTCTGAAACAGGACTTTTCCCCTTAAGGTATAAGTCTTTTATGGATGAGCAGCTGGAAAAAAAAAACATTCCTCTGCTCTGTGAATAATGGATCTGAAAATGACAATAAATAGATCAGAATCAATGGTGATGAAGTGAATACAGACACCATCAAATATGAGGACGAGGCCTTAACTAGTGAAGGGCAATGGTAAAATGAACAGGATGAGAAGCAGGCTTGTGAAGGAGGAGGACTCCAGTTTGAATGCTCAGTACATTGTGGAAAATCTGGGTAGGGAAAGCAAATTTGAAACAGTCTTCTCCTCCCCCCCATCTACTGTGGAGGTGTCCTTGAACCAGGAACAACCCCCCAGCTGCTCCAGTAGAGCTGCACAGCGGCCAAATAGAGGTAAAGCATGACTGGGTGAGGCGGTCAGCTCCCTGGTGTGGACATGTGAATTTATACATATGTGAAGCAGGCTGTGTTCGAAAAAAAGAGCAAGCATGTTCAGCAAACCTCTCCTGGATAACTAAAGGTTAAAAAAATGACAAAAAAAGCTTTGCAACAAGCAGTGTATATTAATGCTTTCCAGGCTCTTGGGGAGATAAACGTGCAATCCAAACATTGTTTATTGGGAACCGTGTACAACACAAATCATGTAGCAAGAAAATGGAGCCAATAACTCACCTTTCCCTTTGCTTTTTGTCCCAGCCACTGATAGCATGAGGGGGTAAAGCAAGGAAACAGCAGGTTAGACAGGTATTAGGGAAGAAAGTAACATTGATAGCATGCTTATTAGTAGTAAATAAGGAAGTAAAGTAGGTTCCATGATGTCTGAGTTAATGATATTCTGCATTTATGACATTTTTCTTCAAGGTATGATAAATGATTAGTTAATTATATACCAGGTTAACATTAAAATAATGTCTCTTGAGCACCTATAGCAATCTGGAGCTCCTAATCAACCTAAAATACATGTGCACACAGAGGAACCAAAACTGGAACAAAGGATTTTCCTTTCTGAGGTGTAAGTGTTAACATCATTTGAGAGGTTGAATTTCAGTGGACAAAACCTGCCTGCTGTTTGGTTCCTTTTCCATTTCTGTTCTACAGTTAAGCTCAAAAGTGGAATTGCAAAAAATACAATCAGAGCCATATATGTACCTCTGTCTTTGCAAATTTGTGTTTGCTTGTATAAAATTACATGTCATGGGCAAATGTCATGTTATGTCAAATCAAGTTGAGAATAATGTGTAATATAGCTTAAGGATCATAAGATATCTTTTTAAATATAGCGATTCAAACAATTAAGAGCTGTAAAATTGGAAACTGCAACAAAATTAGTAAATCTTTTCTGCTTAATTGCTAATCTGCCTGGCAGTGCCTGGGAAGAATTCAACTCGATAACGTTCAACTTTCACCTTCTGTGCAAATTACATGCAGCTCAGAGTAACGTGGCAGACTGGTAAACAATTTCCTTCTCCTCATCACTTGAGAGACAGATGCTTTGTTTGTCTCCAGTGGTTACATAAAAGAAGGTGCTAATCTGTCTTCAGATAGAGACACTTAGCTAGCTGTAATGAGGACAGAACATTGTTACCAAAGGCTTCAGAGAGCACTGACAGCATAACACTAGATTTGCTGGCCTTAGAGACCTATATAAAAAATGCCTCGTCATAAAAACTTAAATCAGCATCACTAATCAGAAGTACAACTATGAACTACTACAACTACTGTGCACACACAGACTCACTATAGATGCCTTTCTAAGAACCTTGAGGAACGCTAGTTATTTATAGAAGACTACACTTGCTCCAAATGTTACACATTCACGTCACACATCTGCAACACAGAAAATCATATGAAGTACACAACCCTGAAGGTAAAACCACTGCTGGTCTTCCTGTAAGATCCTGCCTGTTAAAATGTGTCTGTGAGTTAGGAAGTTCTATTAATTTACAGCTCACATCTGATTTCTGAGGGGGATGTTGATGAGATTTTGCTCACAGGAGCTGTAGTTAAGGCGGTGCTTAAATGGTCCAAAAATGGAGTAAAAAAAAAAAAAAGACTTACCACACCAGACTTTTTCTTGTTTTGTTTTTTTTTGTCAAATTGTTCACTTAACACATGTTTTTATTAGTTTTAAAATGATAAAAAAAACACAATCCAAAAATAAATGAGCTAACATTTAGCCAATTCTTCCTGCCTTTCATTTGCTTACCATGACTGATGTTTCAGACAGAGCTGCAGGTGAAACAGGACTGGAGGTTTCCCTTAAAAAGCTCTGACCAAAACTACACTGACTGAGGGTCACCTCCATGTGTTGTATGTTGTGAAGGTTGACGAACATGAGGGCTTCTTAAGCTCCTCGTGTAGTATTTACCTCTCTTCCACCTCTGGTGTACAAATGCATACAATGTGCACTGACACATCCTGTTTATTATTCAGAAATGGCCACCATTCCCTTCCAGCTGGACGTGGTAGTTACATTGTTCACACTATGCCTCATTTGTTTCTGTTGTCAAAGATAATTTTTGGCTTCTTTACCATCCCTCTGGAGCACAATCTGTATTCAACATGATCACCAATGCTGCATTTATGTGTTTCCATATTGCTGATATTTGACAACGGAAAAGCACTGATCAAAACAATAATGAAGGCTATTTAAGACACATGGTGGTACATAGCTACAATGACTAAACAATTGTCCTGCAAACTGCATTTTTTCCTCTGTAACCAGCCTCCATGAGGCCACTTTTGCACATAAGCACATAACACATTTCTTTGCAATTATTTTACAGCCAGGCCAAACATTCAATAAAAATTATGATCATGTCGATGATTACAAAACCCACAGCTGAGGGTGGAGAGACGCCTTGTGAAAAAACAGTACAATTTTCCTACCTAAAAATAGGTCAGTGTTAATCTGAAGTCTGCAGAAAGGACAAAATGTTTATCTGAAAAAAATAGGTCACTTCTTGGTGATGCTTGAACAAGCTCTTATCTGATGAGGAAACTGGGAAGATCATACAAGTAGCTTATGCCATTCCACTATCTGACGGAAAATATATTGTTTTTGACACTCATTAATCTTTCTGTAAACTCTCAAGTGTGCGCCTATTCCTATTTTCTCCCTATGTGGAAGTTATTAATCTCTGACTCTCTCTAAATTTAATAGTGTTGACAAAGTCATACACCATGATAAGATTCTCCTTGCTGTGAACTGGAAATGTTTGCAAGCACATGGCAAGCATATCAATATATTCTATCTCAAATGTATAGGGCTTATGTTTGACATTCCTAAGAGGACTTTCACTGAAAATCAATAACAGGGCGCACAACAACACAAATCTCTGTCAAAGAATGTTGATGTGTTCAACACACACAGCAGCACTATTAAGTGCATGAGTGCAAGTATCGAATCCAACACTACATCACCCCAATCAGTCACAACATTAAAAGCACCAGGTGGTTTTAATGTTGTGCTGAACAGGGTTCAGGTGAAAAACTTTGAATCCTGTCCATGATCAACAGGTTGCAGAACACACAATACACCGCGAGACTGTATAGCTGAGCTGTACTGTGTAAACACATGGAGTTTTAGTTTGGCACCTTTGATTTGTTAGCAGCATTTCAGGGTCTGTTCTTAAATGTAATGACCACTTCACTCACAGAAATAATAATAATAAAATTATAAATAAAACTATACTACATTTGTGTCTATGAGGTAGTGCAAGGGTAAAATCAGTGACATTCATTTAGTTATTTCAGTTTGGATGGGCAACATGTAGGAGCTGCTAATTAACACCTCTGAACACTAACAATTAGTGCTAAATGCTAAATAAATCATCATTAGATTATTCAGAACAAAATACAGAGGAGGCTTAAACAATATGTCACTGTAGGTTATGAGCGCAAAGTCACAGGTATTAAGTTGATATTTCAGTTGTTTTTCCATGCACCTTCTAATATCTAATATTTTCCAATATCCTGTAAATTCCTTCCTCGAAAACAGTGCATCATTACTGATTCACTGCAGTGGCATGAATAAAGCACTGCGGTGGACAGTTTTTATCAACAATCCTCCTTCATAGTCTTCTCATTAAGATTTAAACACTCACTTACCATCATGACCATGCTCTTGAAATGACATGAGGGATTACTTTGACAAAATTCAATACCCTCTAACTTAATGATCAATAACATTAACTTATCTAACTTTACCTAGAAACCTCAATGTAGACAACCAAGAAACACCGGGTGCAGGATAAACAGGGTTCCTACACCAAACAGATGAGTGCAATATGTGCCGGAACCAAAACAATGAAGAGGATAATAGCATGTCAATGACAACGAGATAAGAAAGCAAGAAGAAAAAGAGAAACGCAAGGAGGCAGAAAGATGGGACTCTGGCCAGTTTGGCCACCAGTGGCATAAATTTGGAGCAGTCAGCCAGCTTGTTAGTTGTTTTAGCGTTATGTGCAGCTCAGAGTGCCACAGAATGAAGTCCATTCTTTATCTGTCAGGCTTATTTCTGAAGTGGGTATGCAGGCCTGCAACAAAGCAATAGTCACTGGTCCCCGTGGTGATTAGTTTAACCGACCACTGAGAGGTTTGTCCTCTAACGCAGTGAGAGCTGCCCTCTGTCCCTCAGCTGGCCATCACTGGGGTCACTGCTCTCCCTTTGCCAGTGTCACAACAAACTCTCCTGGGACAACCATGGCTGTAAGTAACCTTTTGACAAGGAAGCACTTCATCACACTTCTGCTCACACACATACTCACAAGTGGAAGCACAAGGCAGTGTTAATAGCTGCATGCTGGTGGCTCTTAAACAGCAGCGATAGGTAACCGAAATGATGGGCTTGGCTTCAAAAAACGGGAATCGTTTTATTTTAGAATGGTTTAGGATTGTATAGTTCATAACATTTTAGGAGAATAAGTAACATAACATTTCCTAAATGTTCGTTTTGAGGTTTTACTTCTTTTACTTAAAGGATCAGTGAATTATCAAAGTTCTTGATTAAATGTATATTGCATGATAGACTAATCAATTCCAGAATTACTACACAACCATTAGCTACGATTTCAAATGTTCATAGCAGATATTTGCTGCAGATACAGGTCATAAGACAGATCTACAGGAGAGCAACTATTGTAGGTCTTGATTGAAAAACACAAAGCTGCAAGTAATAACAGACAAGTAGAAAGTTTGAGGTGGCACGCCTGGTAAAGTCCAACAGCTGTAATATCCCTTCACCTGTGTCCAGAGTCTTCTGAATAATTTAGTGTTATTTGGATTATTGATGAGGTTGAGCTGTAAGAAATGGTCAGTGCTTCCAGTTTTTTACAGCGATAACACCAGATGAATTGCCAGATTAAAAGAGCCAACTCCTCCATAAACAGCAGCGACTCCCTTCAGAGCAACACAAGCATGTTTTCCTTTCTCCCGGCAGCGCATGCTGCCGCAGAGGCACAGTTTAAACACACTTCTACAGCCCGGTGAAAGGTAGAATTACAGGCACACATATTGTACCTCCTGACAACGCCCCAAACCAATTTCTTCTTCAATTTTCTCATCTTGTCTCTACTGTGTTTCAATCGGGGCACTTCATGTAACGAAAGCGTGCAAGTGTCCCTCCAGTTAGAGCAACACTAGCATGGTGAGGTGAGCTAGAGTAATTGAGAAAACTTGATTTCACACAGCTGTCTCATGGTGTAGCCACTGTGTGATGAATAAGACCTACTCATCTTTTCAGGTCTCTATTGTATTGTAAAAATAAATGCAACGTACAATCCTCATGCGCAGTAATGCTGGACATCAGTAAAACCAGAAGTGCACAGAAACCTAAACAGCGATATGGAGGTCTATTTTTTTATTTTCTTCAACTTGTTTACTGGGGTCACAGCAGAGTAGTTTTATAGCAGACATGCCAAGCACTGGTTCTTTTTTATAAAAAAAACAACACATTTCAATAAATCAAAGAAAGAAAATAAATTAAAATGTACCGTGTTAAAATCTTTATAGTTTCACAGTTTCTAAAAGAACAAAATGCAAACTGAATGGTTTTTAGGTGATAATTGTTCTTTGTTCATTTTATTTTTGCTGTTCAGTCTATTTTAATCTACCTCTTGCTGTGCAACAATCTGACAAGGGACTAATTTTAACCAACTAACAATCCAGCTTTGGAAATAGGATGGTAAAGGGGGATTTCCAAATCCTTGTGTTCACCCTATTTTATCTGTATTGTACAAGAGATATGCATATAATAGTGGTCTAATTAACAAGTAATGACACAAGTTGAACCCAATTATAAGACAACTATATCTCTGATTGTCCATATTGGTCAATCCCATCTGCTAAATCACAGATTTGTGCATAATTACATAACATGTTTACAAAATAAGTTAACTTTAAAAGAAGTAGCAAAAGAAGTTTGACCCACATTACTGTGCAAGTTCAATTTGACTCTATCCATTGAAATACGCAAGTTATAATTAGTCGCCTAATACACAATGAGCCTAACTGGCAGCACTGCCATTTATACATTCAGGAGTGCTCATAGGTTTACAGTCTAACTGCCAGTACAAATAGCACCTTAAACATGGTGACTACTGACCCGATCATTGTTAAAGAAGTTGTTTAATCTTGCTGCTCTGGCAGAAATCTTGCCCTTTGTTTAATTCATGAGCATAGTTTTGCAGTAGTAGCTTGTATGCAGCCATTAATCAGTCTGGCAAGAACAGGACTCATGGCTTTCTGACTCGAGACAGATTGATGCTCAAGCATTTGTCATGATGAGGTGGACTGTGATGCCTATTACCTCGCTTTTCTTTTTGTTTTCTTCGGCACCATTCTGTCCACAGCCACCTTGAACTTTACCACGGCACTTAAATCAAATCTTTGTTTTTGCTCCAGGCACAAGCTGTGAGATTTACCATTTCAGTGGTCCATTCACAACAAAATTGTTTTTTTGACAGAGGTTGTAATAAGATGTTTTCACTCCACCAACATGAAATATTCAGAATGAAGGAAATGTAATATTAAAAGATGCTAGATTACCTTCACATCTTTTAATAGATCAAAATTCTGCTTTTGCAAGTACAGGTAAAAGTACAGGTATGCTATACAATAAAACCCCTGTTTCTATGACAGCGATGATAAGGGAAACACACCACAACAAAGGTATCCACAGAGCCTGCAGTGCCTATCACTCAGCATTACCCACTTATGCACATCTAGCAGTACCCCCAAACCTAGGCTTATGGTGTGCACACCACGTGTGCATAAAACCATGTCATGAGGATACACTTCAGTCCAGCTGAGTTGTATTTGATATAAACTGAGATGTTTCAAAGTAATTTTGGAGTGTCCATCTCTACTGCTGTCCTACTAGAAATCACATTTCCTTGTGTTACAGAAAATTGCTTGACATTATGTGGCTGCACCAATGCCTTGCAGAAGCTCTGTGCATGCAGATGAGGGTCCCTGCTAAAGGCAACCCGGGACTCAAGCCTCCTAGGTTTTTATCTGCCAACCCTCAGGAAAATAGCCGGGCTGCACACATAATATCCCTCTTCTCTGACTTTACTTTACTTGGCAGACGCTTTTATCCAAAGCGTCTTACAAGGAGAAAACACAAGCAATTACCATTCGGTTTCTGTAAATTCTGAGTTACTACAAACTAAGAGCCCTGATAAGACCCAACTTGTTAGGATAAAGAACATGCTAGGACTGACTTCACTCTAGAAGGATGGGGATGCTGTCAGATCTTCGCGGAAATGTGGAACATTAATATTAGGAACTTACAACGTGTAGGAAATACCTACACATTGTAGGAAATGTGTAGGAAATACCTACACATTGTGCTGACATTTCCCTCAATTTCATTTAATAAAATAATATTCCAATAACTTCTGAGATGAGAGTTTGCATGGTTTACTCCCATTACTGAGCACCTGGTGTATACCCTGACTAAAGCGCTGTACAGCTGGGATGCACAGAACGTGCTGGAGTTACTGTAATGCAATCTGAATTGGGTCCTAACAGTTGCAATATGAAGTGTGCTTTATTTGCTTGATGATGGGAAGTTACAATGCTTTAGTGTTGCAGAAATGACATTCCACGAGCATGTTCAGTGTGTGCTGTCAGTAACTGGTCTAAATGAAGTTTAAACCCTGCATGACGCCTGGGAAATGTTTGGGCCCTGTTCCAAGTTTGAGATATTTGTGTTGTCATGGAAAACGTTTAAAGGTAAAACAGAGCCTCTGCCCTTGTTTTCTGCAAAGAGGATTTCAAGCTGTGAAACACTGATAATGCTGTTCACTTGAAGCAAATGCATGTCCCATCTATTGAATGAAGTGTTTGTGCCAAGTAAAAATGACTTTTGATGCTACTTATGGAAATAATGTTGGGTCAAGCTTCTTCCCTTTGGTTTGTCACTGGTCCTTCGTGTCATGCCTGCGTTCACCTCTCCTCCCTCTGAGGTAGGAAAACAGATCGAAATGAAGGGTGAAGAGGAAGCGACGTTCCCAAGGTCATTGCAAGTTGGAAAAACTGAAGCATAAAGGTTGTCATTGCTGACAAACTTTTCAGTTAAATGTAATTCCTACAAATGTTCAGTGGTAAATCAGGGGATAGTGCTGTGTCATACATAACTACATGTTAGAACCACCTGCACACACACTCTCTTCATCACCCTCTCGGCATATTAGTCCCTTATCTTAAAAAACACACTCAGTTGTGTTCTATGTCCCAGTGATGGAATTGTAAAGAAGGTCAACCTCTGGGGACTACTTTCAGCCACAAAGATAATCCACTTTGATGAATCTGTTCACATCCTCAAAGTGTCATCCCTAAAGCCTTTCAGAGGCCCCCGACGTCCACCTTGATATGAAATAGATGCTTCATAAATCACCTCAGCTTGCAAACACTATTATGCACACACAATGTTACCAACCTGAACTGAAAACCTGTTGAGAATGACAACATGGAGTGTGGAAAATGTCACAATAACTGGCACTTGACACTCAATAGCTCAAGATCAAAATTTTAATTCACACTACTGCTAAAAAGCGGCTTTGTTATATGGCAATGACAATAAAATCCGGTATGAAACAACAGAGCCAGTGGCACTAAAAATCTGAACTTGAAAAAAAAAAAAAGAAAACACTAAAAAAAATATTACATTTAGATTAAAAAAAGAATACAATATATTATTTACACATTTACAGTATTTATAAATATTTATCCAAAGTGAATTGTAAGGTACTTACACACAATGAGCAACTTGGCTTGGTTCATTTGGCCAAGAGGAAAGTGAAATCAAATCACTGACCCAGCAGTGAGTGGACAACCGTTTTACCGAGTGAACCATAATATAATAGTCTTCTGAGACATTTCTAAATTATATTCTCCTCTATTATTTTTCTTGTGAGATTTTACCCCCCACAGTCAGTGGTTTTCAGCAACAATTGTCTGTCACTTGGCATGGAGATGAGGAGTTTCAGGACACGGGGTAGGGAAAGTGATTTCCATATACACTACATAATGAAAAGGTCTACTTGTATAACCCACTCTGACATCTTGTGTATGTTGACTTTTTCATGGAGGAAAAGCTCATAATCACTACCTATACCCTCCACCTCCAATATGACAGCACAGGTGATCTTACATGCAAACAAGGTGGTGTAGAGAAAGGTTGCAGCAACAGTGATGCTCCCGGGTGAGTTTTCATGCCTTTTTCCAAATTCATTACATGCAGAGATGAATTCTCCACAGCTGTGTTGGCACAACTGACTCTAAGACATATTGTCTTCCAGGTTGCAACATAGTCAAGATGACAGTACAGTAAAAAAAAAAACTATTTGTTTTGTGAAAAAAGCTGTTTGTGCCGTTAGCTAATGTGGATGCAAGCTATTGCTTCGAAGTCACTGATGTTTGGGTGTGATTCTGGGAATCTGCCTATAGACTAAGACTCTAGCAGGAATACCATCCTTATTCTACGAGCCCATTCATCAGTAATGATGGATTTCTCTTGAGGGCTAACCCACTGAGGCCCCGCTTAAACACCAAGTTCCAAACCCCTTTTGCTTTTTAAAATACCAGCTGCTCAGGGCATAAGTGACTCCACCTTTGGGATTTTGGCATCTTATTTCAGTGTTTGTCAAAAGTATGCCTGGTTTCTACCATTCAAAGTTGCTTCTCTGCATGAAGGTCATTCATAACAACTATAGGAGAAAAGCCCAAGAAAAGCATTTAAGCAAGGCGAGACAGGTGCACCTGTGCCCAACAGCCCTTTAATGGACCAGGCACTACTGCAACAGTGCTACATTATTACCACATCATCTATATTTTTTATAGGAGTGCACATAAAAATGATTCAAGAATAAAAATATTCACCAGACTACATTAATCTCTCTTTCTTATCCCTAATCTCCACAAGTGTGCACAAAGCCAAGAACCCAAACAGCTGCTGTGAGATAATGGATCATAACAATTTGTTATATATAATACCTCAAAGGTAACATAGTGATCCATCATCCCTTTGCATACAAATAAAATCTACATGGATTATCAAATCACAAATCATTGCAAATGAGTTTGATTAAGGAATCTCTTCTGACAGACACTTCTTAATAGATCAAATTTACCTACACATCTTAATCCAAGTTCCCCTTTCAAGCTTTCACCATAGCTTTCACTTGCCTTCTTCTCCATCTCATCTCTTCACCAGCAGATCGAGTTGAATTTTTTCAAAATACACTTTCAAATGTTTAGAATTTTCTGCTCAAGGATCAAAAAGTGGAGTACAGTGACAGCTATATATGAAAATCATTACCAATGTCTACATTTCATAGCAAATCAAATAATACAAAAATTAAAACACATAAAGCAACAATTTATTCCACAGCTTCAGACTAAAATAACAGAATTATGTACTGTATTAGTTGAGTGAGTTATGCGAAGGATGTCATGAAAAAAAAGAAAGAAGTTTTGTTACTGTTTACATGTACTTCATATTATCAGCTCAATACAAAAAATACATATTGTGTTCATGATATTTTGAAGCGAGTCCCTTGAGGGCTAGAAATCCATTAAAACTATACTCACTGTGAAGTCACTGTGTCAATCCAGAGGCAGAGCAAACCAAAAATCTACGAGGTCACTGTGGACAAATGCTTCATAAAAACATCCGTTAGTAGAAACTTTACTTTTAGGACACCAGATATTGTAATTTCTGCATTTTTAATTAGACTTTAATCCACTTTCTTAGGCAGGGAAATATTTTAGATTGGTCTCTACTTCGCAATAAAAGCAAAATACTGTATGAAGTAACATTTGCTGTAATTCTTTTACACCACAATTACATTAACTTTAAAACTTTCCACTCAAAAAAAGTCACAATGTGCATGACCTCAGAGAGAGGAACACCCTCTACAGCCCTCTCCTCATTATAAAATGCAAAGCTTCTAAGTGAACGAAAGAAATATTACTGTAAAAAAAAAAAATTATGTTTGATTTCAAAGTCAGTATCCTATTGTTTAATATAACTTTATTTTCAATACCAAATGCTTTACCAAACAGCAAAACACATTTTTTCCCATTACTGATGCAAGTCATGCTAACAATGCTAAAAGCTAAAGTCTATATGCTGGATGGGGTCACCAAAGTTCAAACAGAAGGCATCTTACAATGACGAAATAAGGTGTGGAGTCTTTACCACGTCAGTAATGATTTCACTGCTATTGGGTTCTAAATTAAGACGTTACAATTTAAAAAAAAACAAAAAAAAAACAAAAAACACTGTCTCTTGTTGGGAAGATGGTGCTGCTCAACACCATCACAGCAAATTAACCTAGTGAAACTAATAGCTTTATTCATGTCAGTGCTTTATAGCATAAGGCTAAGTAATGCAATTAACATCTAGTGTGGCCCGGGTCTAAAATCCATTAGTCATGGTTATGGCGCAACCATCTATTTTGATATTATTATAACTGAATATTACTGCAGAATATTTCTATAAGTTATTAGTAAATAAAAAATATGTAAATGATACAGAATCATGAGCACAACTGCCCACCCCTAAACCATGGTTGCAAAAGTAAGTAAAATTTATTTCACTCAAGAGCCTTTAAATTGTGTTGCTACAGTATATTGTTGTGGAGACTGAGGACACCAAGGCAGTATAATGGCTCTTTTATGATCTCGTGTTTTTTGTGGCAGTCTTTGGAAGGGATTCATCTGATGCTTTGTTGAAGTGCAATTTTGAGTTCATATCTGAATATTTCCTGCTGAGTGCTCTTAGGAATATGTAATCATTTACTGAGAAAAGTGAATCAGCATGACCAAACACAGCTTTTATTTTGTTGGCTCATGGCAGGACTCCGTCACTGCTCAGTGCCAGCTGGTCAGAGTCTCTGTGAGCTGAAAAAACATTAATATGATTTGGGCATTCAGCAGCCCTTCTCTTGTCTTTAATGGGAGTGTAAAATCAATTTTAGTAAGTTAGTGAAAAACCCTTTCATCATAATTGTGGTCAGAGGTTGATTTTTTCAAATATTTTCTTTCAGTTTTCTTGCTTTCTTCTTTATCATTTTTACCTTTCTTGTCTTCTTCCCTTTTTAATACCAAAAAATAACCAGGTTTTAGAAGATTAACTAATTTTCGGAAATGTGAAAAATTATATTTAATAATGAAATCCAAACTAATATCCAGTATTTAACCAATTTAGTAATGATACAGTTTATGGAATGAAACAGTTGTAGAGTTCAGCGAATAAAGAGCACATAAAATAGGAGACTAAGTGTTTTTATTTTTCCCCTTAGTGTACATTTAGAAGACTGAGTGCGAGAAATCAGCTTCATTCAGAACTAGCACTTATTGCTGTGACACTAGCTGTGGCACATATCCAGCAGCTATGATCGATACTTGAGTGGAATGATGACATAATGTCACTGTTTTGATAACATACTGAGCAAATTTCACCCCACCACCACTCTCCTTTTTTCAGGGTAATCAAGTAAGCTCCTTGCCCGTACAGACCATTCAACACAACCACAATCCAGAGTGGAAGGGTTGGAAGCAATGACCACCGTGACCAGAGACATACCCTGCTGTGGAGGAGACAATGTGCCTGCTGGAAATGATCCAGAAGATGCTCTGAGAGCAGTCTTCATACAGGTTCTGCAGCAGCGTTTGTGGGAATTCACATTTCCTTTGACACCAAGCACCAGGCACTGTGGGTTCTGGCAGCACAGCAACCACTTGGCTGACAATGGGAAATCCTAGGAAACTGCTTGCCTCATTCACATCCCCGTCGACAGGGTCATTCCCAGTCGCTTAGTTCCCACTGCCATAATTTAGTCTTAATCCCTAAAAAACTCTTTTCCTTCTAAAACAATGCATTATATCTAAACACAGTCATAAGAGAGAAGCCATAAGCCTTGTGTTTAGCTTAAGCAGGCCTATTATGTTTATTGCTGGATTTACTGCAGTAAAGGACGTGGTTTGAGAGAGAAACTGATAGAGGCAGAGAGACCATGGCTCAAAAAGAAAGATGGCTAAAGGAAGCGACAGTCTGGGTTCAAACAAGGCCATACTTATCCACATTCATCCCTATGGATACGGTGGATTACTCATGACATTCACTGTGTAATTGTCAAAGCAGATTTTCAAAGTGACAAAAGCAGAACCCAGTGCATGTACGTGCACTCGAAGTTATATTTACTTTAATGTGTCAAATATCCCACCATGACCTACAGGCACTCTGCACTTTCCCAGGTAGGCATTTCAGGTGAGGATTGGATTTCTTCAAAACTTCAGTCAGAAGGATTAAAGATTTTTTATTCATTTTTGACTGTGTATACATATACATTTCGCCTGAACTCTCTATAGCATATCTTCTCACTCACACCAGCTAATGGTATCTGAATGTACAGGTAGCTTTGGTCTCACTGATAAGATTTAGCTATTTATTGATTTCTGTTGGCAACCTCAATTCAGTGGAAGCAATGGAAAACGGAGCTGTCACTAGAAGTGTATATTATATTTAAATAACCATCCTACCAACCTGCTAACACTCTTCATGTGTAACACACAGCAGTGTGTTCTGTGTAATATCCAAAGTGAAAAACACTGATAAAGAATAAGAAGACTAAAAGAAGTCTTGGTGTTAAATTTTAATTGACTGCAAATATATATAATGTAATAGTTTAAATTTTTTATTCACCTGTATTGGGGTATTGAAATCTCTGACACTTCTAATTCAAAGCCTGAGTAAACTATCTGGATGGCTAGATATCACAGAGGAGAGTGAGAAACTTCTCACTAATTTGGGTGAACTGACCCTCCAACTTATGTGAAATTGAGGACTACCTGTTTTGTTAACTGCTCTTATGCAGCCGTTACCTCTGGCTTAACTGACTTTCACCACTGCCTGTGAGACATCTTCTTCGGAGCAGTGCCACATATTCTAATTAGTGAGTACACAGGCTGAGTGGACTCCTAAAAAAATGGCATTCCTGTAGATTAGCAGCATAGAGAAGTACAGAACAAGCATAGTGTGGGAAGAATAACATGACATGCCTTTTGTGGGAAAAAAAAGTGACTGACTTTAAAATGTAGACATTATTCATTCAGCACAGACAAAAGGCTGCCCATGAAAATGTGCGCTTTAACCGGTGACCTAAAATGGCTTCAAGTCACTAAAAACCTCACGATTACACTTTGGAGGAGTAGACATTTCCTCATCTGTGACAAAACTTGACTGTGCTGCAATTTAATGGATCAGAGTTCCGTGCATGGCAACAGATGGGGGTCTAGCTGGCATACCCCTCATTATTGAGCCTCCAAGCCCTCCTCTCTCGCATTGCCACCTGTCCAGCAGGTCTAATGTTATTCTCACACCTGGGCAGGCCATCACAAGCTATCATCAAAGTCGTACTCTGAGGGCATCTAGTCTTTCTGCAACGTGTCACAGCGAATAAAATGGAAAGAAATGACACACATTTGCCTTAAGACTGCACCACACACAGGTGACAGTTACTGAAAGGCTTTTGAAATAAGTTATAAAAGATCTTAGCAACAAAATAAAGTTTTGTATAAATCAGAACTGTAGTAAATAGTGAGCAAACATTTTCATTGCTAAATGCGAAGGCACATCTGAATTTATTTTGTTGATTAACAACATACTTATTTATTCCATCTGCGTAGTTACGCACCATCCTAAACGTCCTCTTATCTCCAAGCAGGAGCAAAACTGCTCCAATCATGGAAGAAGCAGGTGACAATGATTCAAATGGGCTATAACAATGCAGCTGAGAGATCCATATGTATGAAGATAACCGTGGCATCAAACAGCTGAGTCCACTTGTTTACTTCTCTCTGAACAGGAAACTTATCAAGAGTTGACCACGTCTGTCGTGTCTTCATGATTATTCCTGTATTGCGTGTAATAAATTGTCTCGGAAATGAGTTGCCAGGTAAGCATCTCTCTTTGTTTGAAATGTTTTAGCTTATCATTTACCCTTGTAGTTGTGGGTTCCTGTGAACATCCTGTGTTCATAACAGTTTTTTCACAATAAGTCACTCTATCATAAGAAGACATTCACTGAATACTTGTACAATGGATGTCAACATTCTCCTTATTACACTTTTTTGGGACCTACACTCAAAGCGGCAGCCACCACTGTTCATCCATCATGTGTAATGTGTTCTTTTTTGCCTAGATTGCCACAGATATCTTCAACTAAGAACAAACACCTCATCTGTCATCATGGCGTTGCACCATTTCAGTCTGTCCAGCTCAGATGACGACTGCGATGGGCAATATCTGAGCCAAGAGTATGAGTGGAGACATAAGTTGTTAAGATGATAGCACTGCAAACAACATTCTCAATGTGTTCCAGTATTAGCCTTTGTCTGTGGACAGAGGGTATATGTCTCTTCACTGCTTTCATTAACATATCTCTAAGCTCTTCAGCATAAGGTCTAGAAGTTGATTAAAAGCATGTTTGCTTGGAGGCAGGAAGAACAAAAGGTTTGAGAGCGTTGTATGGGGAGCACAGTATCTGCAAGGCTGCCATTAAAAACTGTAATATCGGTTTAGCCTCCCAGACCCCAGCCATCAATAAGAAGGTCTTCATGACTGACAAAGGCAAACAGGCAAACAGCAAACAGCTCACAGGCACAATCCCACCTGATAAGGTCCATAACCTCATTCACTCTTCACTGGAGGAGTTAATCAAGTCAGGCTGACATCATGAACTGAGATAATGCCAATAAATACCATTTTCTCACACCATGTTCGATAATTATACTCTCTAATCCACCAATTGCTAGGGTCCAAGGGTGAAGACACTGCCTTAAGATAGGGCTCGGTATGTTCATTATTGCAATCACATGGAAGCTGTTACTTTTGTGTTCGAGAATTTAAACAACTTTTTGCTCTAAGTGCATTTCATGTTGCCACTAGTTCTTATTACTCACGGCACAACACTGAAGAGAAAGTGGAATTAGTTTTTTGTTTAGCCCATACAGCTCATACTAATGGGTCTTGCAGGGGTTGTTGTTTGTACTGGACTATTTCTCCTTTGTTCAATTATGTATTCATGGCTTTACTCTTCACTCCAGAGAAAATAGGAAATACATAGCTATTGACTGGTGTTGCCAGGGCTAGCTTCTCACATTCACAATACAATAACTTCAGCATGTTCTGGATTCAGCCCCCTGTCCAAACAAGTGTCTCTTTCACTCGCTTCTCTGCCTCCTGTGCAATGTGTAATTTTGCACTGTCATAACTGATATC
This sequence comes from Ctenopoma multispine, assembly GCA_034779795.1. Taxonomy (NCBI): domain Eukaryota; kingdom Metazoa; phylum Chordata; class Actinopteri; order Anabantiformes; family Anabantidae; genus Ctenopoma; species Ctenopoma multispine. The sequence goes on along the minus strand of JAUYWH010000005.1, from coordinate 5,161,519 downwards.
TATGACAGTCTAGCTGATAGTTCCTTCATAGACTAACAATCATCAGATTTGCTCATGTCCCCATGTTGACAGAAAAACAAGAGCTTCAGTTGTATCAGCATTGTCAGTTCAGCAGTCATCCCAGTCAAGCCACACTGAATGCCCTTGACTACATAACACTCCTCTGTGCAAGCTATAATTCATGCATTTGTTTACTAAATGCCACAAAGAAAAGGCATGCCACTGCATTTACCCTAATTTTATTAACCCCACTTCCAAGCAACATCTCTGCAATTAAAATAAAATCACTTGGGACTAATGTGTCTGGAATGTAGTGCCTGTGGTGATGGATGCATGTTTTGGGAAGGGGTAATTCTCACATGATTGCTGAAGTATCATTTCAGTTCGTGGAGATAGGGTAGAGCTGGGGTGAGGCATTAGCTAAGTGATATCCCTGGCTGAGCCCTCCATCACAGTCCTCACAAGATGGACAGAGAGAATACTGTTCCTTTAGAGAGATAGATTGCCTGCAGTTGGCTGTTGTAAGAGATTAACCTTGTGAGCTTAGAAAGGTTCTACCTGCGTCCAGGGTAGTTTCAATATACATAGAATTTACTTAATTCTAATATGCATACTTAGTTGGTTTATCAGTGTTAAAAATCAAACCTGCTATGCACATTTTAGATTGTTAGTTTTGTTCTTATTTTCAGTGCAAATGCAGTTACAAATTTTGAAAAATGTTAAGTTTATGCAACATGAACTATACAATTTAGGCAGAGTTGTGGAAGAACTGTAGCATTCTCGGTTTACTGTCATGCATGTCTTGGCAGCTATGGTAGCTTAACGTATGGTGTAGTGACCATGTACAACTATACCATGGTAGCACACTGCATGAACTCTCAGTTTGCATACAGTAATCAGTCCTACTAAGTTACATGTTGTAGTGAATGTCTGGGCTGTCAAATAATTTTTTGTGTGGTTTTTGCAAAATGAGCAATATTCAGCTTGCACAACAATGAAGATATTATCGTAGGCAATATCTATTGCACATTTCTATATTTAGCTACTATATTTTTGAACTGGCTAATACTTGCAACTTAACCCCAGAAAAAGATCAAACATAAGCTTATACCTCCAATTTCAAAAGTTCAATAGAGTCAGAACAACAATCTAACTATCAAACATGAGAGTCTTCAGTCAAACAAACCAAACTCCAGCTGCCTGAGACTCATATCATCTGTATCCAATAATTAATACCAATCCTTCATTACAGGCTCATTCATGATTGCCTGTTATGTTCCTAATAGATGCAGTCTGCATGGATGCATGTTTCAACATCCTGAACATGTGCCACATACACACTGCACCTGGAAACTTAGGTACTTACTACTGTAAATGCGCCAATCTAGCAAATTCATGTATTTCACCAGTTTCAGGTATTTTATCTACACCTGATTAATCAAGCTTAATAAAGAATTTCTGCATATTGATTTTTCTTTCAGTGGTAAAATTTTACATGTAAATCACTGCAAAATGTAACGTCATTTTAGATTACTGAATTGCCTACCAATCATGATCGCAAACTCGTTCAACACTAACAGCAACTGCATTCATATTTGTTTCTGTGTAAATACAAAACATTTAATGAGGCCTTAACATATCTAGCAACCCACAAAGATTAAAGTTTAGCATAAACTAAGCTAAGCATCATAAGGAGTTGAAATTATTTTTAGTTTTTTTGCTGAGCAGCAGGTTTCTGCTGAATATAATATAATGACATACATGTAGCAAATTTCTTCTAGTTAAAATGTGCAATGGTGAGTCGGAATGCAAAGAACCTTGCAATATGGTGAACTCTTACAATGCATACACTGGGGAAAAGATAAAATCACAAGATAAGATCAGCTGAAGCTAAAGGATGTGAGCAGGTACTTTAATCAAGGCCCACAATACTGTTTTATATCATATCCACATACAGTCACACAATCATGGCAACCACCAAATTTTTCTCTCAACTAAAAATGGAAATTAAGGTATTCATTATTTTCCCCCTTTTTTTTTTTAAATGTATGTCCTGGTGACTGCAGGTCCAGTATGTCAAGTATGCTCAGTATGCCCAGTTCAATCGTATATCAGGGTCCAATGTTTTGAGTTGAACTGATTCATCATCGAGATGGGCTGGTCATAGATGCTATCCCTAGTGAACTTAAATGTGTCTTACAAGGCCTCGGTTTACAACAACCAATAATACCAACAGCACCAGTCTGTGGTGTCACATTACTGACACATCTGTTCGGAGATAAACCTCCCATAACAGTGGCACAGGAACAGATTGGTCTGGTTTTACAGGGCAACAGAAATTGAACGGCAGACTGCAGTCCAAACAACATTTTACACATGAACTACAGTAAATGTGAAGGTTAGAACAGCATCAGAACCATCAAAAGTGGACCACAAGTTTCTAATCATTTGTTTCATTTGTTTATCTGGCTGCACGTGGTCACAGTTAGGGTACTATGATCAAGCTCAACGAGGACGTCTTTGTTTCCTCAAAGTTAATTAATGTTTTTTTGTTTATGGTTTAGCTAAAAGGGTTTTAAAATACAACACTAATCAAGGACAGCAAGCAAAGTATTGCATGCTCTGCTATGTAGTAGTAAAGCCTGAATGTCTATATTTTCAGCCTTTAGGGAATATTACTCAACTTTGATTTTCCTTGGGTACGTTTACACCTGTCATTGATGTGATGCAAATAATGTCCAATTAGGTCAGACAAAAATAGCAGAGCAAATAAATCATGTTCTCTGCTCCTGAGAAAGGAATTCACATCACAGACTGTCAGGTGTGCAAACTAAATTACACCTCCCGTGGGGAACACGGACCATGTACTTCATTATTCCTCTTTTGGAGGGAAAGAAAGTGCACTCATCGCACTTTTCTTACCCATACACCTACAGTACCATTATTTCTGACACCAGCAGCTTGGCTTGACAGAACTACTATAGCATAAGCATCTGGGCCAGCATCCACAGAAAAAAAGAAAACTAATGAGTGTCTCAGCTATAATGTAGGTAGGCAACTGGACTGGGGAAACACCAGATCAGTTCTTGCATTTGTGTCAGAGTGTGTGCATGTGTTTAAGGAGGGTCAACACAGGTTAAAAATGTGGCTAAGACCTGAAGAATCAACCACTCACTTTTGGGTATTAACCCTTGTTATTGTACAATTCTAACAAGTTTAAAAGATAACTGTGGGTAAATCTGCAGTATCACTTTGATAAACCAATGTTTTTTCATGAATAGGAACAAATTAGTCTGTTTTTTTACAAGTGTTCTGCTCATTCAGTATCATCAGCACACAAGAAGGAGCCAGACTGAACAGGTTTCACATCTCTGAAAAGAACCAATGACTCATGACAGAAGGACGGTATCCAATTTTGGCAAGGAAGCACAGGCACAAGACAGAGGCACAGACATCGCTGCAGTTCCAGTAGACTGTATCATCGGCTCAGCTTGAACGTTCTTTCATTGGAACTATCGAGCCTTGGCTTCCCAGGACTCACAGCAGTGACTCACTACAACAACTCCCCCAACTCTTCAGCCAAACACACCACTCTCACAACTGGCATGGGAGGGCCAGTGTGGCAGAAAACTTCTTTTCCATGTACCTGACAATATGTTCTGTGGCAATTGGTAATCATTTCCAGTGGTACAACTGCAACTCCCGCATTACTTCTACTATTACAAGTACTTAAACCACAAGTGAAAGAAGCAGCATATTATATTATACAAGGTGATCACGTATTTTGGAAGTACAAACCTAATTCGCAAAGTAATTTAGTAATTTTTAGCTGTCAAACTTCTAGGAGTAATACGTTTCTGACAAATTCTGACAAATGTGGTAGGAATGGCAAGTAAAATAAAAGAGTCCACTGTATGTACAGCTCTTAAATCAATGTATTTATATTGCACAACTTTCTTCCACTACATATACTGCTACTGCTAATAATGTTACAGTAGACATAAACTGACACTAATGGCGTTAAGCAAAATGCATTACAGAGACAAACTAGACCTCTTAAAGGCAGCAACACACATTTAGGAGAGTAAGAGTAAAAAGGTGGGTTTCGAAGGGGTGTTACAGGATTTGACAAGCTTGATCACTCCAGTATATTGTCCGAAAGCCTGATAGAAAATGTCTTATCCCCCTTTGCACACAAATCAGCGTATAGATTGCTTGAAACAAAACACCACCTACAACTTTAATAAATCTACAACAGACTCATACATTGAAAGTCTGAAGATGGGACAGTCAATGAGCTTGTGCAGACAAGCCAATGCGCATCAGGATAGCTATGGTGTGTGACCCCACTTCAATACCTCCCTTTACCCAAATCCTCTGGCTGCGTCAAGATTATCCATACGGTCTACACACACTATGCGCCTTTCTATTGTATGAGGATAGGAAGCGACACTCTTAAATTAACTGGTCTACTGAAGCAGTCAGGGATAAGCTGACACTCTTAAGAATTATTATCATTATACTGCTCTGTCAGAAATGGGTATCAGATTATCAGTGATGAGAGTGAATACTAACAAATCTCCCTGCAGCCAAGTAGCTTGAAGAAAGCGGGGTGGCAGCTGTTGCCCTATAAATCTGATCATGTTTCTGCTCCCGGAGGGACCCAAGAGACTTCCAGAAAGAGCAACCAGAGCTGCCCAATATGTTGGCAAAGAGTATCAGTGTTCAGCTGCACCAAATTCACAGCTTTCCTTCTTTCTTCTCTTTGACCTCAGATTTAGCTGTCATTCTCAATGCCAAATGCCTCTGTTAACTGATTATGCAAGGGATGAGATTTCTATAAAAAGGTGGAGCCCCTGGGTTTTTCAAAAGTACAGTATTTTAATTAGACTGTAACAATTAGTGGTTTAATGAAACTGGACAACAGCAATGCCAAAAAAAGAACAGAACAGCTCTGTCACCTTTAACAATATTACTACTATTGTACTGTTAATGCTCAATATCTTACGTTTGCCTGGTCTCATAAGTGCTTAGCTGAAGTGAGAAACACCTCTTACGCTATCCTCTGCCTAATCCCTCACAGAGAGCTGACGGTCCTTTGGAGCTTTCTGGGCTGCGTCCATCAAAACCCATTTTCTTTCCTTCCACTCTTATGCTATAGGCAAGATGTTTGTCCCTAGCTAGGAATGACAGACTGTAGATACTACCTGAAAATCACCTAAATATACTGAACATAGTGCATACTGTCATTACCGCAAGGAAAAAAAAAGAAAAAAAAAAAAAAAAAAAAAAGACTAGAAATATGCTGTGATCCACTTTGGCTTTCATCACAATCCTGTAAACACACAATTTGATATCAAAGAAAATGAAAGAGCCTGCACACTTAAAAAGACATCAGTAAACCAACAGTCTGCACTGTGAAATGCTAAAGGCTATTAAAGAAAGCCACACATTTTCACTCATTTTGAATTATGTACAATACATCACTGACAGACTGACCATAAAAGAAAAATAGCTCTTTTGTCTGTGTAGCACACCCTCAGGGTAAACTGTATATCACATCAGAACCACTGGCCATTCTGTAATAATGTCCACTGCCCAGTGGTGGTCTGTGGTGCCATAGGGTCTGAATTGTGATCTATGACAAACTGCTAACAGCCAAGGGCGTTATTTCATGCTGTTCCACGGGCCCATAGACTGACTCTTCTTTTCTGACATTTATCTAGCCCTAGGGATGATGTTCAGTTTAATTATGGATACACAGGACATTAGTCAAAGTTAATGTTGTTCTTGTTTTACACAGTCATCCATACAAGCTGCCTCTGCCACACTATGAACATCCCAAAGAGATTTAAAAGGAACGTCACAGAATCTTAGGACCAGGAAGCGAGCAAAGGAGCCAGGTGAATCTTTGAATAATTGATATGGTCTAATTTTCAAACAAGAGCATGTCTCCAGCTGCTGTCATCTAATCATCATTTCACAGAGAAGAGATCAGAGCTTTGTTACAGCAGTGGTTGATCTGTGTGATTTTTCCTGCACCAATACTTGGGAAAGCTCTCTGGTGGCGTAGGGATCTCAAAGTGGTTCTTATACAGGAGCCGTGACAAATACCGCGCTCAGCTCTCCTCTCCTAACAGTGGCCTCTGGCTACACTCATCCTTCCCATGGTAGAGCTTCAGGCACTTTGGCCATTACCTTCAGCCCTGTGGAGCTTTATTTCCCTGGACAGCCACACACTCAGAGATGCTGATGCTCCTTATGAATCTTCTTCCTTATGGCAAGAATATTAAAACTGTTCCTGGTGATACCCACTTGGGAAGATGTCCATCTTTATTGTATGGGAAAGGGAGCAGACACTTGGAGCTGATGTGCAGGTACTGCTCTCCCACCGTGCTGACAGGATTAGTCTCAATCTGAGGAGACCACTTAATGTTGTTGTAAAATGCTGAATTGGACAGTTTCACTTGTCTAATACAGTCTCATCTAAAAGTACGTATTTAATTTATCCTTTCCTCTGTGTCAGCAGACACATGGAGGCTGGTTTACCTGGGTGGCTCAGATTTTGTTGCGAAATAACAAGCAGTGTAGATTAATTGCGACGGTTCCAGCAACAGAACAGAAGCAATTTCTCCAAAAATATGCTGCTAATGACTGGGTGTCATCCTCGCTCTCTGGTTCTGTATGTACGCACCTATGTGTGCGTGCCAGACTGTAGCTGGCTAGTCTGATGTGATAAAAGAACAAGGAGGTGCACATATGGCTAAGGTCATTACTTGATTGATTTGCATTGTGATTGTTCTTAAAAATGGACCATTACACTGAATTTGTAGAACAATAAGAAAAGAAAGCTTTCTCCAGGAGGAGTTAATGACTACCTTTTTATCTCCATGCTGACATATTCCCCAATTACCTTCATGATTTTCAAACGGATGACTGTCAGGAATGAAAATGCAAAGTAACTCTAACATCGAGACCAACACATGTTCTCCACTGCTGGAGCCAGAGACTCTTGGCTCTGAGTGAGAGCTTCCCAGCCAGCTCTTCTTGGCACTGCTGGCTCTCTGTCCTGGGCATACTGATTCTCATATCAGGGTTCATTTACATAATCCTGCCTGTGATTGGTCTCAGTTTAATGAAGGGTGGTAATGCATTTCTATAACAATGTTGCTACCCTCAACATGCCAACATAAACAGAACAGTGTGATGACATCTGGTGAAGCACTCGCTGACTCTATAATCATAAAGAAGAAAAGCCGGTCATCGTTCAGCGGTGTCAGGGCTGCAGCATTTTCAGAAACAAAGAGGCTGTCAAACTTTTTTCTGGATGCGGGCTGCTGGCTTATGTTGTAGTGAACTGTGACAAGTGAGCGGACCCAACAAGTAGTGATAACCACCAACAGAAATTCCTTCTCTCCTCTTTTCATGCTGCAACTATCATCCAAACAATGCTGTGACTGGCACTGTAGCCTACTCTCTAACTCTCTTAAATATTGTAGATTAGAGAAAAGTAAGTGGTTATTTTGTTTGTCAAAACCAAAGTCTTTAAAAAAAAATACAGTTCCATGTGCTAGCTCATCTTATGCTAGTGCATGAATAGGAAAATAAAATGCAAATCATACTCATCATAAGGGGAGCAACATTGTCTCATATCACTTTTTGCAAACAATGCTTATTGAAGTAGGCCTAATAACTTAAATGTCTATACAACAGGGAACAATTTTATAGATGTTACAACTGCAACTACAACTAATTTGAGACCCACAAACACTTCAGACCAGTCACAGACAATCAAAGGGGCAAAAACTCTGAAACAACTAAAACAATAGCATTCAACTCTAACTGAACCCCAGTTATAACACCTAAACAGATGGCACCTTATGTTGACTCTGAACTCCTGATGGGAAGTTGGACTCACACCTCCAACCTCCTAATGCATAGTTTCTACTCAAACAATGCAGCCATGGTGGGAAGATTAAGTCTGTAGCCCGCCACAGGAGTGCATGATGCTTCATTAGAGCTAGCAAGGGGGGATGACGGTGCCCGAAGCAATCTGGGACCCAACGGAGTGTCAAGAGACCTCTAATGCAATCCTACATGCTACTCATTACTGCCCACTGTATTGACTATATTTAAGGAGGGCTAGAATGATTATTCAAAGGATCAAATCAATTCTTCACATAATGCCTTCACTCAAGATCTAATCACAGCGTGCTTAATGTATTTAATGGTGCTAAGACCAGCAGTGCATAAAACCATGCATGTGAGGGTGGTGATGTTAATGACTTGACTAACTCGTGACTCCTAAAAGGAAATCCTTCACCTACATTACTTCAGATTTTAAACCTAAAAAAAAAATTGTCAATTCTAGGGTATATCCCTTTTACAAAGATCTATGTTACCAAAAAAAACAGTTGTGACACTATAACTGAAATAAGCATCCACAATGTACAAGTATATATCATATGGTATTTGCAAACTCATTTTGTTCACTGAGAGGAATATGTATTGCAGCACTACATGCTCATGTTCATGATACAAATGGAAACCAACTCTCACAATACTGCGCTACAGTTGTACCTGATAGAGGTTTATGTTCTCCGACTATTCTGCAAGGTCAATAACTCACATAAATGAGTGGTACTGACTCACATAAAGTTTAATCTGATATAAATAGAACAACTTGACCCATATATTAAATCAAAAAAGTTTTCCATTAAGAAACATAAGTGAGACACGGATAAAGTTGATCTCACTGAAATATGCTGTTAGGTACTGTATGTTGCTAATTATTTGGTACTTGCTGTAGATCTAACATGACAAATTATCCTACAACTGTTCAGCTGGTTTTCTAATATAGTGAAAGTGTGTACTTTGCCTTTCAGGGAACTGCACACTGTTCAGCTGTAATCTCACTGCTATTTATCATCTTAATGAAAACATAATCCCAATTATAATATCATGCTACAGTATTCGTTGATCTTAATGTCAATAGACACAAATGCTAAAAAATAAATTTCATATTTTATGTAAAACATCATGTATTGAAACACATATAGAAATATTCAGGCACTGCATGTTGAAGATTAGCATTTACTTCCAGTCACAGTATCTTAAAATAAAAAATAATTGATTGTTTTGTTTTTGCTGAGCATTTATGTATTCTATAATATAATTTATGTTATTTATAGTTATCAGTATTAAATAGCTGTAAATAATTGTTTTTGCTTTCTCATTATGGGCTGAATACTGTATTCTGGAAATAAGTAACATACCTGGTGTCATTTTGAATAAATAAAACAAGCTAAATAAAGCTAAATAAAAAATATTAAGTAACCCCAATGGTTCCTGTGTTCCCAAATGGTAGCTCATGCTGAAATGCAATCCAAGGAACAATCTCTTGGCATCTTCAGATGAACCAGTGTCCTGAGCTTTGAATTTATTAAGGCTTTATCAGCACTGTGTCAGTCATTTTCAGCATCGAGCAAAGCAGATTAGCCTGGCTCTACACCGGCAACACTGCTGACTCATTTGACTCACAGATGAAAACAAAATTATCTCTTAATTCGTCCAGAACGAGCAAATAGAGGAAGCATCGTCCAGCATTAGGCTGGATGGAATGTGTGGTTGTGAGATTGATCTGCTTTTCACCTCTGGGCTGTTTGTAGGACATGAAGGTCACAGCAGATGAGGCTCGATGTGGGCCAGCTCTCAGGCAGCGAGGCAGGTTGAAGGGGCTGAGCTCCATCTCCAGGAGGACAACAGAGTGCCAGTGTCATGTGGAGTATATACCCTTTCTGCCACAGAGAGCGGTCAAGTGTAAGAGGCCAGCCCTTGAGCAGGCATGCTCGTGTGAGTGTTTACAGTATGTGTGTGTGTATGCAGAGAGCAATCTGGAGTGTGCTGGGGGCTGTGGCCTCTTTGACGTGATAGATTCCCTTTGCAGCCTACAAAGCCAGGAGGGAGCCAGTCAACATCCTGCCACATGCCCCGCTGTTTATCTTCCAAAATCTGGTGGCAGGTTTCATCCTCTGGGCCTGCCCCAGCCACTCTCTCCTCTCACCGTAATCACCATAACTTATGGTGACATAAATGACCATGCGCTTTCTAATGTTTTGCTAGACTGAAACCTACTGCACTAAAACTGATTTTTTTTCCCCCACATGACTTTGCTATTGAGCTGAGAACACCGTAGCCTGCAAGTGGCATTTATATGGGTATGTAAATGTTCACTGTGCTTTAACAGATTCAAGCTGAATCAGGTTTTCCCCAAAAAAACAAGATAGATAGCTCAGAGCTCTGAGATCATAGCCTCTTATTGAGGAGAAAGAGAGAGCTGGGAGGGGAAAAAAATTCAATTCCAAATCTGTGGCTTCAAAAGTGGATGGAAGCTGAATGCAAATAAAGTTCTGTTTCTCTGTGTTGTGATTTATCACTGTGCTGAGCAGTAGTGCCGGGGCAGGCAGTGTATTGAACGGAATGACTCTCCTCACATATTGGAAAAGCAACTCAACAACAAAGCACAGGAAAAATAGAGCCAGACAGATGGATGACCTTCAGTCCTCCTTGGTGGGTGTAGGTAGAGGAATTTGTTTAGAGAGCTAATCGTTCACTCTGGCAAAATAATTGTCTCAAAAGCCCATCTATAATCCAAAAAAAAAAAAAAGTCATTTGACATGAGTCCCTTTTATGAAGTCAGTGAGGGGATGATGAATATAAAAAATAAATTAAGCAAAAAATATGGGTATATGGCATTTTTGTGTTGCTACAGAATGACAACGCCTTTATCTTTCCTAGAAAATGTTACTGAATAAAACACGCACGACAAACCCTGTATCAGTCTGAGAATACAAATGCCTTTCTTTAAAAAAAACAAAAATCTAAAAACACATTAAGGATGCACCATAACCAAATATTAACACAGCATTTGACATTTCTCTGTGGCACAATGACACTGCAGCACTCCACCCAAACCATGAGCTCGTAAACAAGCCTGTTGTGGACAGCAGCTGTGTACTCAGAGTCCTGTTTCAGATAAACTGCCAAACCTCTGCTGAAATGCATCTTTTTAAGCCCCTGTTGCTAGTTTTCCTCCATCTACAGAATCCAAAACCATCGTTGGTCAAAATGGTGAAATGCATGGGGAATTTGGGCTTTGCTGCTGTTTCTTTAAGCCATTATTTTCTGGTTTGTTTGTGAACCACTGGGATGCTGTGCTATTCAGCACATCAAACAGTGTTCAATAAAAAAAAATAAAAAAACCAACTGTCAAACAAACAGCAGCACTGCTAATAAAAAAACAAGTCTCCTCCAGGCTTCCTGTTACACTGTAGGTCTACGTGGATCCTCCCATTTGGTGCTCATTCGGATTTTCCAGTAAACAGGATTGATTGAATGGGGGCTTTGTGTTTTCAATCTCCCTCCTCTCCATATAATTCTCCAGTGATGAGTCACGTCACCATTGCACTGCCGTGGTTGAGCCTCAATCTCCAGCCCTGTGACTGCACCAGAGAGCAATCCTTCAATGCAGCCCTGGCATTAATCTTTCTTGGATGGAGTCAGTGATGAACCTGGACTGCCTTGAAAGTTCCCTGGCTAAAAGCTTCCATGATCAGCCGTCACAGCTGACTGTCTGATTCATACCTGAATGCCACATAAAAAAAAAAGAGAGAGAGAAAGAGAGGTCGACCTTCTGCTCCGTTTCCATGTTGAGCATTCCCCACAGTTTGAGAGCGGTTCGATTCTCCTTCGTAACCCGGAGCTGCATGTACGATGAAGAAGGAGGAAACCGGAAAAACAGGGGAAATACAAGAGAATAGTGGGGACTGGAGCCAATCCCACCTGTCTCTGGGTGGAACTGTGTCACAGGGTTGACACATGATACATTTATGGGCAATTTAAAGGCACAGATTAACCTGACTGCATTTTAAAAGAAAACTGGCATCCCTGGAGGAATCCACATGAGCACAAGGATAACATGCAAACGCCACATATCAAATCCACAGTCACCCACAAATTCAAGGGCCATGATCTTCTAGCTGGGGGGCCCGGGCTGGGGACGACCTAGAGAGTATTTTTTTCCCAGTTCTGTCAGTTTAATTTTTTTTTATGTATTAATAATGGAGCCACATGCAAACAGAATTTTCTCTTACATGTACCAAGGTTTTTGAGGTATCCTTTACTGAAGGTGAAGGTTCCCCTGCCAAACCAATTCAGTGGAGGCATGAACCATGTTATTCTGCCTCAAGATGATCCACTGAAATCACCAAATAGTTTTCACTTCATATCAAATTTAATTAACTTTCACTGTATTGTAGACACAGACAGGTTTCTTAAAATATCATGTAAAACTGAATCCACCTGCCGCTGAGCACAAATAAAGAAATAGCAGAATTTTTTTTTTTTTTTTTAAGTATTACTTATGTCTCAGTAAAGAGTAATACGTTACTTTTTAGTAACACAGTACATTACATACATCACGAGTTTGCAAAGCAGTCCTTATAAGAAGTGAATATCCTCTAGCTGCCTCTGATTCCTTTACTTGCTGTATCAACCTTTTTTTGTGCTGAGCCAGTGAGCACCAGAAACAAGCTTTTAGTGTTAACAATGGAACTTCAAAACATTTTTATATAATACTTCATATTTTGACATCTAACAAGTCCCAAACACACTGGTACTGAACGTATCAATAAAATGTCACCAGTCGTCATCAATTTTAAATTGAAATTCCTGCTTTTGATCTTACTCACATACAGTGCAAAGGCTACAGGATTATTACACTTTTTATGGTTGTGTTTAGAGCCTCACAACATTTGGTTAAGATTAGAGGATTGCATCTGGCTCAAGAGGAAAAAACGGTGACTTCACACACATTTATTTACTTTTAAACAAAACCACGATATGCCCACAAGCATAAAGTGCTTGGCAGAAAACGAATCTGCTGTCCGGTGCCAAGAGGCGGTCAGGACGCTGTGGCGGTGACACATCATGGTTCTGTGGTGATGTCCTGTGATGTGGATTAAAGTGTTAGTATAGTGTTTATTAATTTCAAAAGACCACAGTGCAGTGTAAAATAACTGAATGAATTATTTTAATATATTATTAATGATAAAAATGTGATTGTACTTTAAATGCTATAATGATATACAGTACACCTCAAATGAATAGTTATTTTTTTGTCCTTAAGAGTAGTCTTTAGTGTGCATAGATTTTGTTGCTTCCTAAGAACAAATGTCATAAGGAAACGTTAAGAGAACAGAATGAAAACTGTGTAAATGGGTTTTAAGAAGACATTTCTCTTTAAGAACACTTTGTGAATGAGGTCCAGTGTTCCCACTTCCAGTGGGTGAAATGCATCTTTAGGATAAATACATATATTATGATGCAAACACTGCAGTAATGATGTTGCTTTTCATTTTTATTTCTAACTTCAAGTGTGTAGGCTGATGCTTGAGTTTTGAAAGTAAGGAATCTGTTAAGACTTGGTTAACAACCCTGCAGATATACAGTATTAAGGCCATTTTGTGCCATGGGACAGTAAAAATAGTTCGTAATGGACTTTAATATTCTGAAATAGGGGTGGTGGCAGAACAAAACAGATGTCCTTGACTGTAATATCTTAATAATCTGAGAAGTAATGACAAAACCTTGGTTCTTACACTTCTAACAAATCACAGCAGCGTTCTTTAAACAGAGCCTCAAAAGTTGAACACCAGCTTGAGCTTACACATGTTGCCCTTATCTCAATAAGAGGTGTGCAGAAACAGCCTGTTCTCACAGACCCCTACAATGTCATCTCCATATTTGAGCTATGAGGGGAAAGCTCATTTCTTCTAATCCTCAACCACTAATCTGTGAAAAAATTGTCATTCACTCTGAAAACTGTCTCTCAAAAGTCTGCTCCATTGTCCCTCAATCCATACATAAGTCTTTACCAGGGACAATCTTCTTCATGATCGTGTTAAAACTACATTATCAACATAACATAAAAATTGCTGTAACCAAAAAGAGGCGGGAACACGACCATCTATTATAAATAATTCTTTAATCAGGAAAGGACCTTGTTTAGAAAATTACTTTTTTGTTTTTATTTACCGTTATTTGAACCCTAACACAAAGTCTAATGATGTAATGTACTGTATATATTATAAGGTCATAGGTGGAATGCCTTTGGCAGCTGCGTGATAATGAATTATTCCTTGGCCCACTTCCATTATTTGCTGTGATGTTTGAGGAGCCAACTTTTGGCTAAGATTTGTATGACAAATAATTACTCTTCCTTTGTGTTGTCATGCTGCAGAGTCGTGCAGGCTCCTCTTCAGAGAAAAAGAAAAGCAAGTTGCATTTGCTCATGTTTGAACACTGCATTTGCATAGAAGCCACACAGCCACACACACACACATTTTTTTGTAAGAAATACCTTTGAATTCCCGAGATTAACTTACACTACAGTAGAACCTGAAGTGAAAAGGGTCATTTAATATCTGCCAAAACTAAGTTGTTTAGTATCTACAACCACCCTCTAGGACAGATTGTGGATAACATATTCTCCTGCATAAACAAATATTGTTTGCTTATAAATGATAGCACTGATTTGCTGCAGACAAATAGATTGAGGACTTAAGAGTAAAGAAATCAAAAACCATGACAAGCTTATAAAGCGGCTTTCTTGTGTCTTCAAGCTATTATGCATTCTTTTGCCAGCACTGCAGAGGGGAGTTGTGCTCTAATTAAACTCACCTCCAAATATCCTTGCCGACACCTCCAGAATACTCAAAAGCTTTTAAAATGTGCCTGAGATGGGAATTTGTTATGCATGTACGCAGCAGTGCTAATAAATTCCCTGTTTAGACTTCAGCCAAGATTAGCGTTGCAACCTGCAGAACACATCTCCAGCGTGCCACTGAGTCACAGAGGTCACTATTCAAATTCTTTGACACATGAAAGCCTCCTGTGATTGAACCAGTCCTCAGAGGTAACGCCAGCTGCTGGAGCAGGGCTGTGTGAACTGCTAACTACTGATTGCTGCTGTAAACATCTGGATAAGAAGGATAAAAAGCTTTGCTACAATTCAACGTTATCAAAGCTAAGAAAACTGTGAGGCAGCATTTGGTCCAAGAATGATGAGAAAACTGTGGCGCAGACATGACTACAACACACTTTGTGGATGTTCTGGAAGGTTCAATTTTAGCTCTGACTGTAAACTGTGAGGAAAATAAACTCCCTGCCTAAATACAGCAGATTTTGCATTTGAGAAAGCGGTGTATATTATTTACGGCTGAAAAATAGTGTCAACAAAGAATTAATAAGGATTGGTTGACTGATTTGAAGACACAAGCAATCCAACATAATTTGTGCATTGTTGCTCCATAAAGATCATTTCTGAACAGGCAGGATTTTAAAATTGACAATGGATTGTTGAATAAACGTGCCACCGTCAGTGAGGAGGCCAGTGTGTTTGTTAACAGCTCCATATCCGCAGAGTGAGGAACAAACCTCTGTGATAAAACCTTATTAGTGTAAATCTGATCACTCTGGGCTGTTGCAGAAACCGTCAATAGGTGGATTTTTCTTTCTGCTTCGTAAATCACATGCATTTTAGCTCCATTGTAAGTCCACATAAAATCTCTGGCTGGCTCAATTTTTTATGCCCTGTGAAAAATGACATTGTCATCACCTTTAGAGATATACCTTCAAACAGGACTGCTAATCTGCTGCGTTTTCTAAGCGCTAGAGGGGAAAGGGTGAGTTATTAAGATTGAAAGTAAAGACATCCTAAACGATTAAACACGTAATTAACAGCTTCTGCACGAAGGACATGACTTGTATAATCTTATGGGATTCCCCATCGGCCAGCTTAAGTCTCCTAAAGCAATTCCACCGCGAAAACACACCGCCATCTCAGACACAAACTAGACCGCCGCGCCTGAAGCCAATGAAATCGTCCTCCATCTTTCAAAATATGTCTGCCGTTTTTCATGCGATTATTGCAGCCAAACATCTCTGGAATCCAACCTGAATTCATCTTTCTGCAAAAGCCTTCCAAGATATTTTAAAACAGCACTAGAGCTACATCTGGGCTTTATATGGCAGCCAAACTAACAAGTAGGCCAAAGCAATGTTCCAGGCAAATCTATGTCCTGCATTTTCCCCCCGAACCAAAACAAGTTCAACAATTACATCTCTTTGAGGAGAGATAATTATTCACCAACGTGCCAAGTGAACAATTTTGTTTGTCTGACAACAAAGTATAAACCACAAGTCTTGCGTGACAATCCAGAAAATCAAGCTGAGCTTTGGCCGCTGCCCCAGAACAAGCATCTGTCAAAACAAACGGATCTTGTTTTTCAAAATATATAAATAAACAAAACTACTTATGATCCATGGATGAAAAAAAAGAGAGAACATTGACAAAGAACTGTGGAATCTCAACAGACATAAGCGTGACAATCATGGCAATTTTACTTTTGGCCATGGGAAAAAAAAACAAAAAACATCAATAGCTTTTGGCATAAGAAATAATGGCTTCATCCCAAACTGCAAGATTACATTATGGAAAAAAAAAAGAACTTTTAAAGGATGCTGATGTTCTAGCAATTCAGAAAGTAAAAGTAACCAAAAATAACCTTTAATCCTGCATTAAGTAATGAATTAACTAAGTGATAACAATCAGCATCTTTATTTTATGCACAATGTCACCTGAAACAAATCCCTGAATATATGTAGAAATTTTATTTCAAAAGTTATTTTTTGAAGAGGAAAAAGGCAAACATTAAACGCTTGCTGGCATACAGCTGAGTTGTTTCATTTTATACCAACATCTATCCAGCAGCTGAACTACAAGGACAGACAAATATCCTGGAAGCTTACATGCCAACCAGCGACCCATCAGATGTCAACTTTGGCTAATGGGACTGAAAGGAAAGCCCCATCATTCACTGCAAGGATGGGGCATCAAATAGAAAAAGGCACTCTAGTCTGTAGTACATAACTGGTTGAATCAGATGAGAAAATGAACAATATAAAATAAATAATTCATTCACCCGCTTATTGTTATTCAGGGTCACAGAGACAATCCCAGCACACACAACAGATGGATCAAAAGTTAATCACAGGGATACAACAGACAATCATTCACGTTTATGCCTAAGGGCGATAAATGCGACGTGCATGCACTTTCCAAAATCGGAGGGAAACACCATAAAAGACGTGATGTCGTGTTGTCTGTAACTGTTAACAACTGCCGAGTTAACTTGTGCTCTTCCAATGACACCGTCTACATCATTTGTTTCTGATTTACTAAACTTACAAAAAGGGGAAACTAACATTAACACACCTGACTTAAGAAAAACTGTATGTATTGTACTGGTATACAATTATTTAGCACCTGAAACTAGAAACATATCTTAGCTTTAGTATATTTTTGGCTGCTGTGCACATGTTACAAAGACACTGAACAGCAAACAACAGAAGCAGCCACAGGGACTCAGTGAAACCATCTCACAATGGCAACTTCAGTGGTGTCAACTAGAAATGACATCTACTCTGAGAATATCCTGGTTGCCAGCAAGACCCAAGAACATCTCTTAACAAATGTTACAAAACTGCTGAAACTATTTCCCGAGTTAAACACAATTCATTCATAAGTAACAACCAGCCACACAAGGTGATGTCAACCAAGGCTGTGGGTGGTTGTTAGGGGAGTGTAAAGAATTGTAATTCCCACAATCCCCCCGTGCTCATAAATGGGACAGATATCCACTGTCAGTCAGCATCATAGTCATTGTGCACTGCTGGTTTATTAGTGGAAATCACACACATTCACAGTCACGGAGACAGCACACACTTCCTCACTGCTTTTTTTTGGGGGTTATGTCTATTCAGGATTTACAGAACAGGTGCACTGGTCTGGTGTTACAATTGAATAAGTGTAGCTGAATTACAATTGACCTCATTTAAACAGCAGCTGATGGTAAATCATTCGCTAATCTGGAAAAGAAGTTACATCACAGAGAAGAAATATTTGTTTCAGGAGGTTTCATTTCAACAGGAATTGTCTGTGGCACAGATAAGTCGAGGGGAACGTTGAGGCATTGAGACGCAGTAAGCTACGTCTTCTCTCATGTGTTCATTTAAAAAAAAAAAAAAACAAGGTCAAAGAACAGGACGTCCTGGTCCAAAACGCATACCAGGTAACTGCATGCAGCCAACATGTCTTTGGCATGTCACACCCTCTGTCCCTTCTCGTGTTTTTTTCATGCTCTGTAACATTCAGATAACGTGCACGCTTGCAATGGTATCAAAATATAAAATTTTTTATATTATTTCCATGGGATACCATGGAAATACCCGAAATCTAAACACAATTGATAAATTTCAGCCCGAACTTGACGTAAACCCTCGGGTACAAACAGGTCCCAAAGAGTTTGGTGAAACTATCCAACCTCTGATACTAACTTATCAGGAGAGGTTACATTAACTAATAGGATAGCAATCACAACCGGACCTGCATACATTAACAGTAAAGTCTGTCTCACAGACGGCGTGTTTCATCTGGCTTTGTCTTCTGTTGCTCATCATGTGGACTGTACACTGTCCTTCCTGAATCATTGAAGCACTTTGTTAAAACAGACTGAATTTCAGTAAATAAAAGCTCATCAGTTGTGTCGCAAAACGAATGATCCGTGTTACCTCGCCAGATGAGCAGAACTCCATGATGGCACCCACAGGGGCTTGAGATGCTTAATGGAGACGACTCTTTTACAAAATCACTTAAAGAGAATGGAGGTTAACTGAGCAGGTTATCACCTCTTAATCAGTCTTTCTATATTCAAATCTATCTGAACATTTCAGAGAAAAGGCTTATTTTAGAGGCTTTTATCCTCAACTGTCTCAGAGTTTGTCAAAAGGGTCAACAGTTGTTAAAAAAAAAAACACACTTCATCCTAACTAAGAGCAATTGTTTTCTATTTTCGAGTATTTGGTTTGACAGGGTGTGTCACTGTGCCTCTCACAACATATCTGTTTCACTGCCGTCACTTAAGATACAAAACACAAGTATAATTGCTCTTAATAAATTAACTCCATAAATTAAAATTTCATTTTCACATTGGTGTCTCATTGTGTGGTACATCCTGTATTATGAAGCTAATTAGGTCATTTGCTCCATTGAAGACATTGTTTGGAGATTAAGTTGCTCTGACCCATCTGGCTAATGGCCTGGTAGGGTCTCAACTCCCATTAAAATATCTGCCACAAAGGACAAAGAAATATATTGAATCCTATTACTGTGCTAATCTAATTATTCGACATCAGTGGACTATCATTTCTCCATAGCTCCTGACAATTCATTCATAATTGAATAAGGATTCCAAAAGGATTTTAAACATATAAGATGTGCATTTGAGCTGGATCATTCTAATTATTTATTTCATTTACTTCAATAGCCTCTTTTACAACAATGTAATGTATGTTGGTATCAGACCATAAGCTATGTGCATGATGATTTTTTTTGTCCATTATAGACTGGGCATTACAGGAAACACTGATTCCAGTAGTCAGTCATTTGTTTCCCTCCCATGTCTTCAGCTGGAAACCATAACATCCCTTTCTAACCATCCTAAAGTGAAAAAGTAATTAAGAAGACGGCAGTTAAAGCACATAGCTAATGGGACGCTTCACAAGTTCCCACCCATTAGCTGTTTCATCAGCCACTGGTTGGCGAAATCTTTGGCTTATGACTCATATCCATCTGTGTAGTATAAAAAAGAACTGCAGTGATACTCTGGCCAGCTCTAGTGCCCTTCTAACTGAACAGCCAGCCACTGGCACCGAATCTGAAATGGCACAGACAGATTGTCTCTGGCACATGATGCAGACACTGTTAAAATATAGAGGAAAAACAAATAAACCACTTTAAGAGCTGTGCCTTACAGGGTGAACTTACTGCTTTGGTAATGTCATGTTGCCAAAGTTAGATAACTCAGTTCAAAATATTAAGTGGTGTTCTGCACAGTGATTTAATCTCCAAACTGTCTCTTTTCTCACTGGACTTCCAGAAAACTGCAAAAACGTAAATAAAATAACCCAACTAGTCTAAGGTAACAGGAGAGTCATGTGGCTCCACAATTTGTGCTGTGTGGCACGCCAAAGCATATTCATTAATCCATCCTAACTTTAACAAGTTTATGGCCCATTTTGTTTAATGTTTCAGAGGCTGTTCATTTTTTAGGATCCAATAATGAATGAGAATGGTTCCACTTATGTCAGCAAGACTGCATTGGTGCCAGAAAAAATACGTACCTCCATCCTTATTCAGACGAACTCAAAATATATATATGTATATTTTTAAATTAATTTATTTTTAAATCAAGGTCTAAGCAAAAGCACTTCAAGCAGCATTGTGTTTCAATTACAGACTGAGACATAAGCACATCAGGAGCTCATTTAATTACAATGCCAAAACTGCAAGACATAAACTCAAAATACTGCACTAATTGAAAGGCACAGGGCATTTAAATGTCATTACAAGGGCAAGATAATACAGCACATTGATTGCCTTAAATTCCCCACATGCTGGGAAAAGCTAATTACTGCACCTGTAAATTAACCGACGAAAACTATAGCTTTGTAAACATATACGGTATAAATGCACTGCCTTAAAACATGCAAAAACATGCGTTTGGTTAGGAAAGCTCTAAAACTTTACCCCCAGCTGTAGAGGAGCTGCCTTCCTTAAATTGCATGAGATGTTATGCAGAGTTTTCTGAGATACCTTCAAGCATGATTTTTTTTTTTTTTTTTTTTAGTAATTTTCAGGTCACACTGCACACTTAACAGAGACAAAGCTTCCAGCTTCAACACAAATCTAAAGTTTGCTCAATCACCTTTTTTATAATGGGGTCATTTATATAAGCCACCCACAATCAGGTAAGACAGATATCGTCTGCTGTCTGCCTCCACTGACTAATATCACAGTTACACTCTAATCAACGACAATCATTTCTGCAATGAAATGACTGTAGCAAGTAAAAACTGGATATCTAAAAAAACCTGATCACATAAAAACTGTTCCATGAAATAGATCTGTATCTATGGTTCATACTGACACAAACACAAGGCCATTACAACATAGCTGTCAGTTTTTAATAAATAAGAATGTAAAAGCCTGTTTTTTTTCTGCAAGCTCTTCATTTTTATGACAACTTGATTATGCAATATATACTTACACAAAGATTAAGATCTGAGTGCTGCAATCAGAAAATTAACTTAATTTGGTCAGCAGCGTACTAAGAAACAGCCTTGAATTGGGACATCAAGGTCTGATGCCAACTCTCCCATCTCAATTATAAAGGCTAATATCTTTTCAAAAAAGACAAACATGGCCACAAGCAGCGCTTGAGTCAAGCAACAGGAGGGTTCGCCAAGGGCAATGTGACTGCTGATAAACCCACGAGTCAACAGTAGATTTAATCTGTGCATCCCACTTGGCACATGGGAGAGTTCAGACAGATTTATCTTAGTGAGTCTTTGCACCTACATTCACTCCATTTTTTCTATCAAGTCAATGTGGCATTGAAGAAAGTATGACAAGTTTCATTTCCAGTGGGTGGTCATGACAAGCCAGCCCTGGATCCCTAAACAACAAACAAACTTAATTAGAAGGGAAGGAAGAACTGCGGTGTACCTTCTGTTTTGCCTGCAGAAACAAAGCTTTAGTGCATTGTAGTGGGGTTTAGGCCTTATTGTTACCCATGTCACCCACCTCGTCAGTAAATGATTCCCCCGTTAATCGTGTGCTCACGCTAGTACCAACCATACCAAGTAATAACATTTCAATTATTATGAATATAAAAATATAATCACTAATCACTCCCATTGTCTTAAAAATGAGGAACGTTGTTATGAGGCTATAAACAAAGGGAATTAGAAATATGATTTTTAATATACTGGAGGATTTTAAATGTATTGTTTTATCAGTCTTATTATGTTTGTTATTATATGACATGGTTGGCTGAGGGGAAAGAACACATATTTGTTAATATACTGACTCTTTCCCCTCCTTTTCGTCTACTACAAATATTAATAAATAAATCAAACACATTCTCGCTACAGTACAGTTTTACTAGAGCCCAGCAAGGTAAACTCACTGTAAGTGAGAGAAGAATGGGTCAGATACCTGCTGTGTGATTTAGATTTGATAGTGGGTTCACATATCGTTACCTTGGAAATCATATGAGGGGGAAAATCTGTGACTCCTGACAGCAATAGTCAACCAAACCTCTTTCAATCATACTAAATGTCATCAGCAACTCTGAAGCATGCTTGCCGTATGTTGCTACCTATGGACACCACTGCTCCAGTGTGAACTGCTCCATCACTTATAGTTCCTTTCCTGGCCAATCAAATACCAGGAACACTACAGTGAGTTCAATTCAAATTGTCTTCACTACGCAGTCAGTGGTGATACTAATGGAGGTCTTTTTCTCCCCTTTCTTTTAATCAAGCTGCTTGAGTGAGAAACCCGAGCTACGACAAAATCGTGATGTCAGCATGTGCATAATGATATTGACAAAAAAAAAATCAAGGTTACAGGTTTGACTGAATAATTAGGTGGTGATCCACTGACAATAAAACCTAATCAATAGAAATTGCTCCTTTAACGCAAATGCACACACTTTCACAACACCAACATTTAGGTTAAAGAGGCTACATGAACAAATAAATTCCTGCTCTCTCTGCGTACCAGAGTACTCGCTCATCCTCATTCGCCTGCCAGCGACCACGACTCCAGACATCTCTGTTTGCTTAACTATGCAGTACTGAGGTTTACACTGAGCGGGCTGGGCGAGCTATGGGAAACACAAGCTGATAATATCTAATCCACTGTGTGAAGGACATATTTGTCTTCCCACCCAGTATCCACCACATTTCATAAACCCACAATAGCCTTCTGAAATTTGACTGCAGCACCCCATTCACATGCTACTGCAAAACATGTACAGTTGCTTCTCTTTTCTATTTAAACTGATACATCATACAGAAAGAGCATTAACATTTTGTCAGAGTAAAGACACGCTTGTGAATAACAAACAGGTCTATGTGATGTACAGTGTGTGCATTAACTCTGAAGCTGATCTACAGTATATTGGGTTTGAATCCATGTTGCTTTGAGCCAAATTCTCCCTCCTTCAAGGTCAAATACAATTCTTTATGTCATTCTGCCCAAGTCTGCAAGCCAATCTTTTTACATCCTAGTGAGCCAGATAAGACTTTATAAGTTCGTCACTGCATGATCTGTATAGAGTAGGAGGAAGTATGATATCTCACTCTGGCCCTGTGCCTTGATAACACGACTCCATCACAATGTGGCAGAAAAAAAAAAAATAGAGCCTTCTGGTATTGAAGGGAAATTACGGGTGATCTGGCTGAACCGTTCACAAGCCGAGGGTGTTTGTGGTGTTCTTACTAAAGGTATATTTTTGAGATTTCAGACTTTAGCAAAAACTAGATCTTGAGGCAGACCACTTGTTATGTTGTGACATTTCTGTTTCTATTTCAGTGTTGTTGTGGAAGTACTTATGCAAGTGATCTAACACCCACTTTGCAAAAAGCCACATTTGAATCTTTGCATATGCACGAAACTTGGTGAAGACACATCTGGCCGCCATCTCTAAAACAATTTCACCCCTAGGGAATTGCCACCTTGCAATACTTGCATTATGCTAAACAGTCAAACCAATCAGGACGATACATGTACTGTATGCAAGTACCAGCTGTTGTAACAGAGATCACTCTTGATTTTCATATTCACGTCTTTGTTTACCTGCTGAGGGCACTGGCTGCTTGATGGCACTTGTGCCTAGTTTATATTTAGTACAGACATTTCATTAACATATCAGTCAGGGGGATTTCTTGACATTATTAGACAAATCTGTCCCATCATTTGATCCTAATTAAATTAATTCATGCTTTTTAGATGATTAACTGATGATACTGAAAATAATTCAGCTCCATGCAGCTGCTTCATGTTATTTAGAACTTTTGCTGCTATGAAACTGCAATACCTTTCAATTGAGTAGCCAATAAAAGCCCCTCAGAGACTGAAAGGGTTTTCAGTGGTCCAGCTTTATGCAGAGACTCCAGCTGAACAGGGTGAGTCAGTTCTTGCTCTCTCATGAACACACAACAGCTTATTCAGCAAGATTTGTTATTGCTCTGATTGTAAACTACTTCAAAGGCATTACTGCCAAGACATGTCACCAAGAAAGCTTCCCCCTTGCAGAGTCTAAAACCATAACGTTTAGCTGCATACAGTAAGCTATAAAGGGGAAAATGTATTTAGCCAACTTCCATCCATTTTTGTCCATGACTGCTGTGTGTAATTGTATATGTAAGAAGCAAGCATCACACTGTAAAAGCAGGCCTTTACACAGTGATAACACAAGTACTGTACACTACCTCAATTTGCCCAAGAACAAGAGAGTGAGATAAATAATGCCAGCACAAACAAAGCCTGGAGTTGTAATAATGATGTTTCTGTCTTTTTTAATTCAGATCGCTGCCAGAATTTGTTTGTATTTTCATAGAGTTGCTCTCTGAATTGTTCAGTATGCATCACAGGCCTCTGGCCACAGAGCCATGGCAGAGCAGAGACTTCTCTATGCTCCAGACCACTGTAGTGAAAGGATATTAAGCTAACATGCCGGGCTTGTTATCAAGCTAAATGCCACTTGATAACAAAGAAAATAGCCATTCCTAAGACTGTAGCTTGCTACAAGCTGTATATTTTAGAGTCCTTGTGTGTCAAGGGTCTTAGTGGTGTAAATATGTGAATCAACATAACATTATCTTTATTTTTCCATGTTTCCCAACATAAACTAGTCAGAAATTGCGCAACATTTTCACTTCCACTGGTTATTACGGGATGTGGACTGAAAAACATCACCCAGAAGCAGTTAATAGGCAGCCCACTGATAAAACCTACAGTAAAAACTGCAGTGTGCTTCTCCCACTATTTGGCCCAGGCAAATGAATAAGGGAAAGAGGTCTCTTTAGCTTTAACAGTTTTCAGGTGATAGTCAAACCCACAGTGTAATATGACGTGACACCTGAGTAATGCTGACAGAACAGATTCTAAATGAGGTGCAGAACACAAGGTGCTCAACACATAAGGTGAGCGATACACAGTACCTGCTCCAGGGAGGTGGAGGAAGGAAAATATTGACAAGCAAGCACCACTGGAGTGTGTCAAAGCAAACAGAGCAGCTCATAATATAATAATAATTATCGCTGCGGCCTTGGCTTCATCAAGCAGCAGAAGAAGAAAAATGTTTTAGGGTTGTTTCTGATTGTCACTTGAAACTTGAAGTACTTCACATTCAGCAGCTCAGACTCTAAATCTTCCGCGTGCACACACTCGCGCACACACACACACACACACTGAATACACCTTGTCTTATCCGATTTGCTTGACAGGAGTCCAACTGAACTGAAAAAAATGGGGGTGCAGCAATTGAAGAGTGCCTTTACACAACCACAGGAACAACATTAAAAATGTTCTGGTAGGTTTCTGGTAGGTTTCTAAACTGTATCACCTGCAGTTGAAAATTGTGCTGCAATAATCAGTCAACAGAAAACATAACAATTCTGATATTCTGATATTGGGGCAAAAATAAAAAATAAAAACAATTGAAGATGATATCTACTGTAGAGCTTCCAAAGTAGAACATGATTTTTATATTTCACAAGACTGGAAGTTTATTGGGAAAACTTCATTATATATATGGGTTGTTTTAAGACCTTGTCTAAAATAAGTATTTAATTCTAAAAAGCCTTTTGCCATCTAAAAAAAGAAAAATTTAAATTTTTCATGCACTACATGGTTTCAAAGATTATTAAATGATGTTAAAAGACACTGACCTTGATCATTCATATTCCCCTGTTAATGTGCGAGTATTTATCACAGATGCTGAAAAGGAACCACGACCTGTTAAAATGTCCAACTGTTTTAACAACTTTACGTCAATACTACTATCAAGAGCTCAAAGTGAAAGAAAGCCGAGCATGTCACACCATCACTCTGAAGTGAAGCGCTAATATCATGTAATGTCTTTACTGTGATATTATTAACATAATATATGTACAGCATCTGTGTTTAATGATGTCCCTATAGGCAAGGTTGTACCTGCCTGATATAAAAGTTTTCATGAATGCACTATTAACTTTGGCTTTTGGTGCTGCACATGTACATTTAACAATATATTAGCTACTGCAACCTTTTAAACTTTCAATACTGATGGCAAATTGTATTGCAGGTTGTTCCTGTAATGCTGTACACAGTATAGGAACAACCTTCCTTATAACCCCAATGCTCTGTGTTTCAGATATTGCATGGCTTCACCTTAAAACAAATTGGGGTGATGTTTCTTAAAACGCCAGTATTGCACTTTTGTTGTTTTCTGATTCCTCTACCTGCAATTCAGCAGAGTCTTTGTGAGAAGTAGTGCTCCCATGCTCTTTCCAGGCCACGGGCTGTACAGTAATCAATGTTGATGAATGAGTAGGAAGGCTCTCTTTATTCCAGCCCTCGCTGAATAGAAAGTTTCCATTATCTCTCACAATGTATTCACTCTATCAAAGTGACAGGGTTGAGGCAAGCCACACTCCATTGCCCTCACTGTGCCCATACCTACCTTCATCCGTCTATTCAAAACAAAAACAAAAAAAAAAACACCGGGAAAGCCGGAAGAGACTGCTAAAATAACACTGCACAAATTTACAAAATCTATAAGACTTAAATTATTGAGAATCATCCATCAAATGTGTGTAAGGATACAATTATGTGCATGCATTGTGCAAAAGTATCTGCAATAACAGGGAATAATTCAGGGAGGTCGGCATTTCTTTCTCTGAACCATTTGACAAAAACTCACTTTAGTACATTTTTAAAGAAAAATGGCAAAAAAGAACAATTTACCCATGTTTTGTTCAAGCAATATATCACTCGGCTACAAGAGATTATTTTTCAACACAAGTTTGTACCTGGTCTAACTTGGCTAGGCATCAACCTCTGACACTACAAACCCAAAGAAATTTGTATTCCCCACTGGCAGCCAAGCTGTTTTCAGTTTGTTTGTATCAGAAAAACATAAAAGCAAATACAGAACCATATATTGGTTTTCTACTGTTAAACTGTCAGAATCTTCATTCCATCCAATTTAGATTCACCAATTAACCTAACATGCATGTCTTTGAAAGGTGGGACGAAGCCGGAGTACCCTGAGAAACTCCACGCAGAAAGGCACCCGGCCAACGCCTACATTTGAACCCGTGTTCTGCTAGCTGTGAGGCGACAGTGCTAACCACCCCAGAATCCTCAGTGAGAAATAATCATTAGAACCCTTTAGGTGATTTCCTACCACAATAAAGTTAAACAGGTAATACGTTTGCTAACGTGGGACTTAACTGCTCTACATCTGATATCAAGACTCTGCAGATGTGTTACAAACCTCCGAGCTCATCCATCACCTAATGGAGGTCCAGTGGAAAACTGGGTGTCCTCTATTCAAGGTGGTTAGAAAACGTGAGAATCAGAAGAATGACGCAACTTTGTACACTGCTTCTTCACATTTTAACAATGTTTAATTTGGGTAAAGGAGTCCCATCTTCTGAAATCTTATTAAGTCAACGAGGACCCAAACCAGACTAAAGCCAAACAACAAATGTGCCTTCATTTAATTCTATAAAGAAAGACTGGATTGAACTGGTCACCAAATGACCATCCATCAAAGATCTGTGTCTTCTGAGACAGAGTATTGGGTAATGCCTGGCAGCAGATATTTCTACAACCTACTCGTACAACATGCTTCCTGAGGTGTGTGTAAGCACATCTGAACAGTTGAAAAGGGCAAAACTCAGATCATCCAGATCTGGATTTTATATTGTTCTTAATGGGTTCTCATCCAGATTGTGACTGCTTAGCAGTAGCACAGTAATGATATTTATCACAATTTTCTCAACTGACCTAAATACCAGCTTCAGAGTAAAAACAGAATTTGGGAAAACATAAGACATAACCCTTCTGTCCCTAGAGGAAATTACAACCATCAGGCCAGTTCTGACTTCCTGACTTGATGCTATTATTAGCTGACCCACAGCACAAAAATCCAAAGAATCAGTTGCACCATGATTTCTCTTAGTAGAATTACATTAAAACAAACCAGCAGATTACATAAGGTGGAGTTCTCCGTGTTTTTCTGAAAGGATGTTACCATATCCTGTTGTCCTGTACATGTTCCAATTATTCTGCCATTTTATTAAAGGGCTGAAGTGGGATGAAGAGGAGCAATTCTGGCCATAAAGAGCAGCCAGTATACACCCAGGGCCCAGACTCCTGTATCATTATGTTTCTCTGCTGTGGTTGCCTTTTTAGAGGCTCAACTCATTATTTTTTCATGTTGATCTTGGGACTTTACAGTCCCCTGAGAATAGGGTCATCCTCTCCTCCATTAGTTCTGTTAAACGGCCTGCATCTTCTATTGTTGCAACACAACACGAAACCAAAAAGCTGGTAGTGCATAGACTAGTGACAATGACATGATTTTCTTCTTACTGCCACAAGTGTGGTGTAGTGATTTCCTCTCATGACTTAATGGTGAGAGAGGAGCAGTGCATTTTCTTAGAGGAAGCATAGAAATGTGACAATTGTCTTTGTCTTGCATGTATCATTCATCTGTTACTCCATTTCTTTCCAGTGCTTGTTCTAAGTCTGGAACATTTGGTGATCTGGTGTCAGTTTTGAGAGAAATTCACTACTTTGAGATTGACAACTGTAATGATTCATGTCACTGGATACATTTTTTTTTTTAAATAACAAACTGTAAAAAATTTTGACTATTTAAAATCAAACATTGAATCTAATTATATGGGATACCCTACCTCTTCTATTTAACATTGTGTGATCACACTGCTACTCATCTCTGGAGCTTATGATTAAAGCCATTAAACGCCATCTTTTACTGTGCTACTGTAACTGCCAGCACCTCAACTGTGTATTATAATTTTATGATAGTATAAGTTTAGAAGGTCATACACCTCAAATATTGAATTTCAAAATGTAAAAAAAAATAATCTAATAAAACTTCAAAAGTGCTATTAGGTGGCTTGAAAGTCGCCTGCTGTCTGTGGGAAATAAGTTCTAATTTTTTCCCCTGGAATCTTCTTGTGTTGCTGAAAATAAGATAGTTAGCGTTTCCACTTTCTGATACACAACCAGATGGTCTTGCTCAGACTTGCATAGCTGCAGATGAAGAGGCTTGCTCTGAATACATTGGCCAATCAATCAAAAATTCTTAAATCCAATGATAAAAATGTTTCGCTTGTATTACATAAAACCATGAACCTGTAACCGAGTATTGTGCTTTACAATCAGGATCTTACTCACAAACAAAGCAAACTAAAAGAAAACATCAAGAGCATTCTTCATCCAACCTGAAACTGCCATCTTGCTGGAGACGAAGAGGTGTATTGACATTTAAAGTTATTCTTCAAAAGATTTGCTTGATATTATACAAAAAAAAGCTTTATTTTTTATTTTTTGTACCCTTGGGTCACCGTAACATTAAGGTTTTTCATTTCTGTGTTAACATATTTAAATGCACATTATCTGTTTGATTGCCAATTCTGACCCTTGTGCACACAAGAAGGCCACTGTTATACTGTGGCTGCTTCAAAGCACCACATCCAGTTTACAGTAGCAGGGATAATCCTTCTTATTGTAAACCCTGAATGCAAAAGCTGTTTTGTTTTGTATTACTCAGAAAACTGTGGCATGTAAGCACCTTGTCTGGATTTTGCTGTCTTCTTCTACAACACTCAAACTGGAATATGAAACAGTACATGAGTACATAATCAGAGGATTGCATACCGTGCCGTAAATACACAGTAACCAGTTTGTATTTTCTAAGTAACTAGGTCCAAAAAAAAACCTGCCAGGAAACCTAGAAAGCTCAACAAATCTACAATCTGTGTTAAGATCTTATCTACAGAGAGAGACAGATATGATGGGCATGAAAAGAGATGTGTGTCTACATCTGACAGGCCAGGCCAGTTTCTCCTGAACTGCACTTAGCCATTGCAACTGCTTTCATCACTGATCCTCAAGAGGCCAATTTCCATCTGCTTCGAATATTTATGTTGCCTAAAACAAACTCCATTGCTTACGTGTCTCCTCATGAAACAAACATTTCTCTGACAGTGTCACTGGCTTCCTGGGGTATAAACAGTCCACACTGTGGCCATGGATTGTGCCCTGGTAGAAGGCTGAGCAAAATGACAAACTGTTATTGTGCTGCGGCAGTTCTTTGGCATTAAGCGTATACGGCTGCAGGGATCATCACCACATGGTAATGTTCCTGATGGGGAGGACCAAAGTGCTTCCAAGGTGACTGAAAATCCTTGTGCTTTGTCAAATTAAAATGTAATTTGAGATGCATCAACAAATGAACAAGCTAATCAGTTACATGATTATTTTTTCCTTTTTTTGCTGGTGTACTCCTGGGCTGGCCAAAATGTTTTTCAACTAAATTAATATTCATTCATTCACCGATGCAGTTAGCCTTCATTAGCGAGTGCTTTTGTATAGCTCTATCAGTCTAACACTACATAATATAAATCTGGAAAATGGACCTGCAGGTTTTATCAAACAAAGTGTTAGATATTCAGTGTAGCGTCCCTGTGCCGTAGATAAAATAAGCACCAGCTCCAGCCTTGTTCTCCCTTAAAATTGTTTCATCTTTGTTACTCAGAGAAATATGCTGTAATGCTGAGCATTAAGGTTAAGAGGCATTTTCTCAGTGTTTCTGTACACTCTGAAAGCTTCTCTCATTGCAGGCTCCTCCTGCAGAATCTGTCACGGGCAATTCTATGCAATGCACAAGACAAATGAAATACCATAAAATAAATAGAGTATGTGTCAGTAACTGCCAATTACCATGTCTCACACTTTACAGGTTTAATATTGCTTTGTTGATGAGCAAGTAAAGCACCTCAGCGAGTCTCTAAAGCCTCCGAAGCTTCAAAGTCTATGTTAACACAGACAAAAATTCTTCAGTATTTGTTTAATTTCACGAGTCACATTGTTACCTGCCACCTGTACTGTGTTTGTGCTGAGATCAGTGGGTCTACTGCGCAGCTCTTCTACCACGATCCCTGTGCAGCTACTGTACTGTTTATCATACTGTTTTATTGTGACAGAATAAACTACAGCTCTCAGTCAAGTGGCCATTTGAGATTATGTCAATGTTCTAACTTGACTACCTTTTATAGAAGGACAGGCCAGACTGAGCCTATGGCTTTATGACACGGTACAATTTCAGTACTAGCGTTAGTGAAAATTCAAGACATTTCACTGAATCTTTAAAAGCAAAATTACTGAGAATATCTGACACTTACAAATCTCCTGCCTAATCGCCTTTCACCAGCAACACATGAGAAAGCAAAAATAAACACAAAGTATAATGAGGCAGGCCGAGCACAAAACCCAAAATAATTAGCCAATTAAAAGGTGTGAAGCAACAAAGAGAAGGCAGTGTGTCCAAAGTCTCAAGGTCAAACACATTTAAATGCAAATTCAAATAACCGATCAGCGAGGAGGATGTGTGGTTTAATGACCACATACAAATGAAACCATCTGCCTCTGTAAAGCTAAAGTAGCTGAATAGTATATAGGAATGTGCTTACATTGTGCAGTGAATTAGCAAATTGCCTAGATGAGCTTACAGTGCAATTACCAAACATCAAGAAACAATATTCAAGGAAAAGAGGACAATAAAAGCCAGTTGAATAATGATAAATGCAATTTACACTCCACAAAAGAACCTTGAGAGGGAGGGAAAAAACAGCAACTACTGCTATACTTAGTGTACTGTTGTACTTAGTTTGCTGCATCCTACGTGTTTGTTGATTGATAGCATGCGCCAACACATAGCGTTTATTGATAAGTGATTTTTCCGGCCAGGCACCACGCAGTAGCTGGCAGGATAAGACAAAGTAGAGGAAAACTACATTTGAAATGCTGGAGGTGTAGAAACATGGAGAGAACAGAATCGATACAACTAAAATCAGGCTACACAACTTCTTTGTGTCAAATTAGTTAAAAGGCTTTTTGAGAATAGACCTGTCATATTATTTAGAAGATATATTCCACTGTCGGACACAGGAAGCTTTGGACATGTAACGCAGTTGGAGGGGTTTTATTGAAATGACCCCTAAATTTATAGTAGTCACATCAAAATCAGACACAAGCACTGAAACAAAAACAAATAATATTCCTGTATCTCAAATTTGCTTCTGACATAAATGTTCACTCTGACTCAAAGTAAACTTGATCCTTGAGGATGTGTTTTCGCTTGAGTGTATCACCCATTATTTTCTGCCTCCTCTGTGAAGGACTACTAAATGAATTTCAGTGGACGCAGTTACACCACACACACACACACACACACACACACACACACACACACACACTGTCTGCCCTCAAGTGTGAATTCCTCAGATTTAATTAGAAGCTAATTTTGAGTCATTATACAAGTGCAAACAATATGGAAATGAGCTCATAGGTTCCTGACAGTTCAGTTGACTTTGACCAGAAAGAAGCGTGACAAATTGAAGAAAGAAAAAAAAATGAACTCGTTTATTAGTGTCTAGTTTACTAAACAGTGATCTGATAGCTGAGCGGGGGCATCACAAGTCGAGTGTGGGGGCTTGCATGTGGAAAAGTATGCCCACATTGTCATCTCCAACCCTTCTGCCTATTAGAATAACAGGTTTTCCTTCTCTTGCACTTTGCATCTGCAGTCACAGATATTAAAGATGGATTTTCATATGGTAGCATTATTTCTCTTCACTTACATAACCACTGATGCACATCCTGGATTTTTACTCAAAGTCCAATATTTTACACTCCTACAGTGAAATATTCAAATACGTATGTGATTATTTTGCAGCACCCTGCTGGTGAGGGACAGTTTCATTTGAAATCGTTGGAACTCCCAATACACACCACTGTTCAATATTAAAGAGCAATGTGAAAAAGTTTGCCACACTGGTTCAAAGTCTGCAGCGTGGAGAACATATCTCCTAAAATTCTGTAATCACAAACATGTCATTGCACTTTTTTCCCCCCACTCCATGTTAGAAGTTTGAAATACCTTGTGGACCCACACTGCTAGAAGCGTCGCAATCCCCTGTTCAAACCGGGAAAAAAATAATAAAAACATTTTCTTATTTTCTTTAGGAAATGCTGCAACCTCCTCCACAACTACCTCAACACCTCAACACAGTAGGAGTATATAGTGTACAGAACAAATACATAAGAAGTTTGTTTATTGTAGTTTATCTAAAATGAAGTCAGGCATTTGATGCACACAGTTTTCACATCGTTTTATGTACAGTATGTATACTCTTATTTACTTTCTGACATCTTCTTTCATCACTGAAACTGTTTTCTCATTCTGTTTTATTTTAGTTTTTTTTTTTTTCCCCAATGTAGGAAAGGTGAGGAGCAGACAGCTTTTATTGCAATAGATATTTTCTACATGTCTGCTATAATAAGCAAATGCAACTGTGGGACATTACCTGCTGGTCCAAGCTTAATATTAAACTCAATTTCAATCGACCTCGTTCAAAGTCAACTAGAAATGTATCTGACCACTATTCAATTTAACACGGTGCTCTCTGACATCACAACAAACACTAACAACAAAAAACAAATAACTTAAGATTATCTTTAGAAACATACAATATAAACTTTTTTAATTTAATGTTTTCAGTCACTATCAACACTAAAGTAAACTTATTTTGATTACATTACAATACGCACTGTATAACTTACTGGAAGATATAGAAATAATTCCATTTACATGAAATCAAAATGTTAATAAGTCCTAATTGCACAGCAGTGTTGTTTTAAGTATAAATATGTATAGAATCCTCACCAGTGTTTCTTACATACTGTCTATTAAACTGAATTCTCAACTAGAATAAAACAACATTCTTAGTCCAAAAACATTTTTCACATGCCATGATCACAGGCCTGACACTGATGATTAAATCCTTTAAACAAAGCTTTTTTAATAGTTAACCCCTGGCTAAACTATATAATCACTTGTACATATTTTATGCAATTCAGACCAACTCAAACTTGTCAGCAGAACAGATATTTGATGACAAAAATTGCAGTATTACGTATTTTATTGACTGCACCCTGTGTAGTCAATAAAATACGTATGTGTGTGGGAGCTGATTTGATGTTGCCAACAGTTTAGGAGCCCTAACAGGATTTGCAAGTGGCTTTGCACTCAATGAATAACTCAATGTTAATATTTAATACTAATGTCTGATTTATTGTGTAACTCCTAATGAAATGCTGTTTATTTTCATTGTGAAGCCTAATTTGTATTGACTGTCACTACACATGATTAATCGGGTGATTCCATGATACACAGTTTACTACATTATCCTACTAGGACAACACAAAAATTGCAGTCAATAGTTCTAGCACCACCACTCAGTGTAACAAGGGTTTCCCACACAAAGCACAAGTTTAATATTGTGCAGAGCAAGACCATTGTTTCCAAAGCAAACTGAACTATAAATGTGCCAACCTGCACATACAAAGTGATTTCTGGCACTAAAGGAGGCTGAAGGTAAAGCAACCACAACTTTAAATAATAATAATAATAAAAATATAATAAATAATAATAAAAGACAGATGTTGGAAAATCTTTTCATTTCCATCTATTTATTAAAAAAAGGATGGTTCCTGAATGTGAGTTCAGCATGGCATGAAAGAATGTCTTCAAATATGGCACAAATGCCCACATGGACTCAAGGATGAATTGATTTGATTTTGGTGGTCAAACATCAAGGTCACTGTCATCTCACATCACATCATCCTGTTCTCATCAGTACAATGTTTGGGGGAATTTTATTACATCTGGCGCGAATGTCCACTTGGATTCGTGGATGAACTGAGCGAAATATAAGTCTGGACAGACATGCATGTAAACTACAAACCTGACTAGTTGGCAGAGGCAACCACAAGCATCAAGTGTAGCAGCACCGGGGGGGGGCTGCAAAATCAATCCAAGACACAAATTTTTACAAAAATGCAACAGTTCACTTTAATTTTGAGTTAAATATTTTTCCCCCCTCTGATTTAGTCATTCTTTACATTAACTTTTGCACATTTAGTCTGAAAGCAGGATAAATGGTTCCTTATATGCTCAGGTCAAGGACATCAAATTTCACCGCAGATAATCTAATTTGCACTAAAAACAGGAGCTGAACTGAAAGGAGAAACACTGGCATTGAAACGCCACAAAAGATTTGCAGACACATAATAATGAAATAAACTTTTGACAATGCATCTACAATGCTATCATCTTATTTTAATTTGAGACAATCTGATTTTTTTCCCCCTCATGGTTTCATGTCTCCACCCCACTGAGTTTCTTTTGAATGTCTTTGTTCAGAAGCCTCTAGCTGCCAGGCTTGACAGAGCACTCACAGCAGTTTTCCTGAGTTTACCAGAAACTGTCAGAGACTTTTTCAGTTCAGGTGTTGTTTTCAATGACCAATTTAATTTTAAATAACAAACTTTCCAGCTTAAACATGTTCTTCATGTGTTACTGTATATTTTACTCCCATAGTCCATCTAGAGTGTACATTATTTTAAAGTATGTCACATTGTTTTGTGTTTGTGTATCCTGTAGTTAAAATAGTTAAAACATTTAAATAAACTGGTGAAACACACCAGTTCTCCTCATTTGTTTAAGGAGCCCAAAGAAGTTCTCAGACTTGAAAAAACATGAAATGTAAATTTTTCTAACCCAGATTTTTATATTTTAATATACTTAAGTCTGAAAAAATACACATTTGTTTCAAGAACATCTAGAATGTTTTAATCAAGTCAATACTGTGGGAGGATATTGATAGAGGAAGACTAAATCTATTCTCTCTGCTCAGTGAGGGTCACTGTATCGTAATACTAGAGGCCTAATTAACTCTTTAAAGTCAAGTTAGCCCCCATATGTCTGGTGTTCAGTTTGGCTCATAGCTGCATAATTGTTGGTAGAAATAATACATAATTAACTGTCTAGTCTTTTTCTCTTTTTTCAAAAAGCAGCCTTCACCCCGAGTATGGAAAGTGCTTTCGCTGAAGTAACATTCAGCACTTCTCTGCACAAACTCCACAGTTCACAGCCAATGCTGCATAATGGAGACAAACTCACAGCTGAGCAAAATAAAAGCAGTGATTAGTCTGAGTTAGAATCCATCAAGCTTTTAACCTCACAAAGATAAGTATGTTTAGAATAGTGCTAAACTTGTTGAAGAAGTAGAAAGAGTAGTTAGTTGTCAGAAGTGTTCTTAATCTTAATCAACTGTCGGGTCTGCTGTTTCAGACTAGCAGACACAGGTCTCCTACAGCAGCTGCAATGTTCCTAATTGCTGAAACTGTCACATTTTACTGTATAATCATATTTTATAATAAGAGCTTCTACACTCAAACCAGCAAAGAATGATTATCTTCCTGAACTTAAGTGATTCTTACAAAGCACTGTGCATGAGGATGCACATACAACATGCAAGTATTGCTGTAATGACTGAGCGTGGGAGATCAGATTAGATTGATAATCCTTCTCTTGCCTGCTCTGACACTTCCTTTTATCTGACTGCGTGTACATCTTTGCTGAGTTCTTGTGCCACAGGGGGATTATTTGCAAATTGTGCCGTTATCTTGTTTAGCACATTTAATGAGCTGGCAGGGCATGCACAGGTGAGCAAACAGATACATGGATTACCAAGTGTCAGTATACTGTACACAGAGGCCTCAAGTTATTTATGAATCTGCAAAAGTAAAAACCTTTAAGGGTTAACTCACCAACTCATCTTGCTATTAGGATTGTTGCAGGTTTGTGTGGGATATTTCTGTACATGGAAGTAACGCTGTCACCCCCTATAGGATGAAGGAGAATGGAATTTTGTTTGTGCTCATCAAAACACATTTTTCTTTCCAAAAACTATGTTGTGTCTACTCTCATTAATCTAAAGGCCAAAGATTTTAGTGTCAGTTTTCAGATTTCCAGTGTAAGAAGACAGGCAGACAGAGGCTAACATCAGAAATGCTTCTGTTTGTAGGACACACATCACATCAGGGAGAAGGATCGTGTTGTCCTGGGCCCAGCCAGGATTGTCGGCAGGCTTGGCCATAAACTTCGCTAACTGTGAAAGGGTCAATAGTGACCCCATGGAAACAAGGTAGAATTTGCAACTGCATTCAGTAACGCTTCTGATAATCAACAATTTATCAGTCTACAGCAGACAACAGAATGATGTTCATCACTATAGAATCAACATGACATTAACATTTTTGGTTTTAGGTGGAATTTCTCTGACCGTTGTAGATATCGTCACAAGGCTTTGGTGATCCCCTGACATTTCCTGTAGCGTCACCAGTAAGTAAAAATTATGCCACTGAAGCTGATTCTTTTTTTTTTTTTTTAAAACATCCCAATAGCTTCTGGATTCCACCACCATGAACATTCATACAAACTTTGTTTAGCACAGTATTCTACAGAATTCAACTACAGTATTGCTAACAATATAGATTCAAAGCTTGCATGTCATTAACTTTGTGTTTTTTCTCTCCCGTAGTTGTGCTTCATCCTCTGTCTCCCTCTTTCTGTACATTTCTACAGGTATCCCTTCGGAGCTGTGCGTTTCCAGTTTGTAGTTACTGCCCCCACCAACCTGCCCAGTTTTTCGTCTGCTGCTTGTTGTTGTTATTCTTTCGCTCTGCCTGGTTCTGCTGGAGATCTCTTCTATTAAAGGGAGTTTTTCCTCTCCACTGTCGCCTAGTGATTGCTCAAGTGGGACTGTTGGGTTTTAAGTATTATTCTGTAGTTCTTGTAAGGTCTTAAGGCACTTTACAGTGTAAGGTTTAAGATGGCTTTTGTTGTGATTTGTGCTATATGAATAAACTGAATTGAAAACATTCAGATTCACTAATCTGCATGTCATACTTCATTAAAATCATGAAAATAATAAGCAAAAAGGTTATATCATAAATATAAGCCTTTAGGTTAAAACTCCAGAAGCAGAGGTAAACTAATGAAGCAGAAGGTCGCTGGATGAAATCCATGTATCACTTGGTAAAATCTGTTTAATGATTATCTTAAAGCTGCCCTTAGGCAAGGTACATAAGCTTCAGCGAAGCTGATCAGTGATCAGGATAATACTATAGTTGTACTGAAGCTCCCAGGCATGATTGTGTTTTGAATCTGAGTTACACAGTGACGAGAGGTCAGCATGTGTGACCAGCAATACTTGCCTGAATAAATTCACATGAGAAAAACGGGTCTGCTTGCCGCCACCACATCAGCACTACTGTACTGTACCTAACCTAATAGGCAGTTTAAAGAAGTGAGATGGCTGATGTCAGCACATTGAGCCTGCAAATGGTCAGACAGATACTCTCTTGGTAGTTCAATTCAAATGCTCTCAAAGACAGTTTCCTTTTCCACCAATATCTACACACCAGAACCTGCAGTACTGGATGCTTATATTATTCTCAGACTGTTGGCACAGAGATGCTCACTTTTCAATTCACTGAGGGTAATAATCCATAACATTTAAATGTACACATGAACACTATGTGGGCTGAGTTCTCTGCGATGCAAGAAGTTATGTTTTACGTTGCGAATGCAGACACGGTGATTCGTTTGGGATGGTTGCAAGCAGATCTCCCTGGTTAGCCTCAGCTAAGATGTCTGTACCGTTTACAAAACAGAAATTTCATATGAAATATAAAAGCTAATTAACAGATGCAAAAAGCAATACCACTGTCTGTGGCAATTTTGACATGACAACTTTTAATCAAAAGAGGAACAGACATAATATTTTTTCCCAATCATCATTTATCATTTAAAATGAGACCAGAACATAGCAACGTTTCTTTTATTTAACTTTTTGACAGAAGGCAGGTATTTGATATTTGAGTAAATTATTAACAATACATGGTGTTAAAACACAAATGTATTACTGCTTTGCCTTAACTTTAAAAATTACTATTTGATTTCAAAGGGGGATACATATCTAAAACGTTACGCTTTCAAAAGATGATGTTATATATTATACTTCATTTGACTGGTTTTGCATTCCTCAGTCACTTTTAACACAGTTAACACCTGTAGTCTTTTTTATCGTTTTCTGAAAACTTAGTTTCTATACAATAGTTAAATACGAACTCTAAAATAAAATAAAAATATTAACAGTAGGATTCACAGATTCACACTTTTTCACATTTTATTAAAAAACTATTTAAGAATAATCACCACTTTTTGGAGGAAGTTGATCAAGCTTTATCAGATTTAAATGCCTTATTTAATAAACTACAGTTCATGAATAAATAAGTACTGTGTTTGACATACTTCATGGCAGGAGTAAGAGGTTTTAGACCATTGCTCTCGTGCCACCATTAGATGAGATGTCCATATATTTGAGTACATGAATTAGACTGCACCAAACTGGTCTGCAAAATATCATGTAGACCAAGAGACAGTTCTTTAGGAACTGTCAGCTAACACTGAATTAGAAGATAAACATGGCAACATAAACATACTGATACTGACTTTAATGAAGGTCATCTTTTTTTCTAATGTTTTCTAGTCTCAAAATCTGAGTCACTGCAGTGACCCAAGGCACTAAAGCTGCACATAAAGCGGGCACGACTTTCTTATACTCACATCTAGGTACACACACAAGGCCAATTATTCAATCACTGCCCTACGTTTACAACTAAGGCTTAGGTCCCAATACTCCTGCCATGCATTACCTGCTGATGAGTTGGACTTTACATTAGTTAAGACCTGCAGTGGGGAAACGTCACACTCTGGTAGCCCCAGGTGGAAGCAGGAGATAGCCATTTCAATTTTTGAAAGTTTGAATGTCTTCATCACCCGTTATCTAACATGATGTCAGTAAATGGCATATTACTCTGACCTAGAATATTATTTCTCAGTGGCTGGTGGGAGTGGATTTGGTGAAGAAGGAATATTTTAGCTGTGGTGTCTAGCTTTCTCTTCAACAGAACACTTACAGCTGCTGTATGTGTTAGAGAAAACTTAGCTTAATTCAAATTGATTATTACTATGTTGTTCATATAGGGAGATGAAATTCACCTGGTAGTGTGTAATCACTATGGCTTTAGTAAACTAACTAGTATTCTTAAGGACAGAAATCAGTTTTTGTCATTTTTTGCTCAAACTTAACTATAACAGTATTTAAAAAGTATAACATACATGAACGGTGTTCTGCTGGTACAGGTCTAATTTTTACTTTTATTAATTTTACATGGCTGTCAATTGCACTCTTATCAGTTAAACATTGGTACCATGAAAAATCACACTATACAGTATATGAGAATAGCAACATAAAAAGCAAACTATAATAGAGCTCCACTAAAATAAACTGACTAAAGCTCAAGATGAGATTTCTCTGACAATTATTTAAAATTATTTGATGTCTGCATCTTCTAGCACTAAATCGACCAACTATAGTTGCTTTGTAACTTTGCAAAAGAGAAACATTTAGGTGATGGTTATCTGAAGTGCCCACAGTAACATGACAACTGCCATGCACGGGTTCAACTTAATTTCCTGACTAGCGTTGCGATCGAATGTAAGCAATATGGTTCACTGCGAGCTTGTTTTATCTCAGCTACAAGCTGCCATTCCTCTGTCAGGCACTTGTAATTGCACAGTGTCAGGGAGGATGAGATGTGCCCTCACAGTAGATATCTATAGACAGATGGACTGAGGATCTGCATTGATATCCTGGTGTTGACAGGCCATGATACCTCACACTATGTTAGCCTGACAACAAAAGATCGTTCCACAGTGCAATAATCTGACGTTCTGCGCAACAAGCTGTTTCTGAGCGAACCAGATAGCAAAAGGCTTAGAGAACAGTAAAACAGAAAAGAAAAAAGAAAAATGGACAAATCTCCAGGCACAAATAATAGTCAACAATAAGGAAGGATGACAAAACCTTTGCCTCTTAGGACAACTCTGCTAAAGCCTTGGTCATTTTAGGCTCGTCTTTCACCTTGTGAGTCTGGCTATATTAACATGCAAGGTGTGCCAAGGTCTTGGATCTGCAACCTTAAACGTATGGCAGTTAGTCAATGCAAAATACTGAATAATTTATGGGAGGACAAATAAATTCCAGGCAACAACACTACACTGGACTCTGGGGCCGATTGGTTATTAACGTGAAGTTGGTCAGGAAACTTTGGGCTGTTAAAAAGGGC
This sequence comes from Ctenopoma multispine, assembly GCA_034779795.1. Lineage (NCBI taxonomy): Eukaryota > Metazoa > Chordata > Actinopteri > Anabantiformes > Anabantidae > Ctenopoma > Ctenopoma multispine. The sequence goes on along the minus strand of JAUYWH010000005.1, from coordinate 5,120,148 downwards.
AATGGTTGAATATCTTACTTGAGGAATTAGTATGGGGCTTGTCAGTGCATACAGAGGCCAAAATCAATGTGTGCAGGCAATGAATTTAAACAACAGTGGGTAGTAAAATAAAAATTACTATAAATGTTAGGATGCCATTTGATATTTCCTTTAGGTTACTTGCCTAACATCTATCTGTAAGTTTAAGTGTTGTGACGCCATTGACAGACATTAAATCTGACATTTCTTTAAAAGTCCAGACATCCTAAACTTTGCAACTTTTAACCTATTTTATTTATCAGCAACTTTAAACTTTATGCACTTGTGTGGTGATGATCTGCAGGCAGTTCATTTCACCACTCCTATGATGTATGTGTGGAAATCAGCTGAACTCCTGTGAATTTTAAAGATTGATTTAAAAATTATTTTTAATGTGTTTGGAGCTGAAAGGAGACTAGACCTCTGACTATCTTACAGTCTGTATGAACCAAGGTAATGTAACACAGGGAGCATTACAGATGCATAAAACCGATTTGTATGTGCAATACAGGACATATATTTCATGATATTGACTGATATGGTCCTGTCTAAATTTGCTGCTGATGGTGTTTAATGCTAAACTCACTCCATATTTAACTGTTGTCTTGATACATCCTGGGTAATGTACATTTCCACTGCACCAATTTCATCAGTACAGCAACACAGTCTTGTCATACCCAGTTCTCTGCTGCTCTGTTTTTTTTCCCCTCAACAGAAACAGTTTTTATTCGCCAGTTTTAGCGTGTTGTTAAGCTATTGTCAGTACAACTTAACACATCCTGCAAAGATGATTCAAATTAGCCTTGCAGTGTTTCAAATGAAACAATCCCTACTTTCTCACAGAAGGTTTTAATGTAACTTAACTGTGAAACTTAAAACAGCAGTTTGTTATACAGATGTTAGTGCTGTGGATTTGTACATAAAACTGAATTTGTCATGTAAACCGTGTGTATGCGTTATTGCATTATACTTCAGGAGACGGCCGAGTCTCTCAGCCACATAACGTGCTCCCACACATTCAGTCAGTCGCAAAGGTGAGTACCAGGAATTCTTGATTTTCATGAGGACTGATCCTTATGCAACAGTTCCAAGCCATAATGGATACAGAGGATTGTGACAACCGCATGTGCTTCATGTTGATCAGAAAGTACGGATCGTCGGTCATCTGCTATGATAACGAACTCAACCTAAGAAAGATGTCAAGCTCAGTAAGAGCTTCGGCATTCAGCAGCAACACTTGTTCATCTTCAAAAAACAATTACCAGATGCCTTTAAGGGACTTTCACTTGAGGCACCTCCTTGCCATCTGCTACATCATGGTTTTGACATTAATGCCTACTGTGAGAACACTGAACCACCACTTAGAAAGTATTTCACTCATGATTATGACACAATTACACTGTAGGGGAAAGTGAAAATAATTTAGTTAGCCAATTCTGTAACCTTCAAAAAGTCGCTCATGTTTTTAGCTAATGTGAGATGAATTCAAAACAATTTTAATGTTTCCACCTCAAATGATGACACATGTGGTATTTAATATCTCTACAGTATAAAGTTGCATATTAACACTGCCAATTTAATTCTGCAAGAATCTGTATTACACAGACATACAGAAAAAAAAGCTCAATTCAAATAACTGGTGAAGCAGAAAATGTTCCCTCTGTGATAAGCTCTTTGGAATCATGAAGTGACAGATATCCGCAGCATGGGCCTTCCCTGCAGGCTCCTGCACACACACAGCCACCATCACCACTCTGACAACTGGAACACAGGACAGCAGTTATCCAATAGTAAGATACCAGTGCTCTACAATTACCTCGTGCTACAATGAAGGCAATGGTAAAAATGAAAAATAGGTCACATCGTGTAATTATTGCTTTCAAACAAGTCTGATGATATTTAGGAATCTAATTATTAAGCCTATTATTTCAGACTTTCTTGTCTTTACCTGGTTTTGTTTTAAGTCAGTCTAATAGTTATGAAATGAGTTTGGTGTATGTAAGTTTTTAAGGAATAAATTCTGTTTTACTGGGTATGTCAGAGTGTCTGTTAAGGCTTGACAAGTGAAGTTGAAAATTTCTGACCCAACAGTAGAACAGTTTACTTTTTTTGATGCAATAAACAATGACAAGTAGAATAAATTAAACACACTGTCTGCTGCTCTGACACCACTGTCAGAGCAGTTTTGTAATACGTTCTATTTGGCTCCTGCTGCTACTGCTGTCTGGTGCTAGAAATTATTAGATTTTTTTTTTGCAATACAATTAAAACAAGAGGTAATATAGTGATATAAAGACAAAACAACTAATAATTATTACTTTTAAATAAGATAATATGAGATAATGAGATAATACTACAATATTTCATCAAGCAAACAATGAAAAGCAATGCTGCTTTGCATAAAGTATGTAAACAACTAAAATTAAGAAATTAAAAGAAACATGCATTCAGTCAAAAGTCTTGCACAAGCTGAACTTCTACACTCGAAACTTTGTAGGCTTTCAGTCATAGTGACAAGAAGGACAAGAAGAAATGCCAAGGTCCACAGATGCTGCACTGAGCCTGGAGCACCAACAACACGGCAGAATGTTGAAATTAATGTGGAAGTGCCTTAAGATGCAGTTCCCTGATGGCTGCTAGATGCTGGCTCTGAATAAAACTGTTCTGAAGTGAATGGGAAAAATTCCAATTCTGTCTACAAATACAAAGTGAGCAGTTTTTTTTTTTTTTTGCAAAAGTTAGGCTCTGAATAGCTAATGTCACTACTTCCTCTAGTGTGTCTTTGGTAAGTTTGGGGGGTGTTTGCTTGACTGGCAGGTTTCTTATGAAATTAAACTCAACTGTGATGGATGCTGGTCAACTTCAGTACCTTACGAACCTTATCTATATCTCCTTATCTGATCAAATGGAGCTACAGTATTTAAAGCTTTAAAACACACATAAACCAATGTTTTTTTCTGATCAACTAATGAATTATTTAATCTAGAAAACAAAAAAGTCATAGAAAGATGACCTGTAGAAAAAGCACACCAAAATCTCTGAGCAAAGATTTAGCATCTGATGGTACACATTTTGCTGAGCGCTGTCCAACAACAGCAACCACTACACCTAAAAATGCAATTTGAATAAACAGCGCACAGATCACAAAATGTTCACTCAACTCTCCTTTCTGGTCAAGTGATTTTTCAAGTAACAGTTGCACACTTGTGAGGATGAGACACACAGCTGCCCCTCCTCCTCTTGCTCAGCTCTGCAGTAAACATCTCAAGACATCACAATCGCTGGTTTGCTGCTTGCTTTACCAAAGAGTGTCTGGAAACCTGTCTGAGAGCTCACTCAGGTATAGCAGAAGGCTCAGCGGTGCCTCGATGCAAATCAACTCTGCACTGTGGCAGCTCTTTTGTTGTTATCTCCTCTGATACAGTACGTCAAGTTCATTTAGAGATCTCAGAGAAGCCTGGCCAGATAGCATTTACATTCCAGGATCGTGGAAGTGCCATATTGGCATAGACTGCTCACAGCCAAGCTTTGCCTTTGAGTATTAGTGTATGATTCATCACTTTAAACAGACTCCTGCCCTATTTAATGATCAAATAATTTATTTAAAAAGCCAGCGTGCATCCATTCTCTTTCCTGTGCAATTCTACAAGCCTTCAGACATATTTCAAGGGGATCCATCAACACCAATACAGCAGGGACAAAACAACAACAGCTGTGGAGCCCAGAGAGATTGTAATTGCTGGAATTTGATGAGCATACACAAAAGGCTAACCTCCACTATATTAATAGAAGGCAGAAAAAAATAAAACAAATCATAGCAATCCAACCTACTTTTAAAAATCTTCGGCTAAGTTTCACTTTGAACCTGTAATACAAAAGGGTCAATTACAGAGAGATAATCCATAACTAATTTAGTTGATTGATGGTCTAATTATGCCTGTTTATGTCATGCTTGATAATTTACTCTTTGATAAGCATAAGTACCCTCTTGAAACTCAGAGCAGTGGCAATAATGAGCATACAAACATGGGTATTGCTTGGAGCTTTATTATCTAAATATGACCAGAGGAGTCTTTTTTGTCTTCTGCTTTATGGGAAATAACATTTAACATAAATCACACTATTTAGAGAGAACTCATTTTGGATCAAGGAAGGGTAACCAACAGATTTTGCATATTTGGCACAAAAAAAAAAAAGAAGCTGAGTTTGTTTTCACACATAAACACTGTTTGTGTGAAAACAATGAGTGTCCATGCAAGCGTACTTTTGACTGGAGTGAAAACACTAAGATCAACAAAAAAAAAAAACTCTTCATAGAAAATAATGTGATTTATACTTTCATTGGAGCCAGAGAAAAACTGGGTTTAAATCCAATAATCATAGACAGTTTGGGCCAATGCTTAACTGTTAAAGAGCTGTAACAGTGACAGTTTGACTGATGGTGCATTCATTCTATGATAGATAGATATAAAGTACATGGCAGTATCTGTCCTTTTCATGAATCTGTAGGTCTTAGAGTGTGTTTCCACCACACAGGGCCTGATTTGCTAAAGGTTTGCATGTACTAGATCGCATGCAAACTATCTACAAAGGGTGTGTTTTTGCCCAAGTCCACAAAATACAGAGAAGAAAACATAAAAATACACTCACAATGGGATGTATATACCTGAAAGGCAGTTGCAACCTGCTTGTACACGCATAGCTGCTGTTATTTGAAAAATTAGGGTGCAATGGAGAAATTTAAGGATGTGTCCAAAACGTCTTTACCGCTCACCTTAATATATTTTAATTGAATAAGAAAAAAAAAAATACAAACATCATCTGGCTAATGATCAAATTTTAGAGTTGCTGGATGAGCTAAAGGCCAAGGCCTCATGAGCATTCATGAACCGTAACCCCCAAATGAGTTACTGCGCCCCTGAAACCACAGGCCAAGCATTTGGTGCTGAAAATTTTTTAAATGAATCATATAATGCACACCCAGGATGCACTGAATGAGGCCAAAATAGTTTTTAGTTTTATGCGGTTCATGGTTTCCTAAGAATTAAAGGTGCGATTTTTCCATAAAGCATTTTGTTGCTGTAGATTATCAAAGTGATTATTAGCTTCTCTCACAGCTTCTCTCAACAGCTTTAATTCCTCTGCAAATAATTTCTTTATGCATTTACATTCTTCAAACACTCCATGACAGACAATGGTAGAACATGCAAAACCCTCATTAAAATACGGCCGCCTCCACCATGTTTGTATGTCTTGCTAAATTTTCTTAGTAGATCACCTGCAAAACCCCATAAACTAAACATGCAATGTTCAAGATTGTGCATACTTTAGTACTCGCTATTTGGGATCTCAGGCCCATAATGTACTGTACATACTCTGTTCTGACTGGACAGTTATCTGATCCATCTTCCGCTTCCAGACACTTAATAAATCACAGTGATTTGTTTTCAGAAGTTTGCATCTTAAAAGAAGTGCCCAACATCCTTGTTTTCAAACAAAACACTTGAGGTTCTTTCACAATGAGCCATCCAGGAAAGCATTTACAAAGCTCTGTTCTCAGGTCTAAAACATTTTTGGTTTAATGTGGATAGTAGTCCAAAGATAAGATCAGAGAGAAAAACAAGTATTTTTAGATCCATATTGATAGCAGTGCTCAAATTATAAGGTTAGTGTGCCTTACGCATATTAAAATAACTAATGAAATATTATTATTCTTTTGAGTATTATTAGTTCAAATCTAGGCCTAACACATTTTTGATAAAGCTTTAGTGAACTCCCTAAGCAACAGGCACCCCACTATAATCTGTGAATGCAGGCCAATTACATAACTGCTCAACACAAACAAGCCTATAAGGCTGCTACTGTGCAGCTTTTCAGACCGATCAAGTCAGAGCAAAAAGTACTTCAGCACTCTGGTCTTGAGGAATAATATTCACACATTATCACCATTTCTGAGGCAAGTGTTTGCCGGGATATATAACAAAGTCTTTACCCCTTCCCTGCATGTTCAGGGTTTCTCACTTAATTTTAAGATATTTAAACAAAACCGATAAGAAACTAAATTTCCCTCAAGCATCATGTGGGAGGCCAGTTTAAAAATAAAGAAAAGAGTCAGGATAAGGGAGTTATAAAAACTTAACCACAAGTTTCAGTAACTAGTGCTTGCAAAGGTTTTGATCTCAGAGTCAAACATCTACTGTGTGCAGACGTCAGACATGTACTGCAATTTCAGCATTTACATTTCTGCAAATGCCTCAACTCTAATTTACGCAGAAATTCTCATGTTTTCTTTTTTTCAAGTGACATTAAATGCAAAGTGACAAATCAGTGTAACAAACGTGCAAGTCAGTGGAGAGTGCTTTACTGTAAATGTATTTTTAAAATGCAGGGCACTTCCAGGTAAATCAGTTTAGTTTTAAAGTTTCTGATGGAGGAGGGATGGAAGGAAAGATGTAACATGATCACTTGCCAAGAGATTATGAAAATAAATCCTTCCTGCCAGTACCCTTAAGGATATAGTGAAGGAAATACATGCTTGATTTGATTATATTCCAACATGAAGGTGAATTTGAGCTCCCCATGTTTAGGAATTCAGCTACTCTTACAGTGTAGGTGTAAAAAGGTGGTTTGTTAGTTTTATTACAAAACTTTAAAAAATATATAGATTAGATATTGTTATACTGGCATGATTCTATAAGTAACTACATGTGCACATAAACTAGAAATCTCATCAATGTCTTGAATAATGGACAAATGATGGAAGCTTCTGTACGGTGCTAAAACATGTACACCGAGGAAATGAAAGCAGCAGACTCTGCAGCTCATACGGGGGTGGTATTACAGGCAGGGGATGTAAGTGTAAATTAAAGGATAATATAACAAAGAAAAAAACAAGTCATAAAAATTTTGCGTTGGCAATGAATGTAATGCCAAAATATTATTCATTAGCAGGTTTAAAATGTTATTTAAACCTGTGTGGTGTCTTTTTCTCATGCCAAACTTAATTACAGAATTTCATCTGCTAAGAGAAGAGACTCGAATGACTAGAAAATAAAAATGCTAATTTTTCAAAACAAAAAGAATCACAAATGGTCCACAGACAGAATGCTAATGACTAAGCATTCAAATGATTGTTTTTGAGGATAAAACAGTTGTTTAAACATTTAAAAAGTAAAGCAAGAAAGGTATTCATAAGGTACGTAGTATCTGTTAATATATATCACTGACTAATTAGTTTGCTATCAAATCATTTAAAAGTGATCACATGTAATTCTTAGCAAATGGCAAATTATACAACATAACACTATAAATAAAGCAAACAAATTTATTTATAATGAAATATTATGAATATTTGTGACTAATTAGACATTCTCTGTGCAGGAAATGTGTTAAATTAATTCTATATATGCAACATATTTTCATAAGACCTCCATAGTTTCTATGACAAAACCTTAAAACGCTGATTACTATTATATAGAAAATGAATTGTTATGATTGTAAATCTAACAAAAAAAAAGTCTGCTTGACTCTAAATCCAGAAAAACATGTTAATGTGTGGTATCATTATGTACAACCCAGTGCCCAGCAGATCTACTGCTGCTACAGTTAACTCAATGCAGTGTATAAAGTTAGAGATCATACGGTACTTACAAGAAATTAATTTACATGAATTACACTGACAGTTTCAGTCAATTTGAAGAGAAGCAAAAAAATAAAAATTTAAATATTAAAGTGGCTTTACATTTATGGTTTCATGTCACTTTGTGCTTTCAGACAGCAATCTGCTGTTTTCCAAGGTGTAAGGAACATTAATGTAGGTTGCAATTAAACAATCTATCAACTTAACTACTTTTGCCATTGCCGTCTCCCACACTCACTTTCATTAATGTTGCTCATAAAAAAAGTGAAAGAAAAAAAAACACACACCCAAAAATAAAAAATAAAACACACCATACACCACAGTTGTATTTGAACGACCTTTGAGGATTTGCTGCAGCTCTGTGCTTTTTGATATAATCAGCTATCTGCATACTTTATACTGTATATTCAAACCTTTCAACTATTAGAGGTTCACTTGAAAGTAAATTTCATTTTAATGCAAATTAGCAGTCTAACAAGTCTTCACAGCATATCTTCAATTACAGAAAGACCCAGAGCTCTACATGAGAATAATTTAAATCTCAATCTGTATTGCAGATATACGGCGCTCATTAAAAACACTACTTAAGTCAGTAGAACATTAAGGTAAGAAAATGATTATGTCAAAATACCGGTATGGCAAATGATTAAACCAAACTATAGTTTGTTGGTTCCAGCAGAAATGTGCTGGTGGCTGATCTTTAGAAATACATGCACAGCATAATGCTTAAGTATCAGGCCAATTACTGGAAATGACGGTTAGAGCTCGGCTCTTCTTCCACAGCTTCATGGCAGCACATTGTGTTTCTGTGGTTCCGTTTAATTCACAGCAGTAATGCATCAACTTATCATAGAAAATCATTTCAGAGCTATTAATAATTTGCAAAGGCCAAAGCATGAATACCATGGAGCACACCTCCTGCTACTTGAGACTATGGGTCAAAATTTGTTAGTTTTCATGCAATAAATGTAATGTTGCCTCTCAAAATGTCACATCATTACCAGGCATATCAAACAGCAGGGTACTCCGTGTATGCCAAGATGAGGTCAATACAGTGTTGTTGTGATGTTGGGTGAAGGTGCTCTCTACTCTAGAAAACATTTCCTATTGTTCTCTGTACTATAATATAATAAATGGGAGTACAAATTTAAAATAATGTAGAAGCACAGTTGAGACAGTTTTTGAATTTTCTCCTTGTGGAGCTTGTATTTAACAGCAGAAAACCATTTACATATACTTAGAACTGACCATCCATGAAATTTTGTGAGTCAGACCTCCTACTAATATTGATTAACATAATATGTAGTGACTTAAATGATGTACACAAGAGTGAAACAGACGTGAATACTGATGAAAATGTATTCTGTTTAAATATAGAAAAATATGTGCAACAGGGAATTTATAAAAAAAAAATCTGTACATATATACACATAATATACATGACATTTTAATTGCACATGTAGGGTGAAAATGTGATTTGTCTGTATTTTTTTTTATTTAACTTATGCATAATATATTAACTATTTTAATACCTTACTTAGGTTTCAGTGTTTCCCCTATTAGTCTTCACAGCAGAAGTAGTGTTGGGTGCACACATCCATGCACACACTATCCAAATTTACTTTACTTTGGCAGTAGACTATTTGCTTAACGCAACCCTAGAATCATTATAGATAGGGTTATGCATGGATATACATATTAAAATTCAAAAGAAACACCCCCTCATTTAGTTAAAAGGTGACTACTTTTACATCCCTACTTTAATTTGTTGACCTCAACTCCACCATGGCCACAATCATTCTCTCTTCTTTTTTTTTTTTTTTAATGAGCCAGTCTTTCTGAAGAAAATTTAAAAATAATTTGACTAACAAGGTAAGTGTACACAAAAATGTTAGTCTTAAGTTTTCACCTCTCTGAAGCTGGCACCCAATAGGATAAAACCTTTTTTTATATGGTTGTGCTTCATCTGCATGCAAAAATATGCACACGATCTTTGAGAAATGAAAGTTTATGTTTTAGCATAGTCTAAAACACCCATTTATCCATCTAAATTACTTTAAAGATGATCCATTTATTTGATGTTTAATGAAATGGCACTGAACCACTGCTGTATGGAGAAACACTGAATTTCTTTTGTGTGCTTGTTTTCTGATATTTATCACTTTGTAGCTCAGTCAAAAACAATGCCAGCAGCATGCAGTAATAAGCCAAATCATGTAACGCAATATTGGCATGCTGAGTCACATGACTAATTAGAAGCATGACTACTTTCAACATATAGCTCTGTAGTGGAGTTTGAAAGAAAAATATAAATCCTATGATCCTCAGTGAGGTGTAGGCAACTTATCAAATTTATACCAACCAAACGGTTGGTATAAATTTTGTGAAATCTGAAAGAACAACCAGTGTCATTAGTAAAGAAATGACACCGGCTATAGTTTCAGTGTTACTACTGAATATGAAAATCCTCACTAGAGCCCATCAATCTGGGATACATTTGACAAAACCTTTGTAGTGCTAAGAATATCTTGAAAACCCATATTTCCTATTACTGCTCCTGTTTTGCCATTGGCAAAAGTGTCAGTAATTCAGGATCAGCCCAGTGCAGTGAAAAGAGTATCTTAAAATACCTGGATTGTGTTTCACTCATTGTGTTTTGAAACTGGGAAGAGTAGAACAATAAAACTACAGCACTCCCAATTTAACAATCTACACTTAATAACAAATAGAAAATATGTTTAGAAATTTCTCATCAGTAGAGTTAGAGTCTTGAACCTAAGCCACTCCAGCGTTGTCTTGGCTGTATGCTTTGGGGCATTGTCATGCTGAAAAGACAAAGATCAAATTGCACTAGAATGATGGGAAGAAATGTGTAAATGGAAGTCACTTCACTTTATTAACGCAAAAGAGAAATTCTAGTGTTGTATTCGCCATTACACATACACAAAAACAAACACTAAACATGAACACACACAGAAGACCGTGGAGGATAATACACTCACTCAATACACGTATTACTGCATGTCATCTAAGCAGACCAGAATCATATTGGGGCTGCAAGTAGCTCAGTGGGTAGAGCAGTCGTCTATGAACCTATGGGTGAGCAGTTTGATGCCCCAATCATGTTAGGCTGCGAGGTGTGTCGAGGTGTCCTTGAACAAGACAGCAAAAACCAATAGTAGCTCCAACATGTACTGTCTGGTAGCTGTCCAAACAATAATTTCCCCAAGGGGATCAATAAAATATGTCATTATCATTGCACCTGTAACATACACACAAGGAACTCAAATCTACAAAAACTATTATTATTATTATTATTATTGTTATTATTATATGTAATCTTACGACAGAGCAGAGTCAGTGTACGGCAGTGTTTCCCAAACTCAGTCCTCAGGCCCCCCTGGCCTGCTTGTTTTCCAGCTTTACCTCCCCTACCCACTGCTGAATACCTGGATCAGGTGTGCTCAGACAGAATTTCCCCACGGGCATCAATAAAATATTTTCAATAAATGTTATTATCATTATCACTAGAAACTGTGAGATGCCAATTCACTTGGTCTTCCCTGACTCGACCCACCTCTGAGATGGTATCTTCCAGCTTCTGAATGACTGAACACGCTTGATCCAGGTAATGGACAGTAGGAAGGGCAGAGATGGCTTTAAAACATGGAGGAGGCATGCTTTCAAATGCAGAGGACTGCGCCAGATCAAGGCCACTGCTTTTTGGGGGTCTTAGTGCGGTTGTTTTGCAGTACAACCGAGTAAGATTACTGTGTTCACACCAGACATAACCACACCAAGAAGGAAAAACGAGTTCAAAGTCGATTGAAATGGACTAAAGCCTATAGGTGTGAAAGCACTGTTAGTCATCAGAGCGCTTAGCCCCCCCCCCCCATCCCCTCTCAAAAGCTCCTACATCAACACCACAACAAAATAAGACATGTCGTTTTCACATCACACATGCGAACTGGACAAGAACACTGAACCAGGTGTCATTTGCAAAAAGGCGTGATTAGACAACATCCAGATAACATATCCTGGTACAGATCACATGCTAATATCAGGCGTAAATGAGGTCAGAGTGTAGTTGTAGCACCACTGCATCCACTTTGCTTTATGTTCAGTTGAGCAAAAGGTCACATCAATAATGTAAACTTAACTACAGTTGCTATGATGGTATCAAGGTTACTCATGCATTGAAAGACTACTGCACACAGACACACACCCACCCACACGATTCCAGATGTTCACACATAAATATACGCTGTGTCCTCTTTGTGGCTCAAGTTCATTCAAGTGTAAATGAGGCCAGAGTTTAGTTGCACTGTTGCAACCACTTGCTTTATTTTCAGTTGACTAAAAGGTCTTTTAAATATTGAAAACTTAACTACAGTTCCCGTGTTCACGCACAAACAGATTACCACGCACATGCAATAAAGCACAAGCGATTGCGACTGCATAAGTTCACACATGTAAATATTATGAGATTGCCTCCATCTGTACCGTTTGGTAAGTGGTAAGAGTATGTTAAAAGCTTTTCCAAATAAGATCCCCAATTCAGAAATACTGGGTACATGTAGGAAAAACAGATTCCCGGTTCCGCTTATTGGTTCCAAAACGTGAAACCAATGCTGCACATGTCATTTGTTTAGATACGAGCTAGCATGCATGCCAAACATTACAAGCTACAACAGTATATGAAAGATGTAATGAAGTAAACAGTCAAACGTTTGGCTTCACTTTCCAAGAGAAATTGACAACAAGCACAAATTCATCATGATACATTTGGTATTAGTAGCAGATGAATTAACAAATGCTAGATTATACCAAATTTGGAATAATTCCCCTCATATTATAAAGAGCTCTGCACCTTGATTACCACTGTAGTGTAACCTCAGATTGCTTGGAGTTCAACATCACAGTATTGGTTGGTTGGTAGCCACCAAAAAAAGCAATTGTGTCCAGAGAGCCTCTTTGTACATCAAGCTACCTCAGAGTGATTGTTCAATCAGGGCTGAAACTAGGGATACAGGGAAACCATGCACCATTTTCCCTTTAGAAGGAATACTATCTAAATTTTTTATCATCTACAAGCACTGAATATGCTGTATGCTTTCATAGTGATCAATTTCTTAGTTCAAAACAACCCCATAGTTTTTTTCCCCAGAACAAAATAAAGTTTCCTCTGTTCGCTGACCTTTGGCGCTGTGCTGTGCTGTTGTCTACAAACATCAATAAGGTGAGCTGAACTACAGTAGCTCCTAACTGCCTCTTCGCTACCACATGTTGGATTTCAGAACACCTATTTGCGATTAATTTGTTAACACTCAGATTGGTCACAACATTTGCCTCAGCGGAAAACAGAAATTCCAACATTATTTGTTAACCAATGACCCTGAATTTGCCCCGAGGGACTTTACTGATCAACACTTTTCACCCATCCATAAATTCAGTCACTGTATCACTGACCATATTGTTTTCTTTCAGCTGAGAACCATTGAAACACTGCATTACACCTTTACAGACATCTGCCATTAGGTTAGTGTAACTGAATGACACAAAACAGAACCACAGCCTCTTCGTGAACCTGTGAAAATGCCAAGCGAGTTTTTTTTCACAGCACAAAAGCCTCCTACAAATATGCGTCCATTTGAAAAGTGACTGTCCGCAGCTTTCCACTGCAAGTCCATACAGTCCCTGCATTTACGGGGTGATGAGGCCTGCTCCTGGGGTTCAGAGTGGTCATTATCTGGGGGATGCTACAGCTCCAGTGGTTAAGGTCATCTGGTACACACCGGATGTCCTGACACTCCACCAGTACTGGAGGATACTAAATGTGTAATCATCTCTGAGCCCACAAAAGGCAGGATCTATCCAGACTGGCCATTACAAGTGCTTATTGTAGGGTCCATCCTGGCTTTATTTCCTGCTATTTCAGCAGCAGCACAGTCCAAAATAGTATATCTTTCCTGTGGTATTGTCTAACAGATAGCTGACTATGGTGAAGGCAGAACTCTTTACTGGGCACAAAGTTCATACCAAGAGCAAAACTGCTCTTATCACTGGTGCCACAGTTTGAAACCAATACTTTAGCAAAAAGTCATTATTAAATTGATGCACTTTGTTTTTAAAACAGTATCTCCAGTGTTACGTGTTATGGTGTATTCCTAGAATCCACTACAGATGCACTAAATCTAAACAAGTCCGTTAATTGATTAAGAACAAAAAAATAAAAAATAAAATCCAGCCATCATCTTTTCCATCGTGAGGACCAGCTACCTTTCTTGGTCACACACACAACATCACCTTGGAGTTTGAGGAATTTAGATGGGCAACATTTCATTTAAATTAAGCTACGTGTAGAATGTGACAGACCAATACAACTTTAAATTAGAATTACCTACACTGCATTATTGAGGAAATAAAATTGGAAACATCTACATGTCTTTAGCTTTTACCTCTGAATGTTAGCACTGTTATCTTCCATCACTTGTTCTAGCTAGTCTTTCAATTGCCTCCTCTACACCTAGTGTTTTTGGCAGCCTGTCTTAATTTTAGTTTCAGTCTAGTCTTTGCTGTAATTTTGGTTTTTATTAGTCTTAGTCACGTCCATACTCTTTAGTCTAGTAAAGTTTCTGTCGACTAAAAGTCTGAGCATTATTGTATCATCTTATTTTAGTCAGAATTATGCATGACTATTTTCATCTAGTTTAAGTCAATGAAAATTGTATTTTAGTCTCTTTTTTTAAGCATAGACAAAACCAAAATTTTCTTTTAGTCAAACCCATTTCACAATTCAAACAGGGTTATCTTTTTATTATATTATTGTTACCTTACAGACCTAAGAGTACTGTACCATCAATCCATGTCAGCGGCACCATCTTACATTCAGGCCCATATACCATTGATGATAGTTGTCAACATATATACAGCAAAACCACATGATACAGCAAAACAAATAATGAAACTTATCTTTAAATTTGCCCAATACTCAGCAGTTACAAATAACATGTAATTAGCTGACAGAATAGTTTTAACTACAGTAGCACTGGACAACTCGCCCTTCATTTATTTTTGGGGGATATATGCTTAAACAATTGAATTGTCATGTAGGCTAACATACTGGGAAACAAACAGTTTGGGAAGCAAACTTTCTATAATTTCTGGTGAAATTGAAATTACTTTCTTCTACAATACTGCAGCCTCTTTTCATTTTTATTACACTAAAAAAGAAAACATTGAATAACTTGCCAATTGCAACAGCACTCTTGATTTTAAAATGGTTAAACATGTGGAATAAATTGTGCTAGTCAGTCCAAACATTCCCTAAAGATCATGAGGCTGCAATTCACACCACCCCTGTGGACACAATTATAATCTGGTTAATCACAGTCCAATGCAATGACCTTTTGGGTTGTTGAAAAGAAAAATACATATATACTGTGGTATACAAATACGTATCACCACTCTCCTACAGACGTTACACTGTGAACAGGCTCCACTGGAGCCTCACCTTCAGCCTTTTAGACTCAGTGAGGAATTGAGTGTCTCGTTTTCAGGTAAACAATATCTGCTACTCTGTGACCATTTTTCTTACCTCTCAACACTGTTTGTGACTACCTTTTTCCACATTGTATTAAACATAATCAAATGTGTATGTAAAAAGAATTATACACGCATGTGGTTGAAGGTCGAAAAATTGTTCTTCCGTTTCCCAATAGCAGCAAAACCCATTATTTTATCACTTGTGTCTTGCCAGCCATCTCTCCAAAGGCTGATCTATATGAAGATTATGGTATTATACTGTCTTTGACACTAAAAGTCATAAGCTAAGGCAAAGGTTACTCAAAGCACATAAAGTCATTTTAAGAAACGGTTTCACTTTCAGCTAGTATTTGACTGCATTGTTGCTCTTAGCAGTTACTTTACTTCCACAGCTAAAGTTGAGAGGCACAGTATGCCTGCCAAAATAAACCGATCTGAAATAAAAAACACTTCAGGGTTAGAATAAGCTGCTCCAAACATGCAGAGTGTGAACACTCCCTCTAAATATTATGCTCATGCAGCAGTCAGCAGGTGATGAAACACTTTCCATGAAGACAACTACCAATGTAATGTAGTCTCTTTGAAGAGGTCATCTATCTTCTCTAATTGTAGTGCTCCTCAGAACACCAGGAGCTTGCTAAAACTTGGATTTATGTTTTATTTCCTCACAAACTAAGTTTTTTTTTTCTTGCATAAATCTGTAAAGTTGAGTTCTTTTCAATTAAAGCCACACCAAACCAGCAAACTCAGAATTAAATGTGTGAAATGGCAATGTGTTATGTACATGTAAGGCTTTAGCCTTTATTTTAAAATATGAATGAATCCCTTTATATCTCTCAGTTGTAGCAGGTGAAGGAAATGGCAGATGTAGCTTATATTACACTATGACATTCCTCCCTCTCTGCTTTTTACAGTTTGCATGCCTTCCTGCTTCACACCTTCTCTTCCTCTTGCTCTCAGCTTAGCAGCTTTAAGGCTTTTTTCCAGCAAAGCATGCTCTCTGGCTCTGAGCACTGGCATCTCTTGCATCGGTATGCAGCTCCCGTTCAGGCTGCTGATCCCTCTTTATGAGGACATGAGTTTCAATGCTTTTATCCCCCACCTTCACTTGCAAATATGCCTGCATTCAGTATCTACACTCCAGCTTTAGAGACCTGTGGGAAGCTTTTAAAGAGGAAGTCAATAAAAGGGTATAAACATGCATGAGCTTAAGTTTGTGCTTTTTGTGTCTTTATTCCAAAGTTAGTTTTTTGGGATGACATCTCACTCAAGCTGCACTGCTGCTTAAAAAAAAAAAAACTTCAATTATTTCTTCATTAGTTAGCTAATCTGTATGAAATTAAGGACCGTATGACAAATTATTAATTAATTAATTGCCTATTTAAATCAAATTAACACATTATCCTTGAAATGAAATTTTAAATTTAACATTTGTACAAACATTAGCAACATGCACATCAATCAGAATATGCAATTCATTCAATAACTGACCTGCACATAAAGTATATACAATTCTTACTTTAATTATAACATTGGACATTATGCACTGAGCAGACTTGTGCAGGGTGCACAAATCTGCTCAGTGCATAATGTCCATTACTCTCATACAGCGCACATTTTTCCTATGCTACACAACATGACATAGGTGCACGGATAGAAGTCTATCACATACAGATAATGTATGCAGTTACCACGAACAGCCACACTCTTCAAAATAGCTATGTTTCATGTTGTTCCTGTGTGTGGGTTTCTCAAACAACAATAATAATTCTATGCAAAACATTACTGAACAAAGCAGCAGTGAACCTTTCTTAAAAACTGACAAAGGCTGATTACGCAATGTGTCTGAAGATCCACAGACTCTGTTGCATGTTCTATTGCCTTCAGACAGCATTTGCAGTGGGAGTCTACAGATACCTACAAGCACGTTTGCTCAATAAAATTGTCAGATTTAATTGCGATAAGAAAATAAACAGGTTGGACTTGTGTTTTTTTTTTTCTTGTTTTTTTTAGGCTGCTCTCAGGCACATAAGTAGTCACTTTACATACTTTGCAGTGATAACAACATTGGGGAGTTGAGAAAGCCCAAAAGCACATGGGAAAATGTCATGAAATACTGTGAAATATTGCCAGACTTTAAAACATTTTAATTAGCCTCCTGTTTGTTCAATTTTACAGTGTCTTTAAGTTGGCATGTTTTTCCAAGATCCTGCAGTTTTCCTTGCAAATTAAGAGACAAAAGTCTGGAATAGACAGTAGACACTAAATCACCAACAATATGATGTTTTCTGCCTGTGTATGATAGCCTCTTTGATGGACAGGTGACCTTCTAGTTGCACCTGTCTGCACATTGCAGAATGTATGGTGGTATAGTCAACAGCTCCTTGTGAGCTGGAGAGGTATTCAGCACACTGAGCATACAATATGAAGGGTTTTCATTTTTGCACCAACAAATTGTTACAAGCCTCAAGTCAATCTGTTTTTAGCAGGTGCGTTTCATATTGTGCACAAAACAGAATAAATCATATATCCACAAAATGTAATACATTGGAATAAATAACTACATTTCCCATGATGTGCGGCTTGCAAGTCTATGAAAATGCATGACTTTAGTCCAGCAAGCTATCAAATTTCCAAAGATAGTGCAACAGAGTCTCCTTTATCTGAAGCACAGACTTCCAGCCTGACTGCTCAACTGAGGGGGCTTTATGAGAACAGCAATCTAGTGATGCAAAGTCCTACCGAGTATGTGAAACTGATGGAATTTCTGTGTTGATATACAAAAAAAAGATATATTTAAAATCTCAAACAGGAGTGGACACAGTGATTCCAAATGTTTGGGAAGGTATGTCCACAGTCCATAGTGTTCAGAAAGAAAAAAACAAAACAGCTTTTAAAGATTGTGAAGGAGCACAATGTTCCAAATTAAAACTAGAGCTGAAATGATCATAATCATTTGATTAATTAATTAGATTGACAAAAAAAAAATTGCAATATAAGATAATCACTTACTATTTTTTCAAACTACAGTCAAATATTCAGCCACTTCTGCATTGTGATTATTTGCTTTTCTCTGTTTCAAATAATTGTAGACTGAATATGATGAGGTTTTGGACAGAAAACATTTGTAATGGGTACCTTAACAATTTCGAAAAAAAAATTCAAAATTTTGAATGAGAATTGAGCATATAAAGATTTTATAATAAATAATCTCAGTGAGAGGGAAGGTTGTCACAAGCAAGGAGATTGCACTACCAGAAGGCAAAATAGAACTGAGGATAAGTATTATGGAATCCCACAGGCAATTGGGAACGATGAAGGCCACAAAGAAAGCCGCAACCACTAAATATGTGCAGAGAAGGGCAAGTCCTATGGAGCTGAATGGTCAGCTGAATGGAAAGAACAAGATCTGGACAATCAACACCTATGCACTGCCGGTCATCAGATACCCTGCTGAGATAATAAGCTAGCCAAAAGAGAAAATAGAACCCACTGACAAAGACAAAGAAGCTCTTACAATGCATAGAGGGTTTCACCCCAAATCCAGCACCCTGAGACTGTACACTGAGTGGAAGGATGGAGGCTGAGGACTAGTGAGCATCAGAGCCACTATTCAGGACAAACAAAGATTCATGAGAAGATGGAAGATGTCCCCAACTGATGACATGCTTGGAGAATACCTAAGGCAGTAGAAACCTAAGAAGGAAGAGGAGCAAGAACAGGAACCATCATGGAAGAACAAACACCTGCAAAGCATGTACCATCAGCAGATAGAAGAAGTGGCCGATATCAAAAAATACCACCAATTGGTGGGCAAAGCTGGACTGAAAGACACACAGATACTAATCATGGCAGCACAAGAACAAGCTCAAGTACAAGATCAATCAGAGGAAGGAGTCTACCTACTACATCAGGCAAGACCCCAGGTGCAGGCTGTGCAAAGATGCACCTGAAACAATCCAGCACATAACAGCAGGCTGCAAGATGCTAGCAGGCAGGTTGTAGATCAGGGGTCTCAAACTCAATTTACCTGGGGGCCGCTGGAGGCCAAGTCTGGGTGAGGCTGGGCCGCA
This sequence comes from Ctenopoma multispine, assembly GCA_034779795.1. Lineage (NCBI taxonomy): Eukaryota > Metazoa > Chordata > Actinopteri > Anabantiformes > Anabantidae > Ctenopoma > Ctenopoma multispine. Next base: position 5,100,873 of record JAUYWH010000005.1, on the reverse strand, counting down.
TCAGGATTTCCACAAGAAAAGCGCTGATAAAACATTCCAATGTTCTCAAATATCTTTATTTTTAACACAAAATAATGAATTAAATAAATAAATTATAAAATGAATAAAAAATAAATCAATCAGTAATATCCATCCGTCCATCCATTATCTACCGCTTAATCCGAGTTCGGGTCGCAGGGGATGCTGGAGCCTATCCCAGCTGTCTTCGGGCGCCCAGCTGACTGGAGGAATGAATGAATGACTGAGCGAGGCACTGGACAGCCCGGCCGATGTCCCGCCCTTCAGAGCCATATACCTCACCGTGATTGGTTCATTCAGCTCCGCACACAAGTGTCATTCATATCAATCTTGCGGGACGCACTAACATTAATCTTTCATATTAAGACGGCGGCCGCAAATTATTGTCCCGAGGGTCGCAGTTGGCCCGCGAGTCTGAGACCCCTGGTGTAGATGAAAGGCCGTAACAAAGTCACTGACATAGTCTACAGGAACAAAGTCAAATTGGAATCTACCTCCAAAGCTTGTTGAGAACGACCAAGCTAATATGTGTGATTTCCAGACACAGACTTACAAACTGCTAATGGCTAAACATCTAGACAGTGGTGGCGGACATAGGAAGGAGGCTGTAGTGATAAATCCAGCTATCCCAAGTGATGCCAACATCATGAAACAGGAAGATGAGAAGCTCAAGAAATACCAAGGAAAAGAAACTGAAGGCAACAGCGGTCCCTGTGATAATCGGAACACTCACAGCAGTGATCCCCAAACTGGGAGAGTGGTTCCAGCAGATTGCAGGAACGACATCCAAGTTCTGTCCACAAGGGGACTCCTAGGAACAGCTAAGATACTGCGCCAGACCCTCAAGCTCCCAGGCCTCTCGTAGAGGACATGAGCTTGAACAAAAACTGCCCACAGAGGGCATATGGAATTTTTTTATTATATTATCTCAACATGGCTGTGTGTGTGTGTGTGTGTGTGTGCGTGTGCATGTGCGTGTGCGCGTGCATGTGATCTCCTGCCGGGATCCAATCATATACCAACTTCTGGTAATTGAGTTCCTACAGAAAAGACTTAACCACAGGGCAACATTTGTAAGCGACTGCTTGTCTTAAAATATTTTAGGCTTCACAGTTCTCATTCTGTCTCATATAAAAACAGATCCAGCATATGCCCCGGTCTATTACGATCAACTTGGGTATGGGATGCATTGATGCACAAACCCAGCCCAAGACCACTGGAAGTAAAAGCTGAGGAATCTCCTGGGAAGGCCCTAGGTCACAGTAAGTACTACTGATAGCAGCTACTTCCAGAGTACATCAGCTGATAACTCCCCCCGTCAGAGCCAATAACTGAAACTCCACGATAATGTTATACTGTTTACAAGGACATGCATCTGGATAATGGAAATCTGGAAAAATTTTTCAAATGATGCTCTGGAATTAAAGTACACAATAATAAACTGGCAGTTTTTCCATTGAAAAATGCATCCCAGCACTGTGTAATAGGGTGAAACAGTAGGTTAACTACTGACTAGGGTACTGAAACCCAGCATCAAATGGACCCCAGGGCTACACTATTAAAGACTGTAGTATTGATAAGCTCAAGTGTTATCAGTTCTTCTCTCTGTACTGGAGAAATTAAGAAAATAGATTTTCCCCATTCATTATTGCTACATAAAAGTTATCTTGCACATTTTATCTCAGCAACTCAACTTTTTATTAAGACATTCTATTCTATTGCAATTTTGATATTCAAATTAAGTTCATATTCCAAATCAAGAACAGACATCTCTGTTTTGCAGCCTGTGTGCAAGGGCAGCTGTGATAGAGGCTGCAACACACATACACACAGCAATGGCAGAGAGAACAAAGTGTTCAAAAGTGCTACAACAAGTGTAAAAAGCCTTTTGCATATAAGAGCGGAAACATGAGAAAGATATAGCAATAGCATCACATACAAGTAAAGAAATGCAGCTCCTGACCGCCTCGTTCTCAATTTATCTCGTTGCCCCTGTATGTTATGTATTCTTGAGTCTTTGCAAGTTAACCAAATTACACAAACATCAATAAATGATTAAAAGTAAATGTGCTGATTGTTACATTGGTTATTCAGAAATTCAGTTTCAGAGTGCTCAGAGGCGGGATGCTTTTGTGATTTGGAACCTGTAGGCAAACTACCACAGACAGTACTGCACTCCTTTTTTCTTCAAAGTGAACGGTGAAACAGATGTAATATCAGTACTATGTGACATTTATTTAACAAGTTAAAGAAATAAAAAGGTACTTTCTTAATAAAAAATACTGTTTGTTATAGTGCCACTTTTCAGCTTGAGGACAGCTGCCTACTCACTAATGACTTGTGTTCTTTAATGCAGCCACCACTTCTTCAATACATACACAATTGTACAGTTGGATGACGCCAATTATACGTGAGAGATGACTGTCAAAAGTCTGGCCGGTGGGCTGCTCATTTCATGAGAATAAATTGTTTTCCCTATTGAAATCCCAATTTCCCAGAATTTGCTGGAACATCAGGATCAAATAGATAACCCTTCAAATTAATGACGTCCAGCTGTGAATGCTCACCTTAACTCAAAACAAGGGGTAATTTCAGGACACAGAAAACCAACTGCGCTCAGAGAAACATAATTGAAACACATAACATATGGTGATGTACAGTATATGAACAACAATGTGTGAGACAGTAATATGTAAAGTGATGTAATATTATAGTACAATATAATATGCTGGGGAACCCACGCAACCACAGTAACTTTTGGCTGCCAGATGTTTCGTTGCAGTGTGATACCTCAGATCATCCATCACCCTCTTTGGAAGTCTCCCAAACATTCACAGCAGAAGCAGAAAAGAACATCTATTATAGGAACCACATAATGATGTCCCAATATTTTATGGTGAACATTGTGCACTCAACACTTAACACTTTATACCTACCATTAACACGCTAGCCTTAGAAGTCTCCCACTTCTGTGATAATAACAAAAAACTAAAACTTACAGGCAATAAAGCACACACTTAAAAAATAATTATAAAAAGACAAACAGATTACATGCCCACTGGGTCATGAAATGGTGTATGTCTGTCATTTCTGAACAAAAAATATTAACTTTGTTTGAGACTGCAGAAAGAGGACAAAAGGAAGATCATCACACAAGCTAAATGAGATTCAGAGGCTCATCCATAGTTGGGCACCAAGCCCACTTCAACAGAGATGAGGGCCAAGAGAGATTAGTAAAGGTCAACACTGCAAACGGGCATAAAATGAAGTCTAGGCTTCATTTTAGGCACAATACTGAAACATAGTGAATATAGTGTTGTGAAAGTAGTAGGATTCGTTTTTAGCATTATTGATGATTGATTCAGATCAAACTAATTTCAATATTACACAAAAAAAAAACAAATACAATATACAGGTTTTCAGCGAGGACTGCATTTCCAAACCTGCCTGGCCCCATGTGAAAAAGTAATTGTGCCCTAAACCTAATAACTGGTTGTGCCACCCTTGGCGGCAACAACTGTAATCAAGCGTTTGCAATAACTGGCAATAAGTCTTTCACATTGCTGTGGAACAATTTTGACCCACTCTTCAGAATTGTTTTAATTCAGCAACATTGTAGAATTTTTAAGCATGAACAACCTGTTTAAGTTCAAGTCACCTCATCTCAATCAGATTTAAGTCCGGACATTGACTAGGTCACCACAAAACCTGAATTTTATTTTAGCCTTTCACAAGGTGGACTTGCCGATGTGTTTCAGATCAACTTAAATAAGGCAAGTGAGGCCTGATGTTCTTTAGAAGTTGTTATAGATTATTTTTTATAATCTCCGGGATCGTTGTTTTGCTCTTGGAATACCCAGTTTTCTCCATTTGTGGATAATGTCTTTTGTTTGTAGTTCACCAAAAGTCTTAAATGGACACACCGATAAATATCAGTTACTTTGTTTCTCATCTGTTCTTGATTTTCTTTAGATCGCAGCATGATGTGATGCTTTTTGAGATCCTCTTGCATGCTTCAGTTTGTCAGACAGGTTCTATTTAAGTGATTTCTTGATTCAACAGGTCTGGCAGTAATCAGGCCTGGAAAGTGAAATTGAACAGCTTTCCAGAAAATATGGTTAATCACAGTTCATTTATGTGTTAGTGGTGTTAGTTGTGATTCTTTTATTGTGACTGTAAATGGATACTGCAGTGAAACATCAACATCAAACATCAACGTCATTTTTCTAATCATACTAAACTAGCAAAACAACAACGCGAAAACCTGTTTAATGTTTATCAAGAAATGTATGTAAAAACATGAAATCTCTCGCCAACATTCAGTCTCTTAATTAAGTACTTTGTAGAAGTATCTCAAAGTAAAAGTAAACTTTATTGTCATCTCTGCTATATACTGTATTGTCATCTCTGCTATATACTGTATAGGTACACTGAGAGGCGAGACGCTGTGGCTCCAGCTTAATCAATACAGAACAAATAGGCATACAGAATAAGCAAATAGTAGATATAAATAGAATATAAAAATCTAAACCTTCAGCTAAGGTACAAACTGAAAACAGACAGGAAACAATTTTCACATGTGGTATATCACCTTCTATGTTAGTCCCGAGATTGTCTTTGTGCATTCGATGTGCATTTTGCAGCAACTGCGGCTTTGACTTTGTTTGGGTAAATCTCAAATGTACAAGCTTCATGTGTTTTTAGCAGTTTATCCCAATCTCTGTGGCAGATCCTCTCAAGCTGTATCAGGTTACATGGCCAGAATATGAACTGCCATCTTCAGGTATTTATAACAGATGTTCTATGTGGTTTAAGCTTGGGCTTTGGCTGGCTGCCTTAAGAGCAATCCGACTTGTCCAGAAGCTACTCCAGTATTGTCTTGGTTGTATTTAGGTAGCTTTAGGTCATTGTTTTATGAAGAGTTGAACCATCACCCAAGGTCTCGGGTCATATTGAGGATTTCTCTGTATTTGGCTGCATTCATCCTTCCCTCAATCCTAAACAGTCCCTACCCTTGAGATGCATGTCCATAGCATGACGATGCCAACAACATGCTTAACTGTAAGGATGCTACCAGCCAGATTAGCAGTGTCTGATATTCAGCAGACATAGTGCTTGCAGTTATGCCCAAAGAGCTCTTAAAGCTCTTAATGTCCTAGAAAAGAGAATGTGTTTTCTCATGTTCTCAGAGTTCTTTAAACGCCATTTGATTCAAACTCAAAGCACGCTGTCATATGCTTTTCCTTTTACTGTAGTCACTCTACTATAAAAAGCTCACTATTAGAGTGCTACTGAGATTGTTCCTACAGCAGCTTCTCCATTTGCAGACCAGGACTTCTTCTGAAGTTCTATTAGATTTTCCATTGGGTAAACATTGGCAGTTTGGTAGACATTAACCACTTGCTAATAAAATGGTAATGGTACGTAGACATACAACTCTCTGAGCAAGCTGCCCTGTGATAATCTTTATTTTCCTTTTTAGTTATTAGTTTCACATCTGCAGTTGTTAGCACAATGAGTAATGGATGCAGTGCTTCACAAATATTTGCTGGGTAAATCTTTGTCATTTATAAAGCTCAATGATAAGAAATGCCAAATTTGAATGTCAGCTTGGTGTGTAGTGGCAAGAAAATTAAATGTGAAGTTGCTGCTAATATACTCCAGCATGCACAACCATTACTTCATATTTGAGAGACCCATATATTATCTTACTATTTAATAATGTTTATTCATTGTTATAATATAAATGTTTTTTTTTATTTTAGAAACCTTGATGATAGTTTAACTATTCTGCCCCGCCCCTCCCCTATTTGTGGTTTAATAAAAATGCTTTATTCTGAAATACAGTACATGTTTTATACGCGTCACATTTCTAACAGCGCTCCACTTTAACAATCAAATTCCACTTCATTTGAAATGTGGTTACAAATGATAATCTAAAAATCATACCTCATGAAGCATCTTTTTGAAAAAGGCAACATTAGAAAACAGATTTCAGAACATTTCATACACGTAAGACAGCTATATACAGCAGCTGTCTTGATGTTGTAAATATAAATAAAATGGGAGATGCTTCTTCTTTACATTACAAATTAAGTACTTGTCACTCTGGGTTTAAGCTTCAAACTGCTCATGTTTGCAAATACTGACTGTCAAAGACCATACACAGAAGAATACATGTAAATTCTGTTTTCCGTCTATAGGATGAGTGAGCACAGGGGCTTCTTCAGGAGTCTGAGTTTGATGTAAGCACTACTTTAACCACTTTTTACCATAATCAATTGTGGCATTAAGCTTATCATGAGTATCTCAAGTCAGGCCTCTTGGCAAGTAGAAATGTCTCTTAACCTCTTTCACTCAAATACAGGTCAAAATAATCTTTAATGGTGTAATTGCTCTTACGGTCTTTCAGCTTTACGGCTAAGCATATACCCACTCAGAGGGGGCATGACGGGTAGAATGCTATGACAAAGAGCATAGCAAAAGGACACTGACGGCACACCGCATAGTTGGGACGCCAAGCAGCTAATCTTTAAGCCCGTTCCTGACTTCTGAGCACATCTGCCTCTGGCTTGAGGCTTATCCCTACAGATATATATCTGTCAACAGAAATCAAGAGGGGCAGCAGGGGCTCTTTTGGAGCACATTTGTCGCCTTCACTGGATTATGCATTTGCAGTAGTATACAGCACAGCACCGGATCCAGCACACTGCAGCTGGGAGACATTCTGCAGGGATAAGCTGCAGAACAGGGAACAGGTATCCTTGAACGTAAACCACCTTCTTCTCCCATACCTTGGCTTCAGCTCAGCCAGCTTACTCCTGTTGCCTGATTATTCCAGCCCACAGGAGATGCACCCAAGCATACATCTCACAGACTCGCAGTGTCTCACAATATGTGACATTTTTGAGTTCACTTTCTCTTGGGTTCAATGTGCATTTTCAATATTTTCAATACACCCAAATCCAAAGTGAAGCAGATTTTGATTTTCACACTCACAAAAAAAGTGAAGTGATGCACCAGCACACAGTACAGTTAAAACAACCAATCGACTCTGCAGGTAGAACAGTTCTTCACATACATGTCAGCCATTACTGCTGCTGGATTGAAGCATTTTACTCCTCACTGCATCCTATAATAGGACATGCGTTTGCCCCAGACAACTGTAGACTACGCATGAAAACTAAAAAGTTTTCATGCGTGAGAGAAAGTGCTCAGTATTAATCCCGAGTCTCTAAAATGCTAAAGATATGCATATGAAGCAGAAATAAATTCAAATAAATTGCACTTATTTTGCCTATTTATTCATTTCCAAGCATGAATGGAAATAAAAACACAAAAGTAAATCATTTTATATTATGTAATGTATGTATTACTATGCATGCATGTACAGTGCATAATGTGATTCTTGTTTTTGAAAGCGCTTTAGATTATATTCCACAGGTCTTTCAAATGTAGTGTAGTGTCATTTTCTGGTGTTTTGACAGTTTATGATGGAGCTTTTCAATAACTGCTCTATAATCTTTGGATAACAATTTCTCATATTTACCAGAGCTAGTATGAATAAGAAGGACTCCTACTACTATTGTAGTATTCTACTTTTCACAAATTGAATTGAAAATCACAGTAGAGGTCTTAATTCTCAAAAATGGATGTCTTCTTAGGCCAATATTTAAAAAGGAAATATCAAATGTTTTACAAGACACTTTTACATTTTTAATGACTAGCCCCAATTTTCTCCCTAAATCAGGGGGAATTTTTTTCATTTACATTATGAGGGAATTATTCATCGTCAACCCTCCTTGCCATTTTTTGTCTGTAGTTTTGATGTCTGTGGTTCTGATAGCAGATTACATGCTAGACAAAAAGAAAAAAAAAAAAAAAGAGCCACTTTCATTTATTCTCTGCTTTGCCCTCATTACTGCCCTCACACGTTATGGTCAAACACACACCAATGCTCAAATGTCACCTGCAGGTTGTACTTGCCAAAATGTCTGACAAGATAAGAAATGATGAAAGGCTCTCTGCTCAAACAAAGGAAAAGTTCCCTTGGCGGTGTGGGAGCTTTTTGGGCTCTGTGAGAAGGAAAGTGATGAAACATTTGAGTACAAGAAATGTCAGACCAAACCAGAAAAGCTGTGGCCAACAAAGAAACACGCTTATCATAAAATTTACATCTCTGACACAAGCATCCCACAGATCTGAAAAGCGACTAAGTATAGCTGCACCACATGGCTAATTAGCATTACTAGCCTGCCTGACATCTTGCATGTTAACTGTCTCTGACAAGTCTGTCAGGTGTCTGCATTAGCTGCCTTTGGCAAAATATGTTGTGATACACCAACACCTCACAGAGTGACATAAGTTCCCACTGGTGCACATATGGGACAACAGGGCCTCACACTCTGAGCACAAGCACAAGGCAGGACACACAGAGAGGAGACAGCAGATATGCAGTAACTCTACATAAGAATTAATCTATTCTGACGCTACAGAATATTAAACATTTAGGCAGTGTAGCACTCCATAGGCTGTAGCTGTAGATAAGAGTCCAGCAATGCATTTAAGCAAAAATACTAATGGTGTAGTTGTTCTAAGAAGGATGAGCCTGCCTGAAATGACTCTCAGCATTATGGAGCAGGAACACAGTTGCTGAGACTGAAGTGTAGTCTGCAATATCACTGCAGTGTGTTGCGTGGTGCTCTGCAATTTAACTATCGATTAAGTTGTGATCACACAGAAGATACATGCACCTTATTACCTATATCAAGATTGTTTTCAGTCCCATTTGTTGGTTTGTTTATGGGTAAGTTTATGTGTAAGTGAGCGTGATACTTCAAAAATTGTTTACAGATTTTAATTAAATGTAATGAAAGCTTAAGACAAGGCCTAGTGCAGAAGGTCTAGATGCACATCAGCAGTTTATTACAACTAATTGTTGACACTGCAAGATAGAAAATTCTTTCCATGTATGCACAAACTACTGCGTCTGGCACACGCATCCAATAATTGCCCAACCTCTGTATTTTGTAGCAGATGATCCAAATCTAGAACGCGACATTTCTGAACATTCTAATAAAGGAATTTTGAAGATTGCGCTGAGTTGTTTGATGTACATGTGGCCTGAGTGTTTGTGTTTGTTCCATTCACTGTTCTGCTGCTTTAACCTTCTGTAAAGTAAGTGCTTTATTTTTTAGGCAGACTTTTGGGACAGTGCCCTGGGAACCCCTAGTTCATGTGTCTAAAGTTAAGCCACACAGCATAAATTTTTAAACTAGCCTTTGAAGTGGGCACTATCTCAGTCTTATCTTAGACAAGATTAGAAAAAAGAAAAAAAAAAAAGCTGTGCCCTGTTCTTTCTGGCAGAATATCATCAACTCAAATCTGGTGCAAAATGGGTTAGCTTTCTGCTATCCATTTTATTCTCAGCACTGTTGTGTTAGCTAATAAAGCCTATAGAATCAAAATCATATACTAGTCCTTACATCTTTTTGAGCTCTTCCTGTCTATGTTACAGTATTTATAGATGGAGTCTTGAATCAACTTGAACAAATGTTTTAAAAAATAAAATCACTGCCCTCTAATATAATCAGCAATTGGCATAGCAACCTAATGAAACCATGTGGAATATCCAAAAAAGAATTTACAATCAAGTGATAATAACTTGCATTAACTTAGTGCTCCAGTTTGGACTTTTGGTAGGTAGTTTAATTTAAAAGTAATGATTCACATGTGACATTTATACATAATCATTTTTATATATTGTATTACTACTTAATAATTTACTACTACTTAAAACTTTAGTCCAGATGGAACTGAGAAAGAGCATCCAAACAGGGTAACATCAGCCTACGGAACCATATCATTGTTTTCCCATAAAGCCCATTAACTACAACTAGTATGCAATTACTGCAACCATTTTCCAAATAACATTTCCCACCTTGCAAGTAGTTTTCAGTTATTTCTCAGCAGCTGGCTCCAGAAACCTCAAATGTGTTTAAGTAGGTTTGTCTGCAACACTACTTTAACTATTAGTTCCACTTAATTGTTTTTCACCTGTGGTAATGCCTTTGTAAGTAAGGGGTGCCTGGAAAACTTCCTTCAAAATAGATGTCCTAAAGGTATGTTACTACACAACAAACTTTTAATGAAAGCTGCTACCACTGAGATTCCTTTCATAGCTTCAATAGTTATTTTGTTTTATATAGCTTTCCTTACAATCCAGCCAATGAATGCAGTTCTTACTGAAGGCCAATTCTCACTTACCAGATAATGGAGTGTCCTAAAATACACCATGAAAAAAGGTTTTCATGAGGTGGACTTACTCCAGTCGTTGACTTGATAGCAGGAACCTCTTAATAGGAATGTGTAGTTTCAAAAGAACACCATAACACTAGTATTTATGTTACCTCTATGCAGTAGTTAATGGACTATACAATATTATTTAACCCTACCCATAAACCAAACCACAGGGGGCACAGATTTAGAGAGCACAGTGCACAGCTGTGGCTAAATGTATCAGCAAGTAACAGCTGGATTTACAAAACGCGATGGCATCTCACACATTCTCACAAATGTGTGAGAAGAAACCTTGCTATAGGAACAGTCAAACTCCTGGATGCAACATAAAAAGGAATAAAGAGTAATACAACTTTATAATTCATAGAGAATTTTCCAAGTAAATCTCATAAGATTTAACACTATTAATCTTCTTCTCCTTTGAGTTAAACTGAGCCCCAGCTGTGGTTTTCTTCAACAATCTCACACTTACATTCCCCCCCACATGGCAGGAGGTGATGTTCCTGGAAAAAAAAATCTCAGACTGAAATAGCAGTTTGAGAGGTTTATGCTGATTTTATTATTTAAAGAGAAAATGACATGAGCAGTTATAAAAAGACTGTTCAAAGGTTTCTCGGTGCAGCGTCCTCAGTTAACTCTAAATCTCAGAATGACAGCGATCACTTGCTTCTTTTATCTCCTCACTACACTGCGCTTCCTACGATTCTTCCTGTTGATGTTTGTGGGAACAAAATCGTGTTAACTTGGGATTTCCCCCCCCTTTAAACTGGGGAGTTCCTGACATGAAACAACCACCCCTACCTCACACCATTCTGCTGTAAGCTTTATGTATCTGCGCACTAGTCGCCTGCAGGGCGGTGGCTGCGCAAGTGTGTCCAAGAGCGGGACGGTCTGTGGGGAGTTGAGGGAGTTGTCATGAGAAGACACTCATGCATGACTGCACAGAGGTGTTACACACAATCATACCTGCTGTCTGATCGCAGCAGTCCAACTTTCATTCTGCCACTACATGCTTACACGCTCGGTAATACATACCGACACACACACACACACACACACACACACACACTGTGCCTACACTTAAACATAGTGCGCAAAACGGCTGGAGACAAAAGCTCAACTCAGATGCTGTCACTTCTCCTCGTAAAAAAAATCAAGGATTTAGAGTCATGTATGGAATTACCTAGAATTCCCAGAGATTCGACAGCGTCACTTCAAAATGATCCACAACAAATAAGACGCACGTCACCAGCTGCTGTAACCTTTAGTGCATCCCTGTGTCAGCTGCACGGGACATAACTGCGTGAAGGACCGAGCAGGAGAAGACTGCAGGCGACCCGCTCTCTGCCCGTCGTTTTACGTGTCACTTAATATCAAAGACAAGGCAACGTTCAACTTCAATCTCACATACGAAAACTTGTGCAGCCGCATTCTGCTTTTCACTGCGATGCACAATTCAACTTCCAGGCATTCCAGCACAGTCGGCTGTGACAGCAGACGACAGCAGTCCTCCGACCACAACTGCTGCGTAAACACACACTTCAAAAAAAAAAAAGAAAGAAAAATGTAATCATCTCATCGCACTTGAACACTTGAACTCACGTGTGACATGATCACATATGATCTTTACACTTAGCGTAGCCACCAACTCCCCGCACACCACGCCCGTCTATACGCAACATCCAGCGCTCACCTTTGAAGACGCTTGCACAGAGGCTGTAAAGGATGAAGATCAAGCGCTGCTTGACAATCATATTGTTCTCTTTCCTTCACAATTTGACGTCGACACTCCACTCGCGTTCGTCTGTCTTCTCTCCTCTCGTCGAGACGGACTTATCCAGGTAAACGGCGCAGTTTCGGACTGACCGGAGTTACATAGATGAACTCTGCCTTTTTTCCAGAGAAGTCCCTGTGTATTTTCGCAGATCCGGGGGCAGTGATTACTGTAGTGAAGCAGGACGGCAGAGATGCTCGTCGGCAAAGTGCAGCTCCTGCCTCCCTTTATTGCCTTTCTCTTTGACTCGCTGCAGAGAGCAAGAGTCCCGCCCACGCTTTTTGACTAATGAAGACGCTTCACCGACGGAGAACACCTAGAAATAGTTCTGATCTTTGCTAAACTGTCAAAACAATTACACCGTGTCACACAGGACTTACTTCCTTATATCCACTTCGAGAGGGAGCATCAGTATTACTGTCATCACTTTGAAAAGGATGATTGACCAAATGGCAGCGCAGAACAATAAGCCTATAAGGTCCAAAAGATCAGAAGGTGCCACAGACCCTTTGTAAGTTATAACAGGAGGTCATGATGAAGCACTCAACTCCATGTTTATTGTCAGTGTAAGTCTTAACTGAAAGAGTGCAAATAATAAAAATAACCAAACCAGTTTAATGTATTAAAAATGTGCCCACAGCTAACAGAGTTAATTTAACACTTTTAGACAGTTTAGAACAGCTGCCCAAGAGCCATAACAGCTTTATGAGCAGGCAAACAAGCCTGCAGTCAACACGAGACAACTCCAAATAAGTGTCACTGGAAAATCAACACTTATTATCACATAGAGAATTTTACAATGCACGCTCAGTGACTTTCTTGGAGACTTGAAAATGCAATAAAAAAAATAAAAAAAAGGACAGCATGCAGTAACAAAAGAAAGACCTGCCCACGTTGTGTTAAAAAAAAAAAAAAAAGGTTGCTTTCTCAGAGGTTGTGACCTGGTGTGCGGGTGTGTATCAGGAATCTGTGCACAGGCAGAGGGGAGGTTAATGGGCTCCTGAACATCCCTCTTCCTTCAAAAGGTTGCTATGAGTTGTGCACAGAAATGAGTTTGACCATCCCTAAAAGACAGAGGTGGGGGGGGGGAGCAGTGGCTGCAGCCAGGGATCGTTTTCTAAGCCCATCGTGGGGATTTTACACATGGTTTAACTTGCTGCCAGGCGAATTTGGTTCAATTTTGCACAGTGGCCTTCCATGCCACTCCCACTTCAAATCAAATTGCTGACCTGGCCATACCACCTGAGAAAAAGTAGTGGTACTGAAAATATATCCCAGGCTTTTAGATCATTGACTTTTCTCTCACTAGGAATAAATGTAAATGACATGAAGCGCCGCCATTTGTTATCTAAACAAGCAATCAGCTGCATCACTAATTTTATTGCCAAACAGAAAATGAATGCAACATTTTTCAGAATGTAATAATCCATTACAGCTTTTAATCACAACGGGTCGAACTGAGACCTTTCACAAAGACGAGCACTCATCCACTTTTGTATTGCTGATGCAGCATTTTAGCCTTTGAACTTGGATCCACGCACATCTCTAATCCCTGTGGAACCATTGTTGCCTTTCTGAACTGTAAACCCTGAAGGACTGAGCACTCTTGTGTGACTTACATTCTCTATATAACTCACTTATAATTCAGAGCAGAATATACCAAGTCAATTACCATGAGCGTGGTGATGAAGAATCAATCCCATGTGTCCTGAAGGTCAATTCCTCGTCATTTCTTAAGATCATTGAGAGTAGAATTTGACTAGAGAGTAGAAAAGTGCCTTTTAAATACTGAGAATTTCCTGACAGCAGAAAAGGACAAGGTGCTGAGACATCTGTAACGCAGGGGAGCATTCATCTCTTGGATTCTGGATACTGCTTTCTGGATCATTTAAAATTTATTCATTGTGCATATTGCCAGATTTAACAAGGTTACCAGCTACACTTGAGATTGCTACAACACATTTTAAAAAATATTTTATCTCCTACAGATCCTTAAATTGATAACGCAGGATTTCCCTTGAATGTTCCGTCAGAACAAGATTCAAGCCTGGTTTGTTACGGAACAGGAGGTTCTGCTCACAGGATCAGGACTGGACCGTTTAAATCTAGCCAATAACATTAATACTTTATTACTCTACAAAGCATTAACAAAACATGTTTGATAACCTTTTCCTTTACTGAAACACTGAATCCTGTTATTGTAAAATATTATAATAAGACTGTTCTTCGCGACAGATGTTTGCTTCTGCTTGAATTGAGAAATGTACAATATTCTGATGTCAAGCAGCTAAACCGCTATTATATCACACATACACGGGTATCAGTGCATTGGCAGGCATTCCAGAACAGATGTTTAATGCATGTTTTGAGAGATTTGAGATAGTAAAAGGTTGTTTGGTTGTTTGTCCACCAGAGAGCATTTAACCCCAACCCTTTAACCCTAATGATATTGGCACTGGCCCTAAAATCTACTATTCACTGGACAAGCAAAACTTAAAGACATCAGTTGAACACAAATAAAATGCTATGATCACATTAATAAGCATCTAAATCTGATATTTATGTGGACAGTTGTAACATTAGAGTCAGACATTCAAATTAACTCACACTACTGAAATCTATGCATTTTGAGGAAAAAAAAATAAACCTAAGTAGTTGAGTTAAATTTACCCAAAACAATTAATAAGTAGCTTAAAGGGACAAACAATGGAGATAAATTCACAAACGACTGACAATTCATTTACGCTTTACTGTGGCTGCTGGTCTCCCCCCCCCACACACTGAACACAGAATGAAAGAGTCACAGCCACAGGAGAAATTTTAGCAATTTACCTCAGTGAATGTAGTTAATGTCTGTCCAAAAAGTCGCTAGATTTGTAGGATTGATGTTTTTTGAAAAAAGTCGCTAAAGGGGTTTCAAAAGTCACTAAATCTAGTGATAGTTATTTCTAATATTTCAGTTTTGTTCTTACCTTAAGGGAAAATTACAGTTGTGTTTTACACATTAGGAACACAAAGGGTATCACTGAGAAAACCTAGCCAACTGTCAGTTTCCTGGCAGATTTGACTGAATATGAACATTTCATTTCGAAGACTGTTGCATGAGCTTGAGATCGAGTTATATTGTAAGCATTACCATTTCCGTCATCACTTTAGATCATGCTTCTGTGTAATGTGCAGCAGTTGCATGTTTCATACACAGATAAAGAGATAATTTACAATGAATGCAATTTCTGTAAATGATGTGCATACATCTCGATCATATTGTATCACTGGTGATTATTATCAAACAAATACTGTATTTGAAAGTCACAAACGTTTGTAGAAACACTGCCGGTCATCATTGCATGGTACCTTTCCAGTGAGGATTAAAGCTCAGACACAGTCCTTTGTATTCAACTCTTCATATCGTCTGCTATAATCGAGTGTGCCTAACACATACATGTTTTTCCTGTCAGAGCTCCACTGGGAAATAACACCTGCTCTGAGCTTAAACGTGTTCTAATGAGAGATTTTTATTGTGTGTGCCTTTCCTTATTCCTGTAAGAATATGTGCTATTGATGACTGGTGGGAATACAAGTCCATCTGTTTCTTGCTTTATTGATGGAACATTGGAAACTACATTTGATAATGGGTTTCCTGTACTAGGCAATAACATGCACGTCAATGCTCTATGGATATCATTATATGCTGCAAAATTAAAAGCAACAACAACAACAAATGTGTGTGGAGACGTATGCACCTCACAGCCATTCCTTGCAGTATTTTAATCAAATGCCATCATTACATGCACACAAACATAAAACAAGATTCCAAATAATGATTGTTCTGCATGTTCTGAACAAAGTTTTCAATAAAAGTGTAATCATAAGATCTAATCTCCACCACTATCTAACCTGGGGAAACGCATTCTTGCTGCCAACACAGTGGAAGGGCAACTTAGCTAGACATGTGACAATCAAATCAAGAGTCAATCAGTCTTGTGGAGTACACATGTATATTGTTCATCTATTGGTTACCATTCTTAGTAGAACTAGCCAGTGTGGCAGAACCTAGAACAACCCAAGAGGGAGAATATCAAATATATATTTTATTTTTATGTGCAATATGTGTGCCTTTTCATACCTCCCATGATAACACCAGTGTAATTTTTTATCATGTAAAAAGTGTCATTCCACAATATAAAAGATATAGCAATGTGTGACAGGACACATTTATGTTCCCCACCGTACACAACAGCAACACAAGCCCAATGTATGAGAGCTAGAGCAGAGTGTCAGCCTCCAATGACGATTTAGGACAGAGGAAAAGAAGCTACTTAAAACTATAGTAGTTTTCTTTAAGTAAATTTAAATGAGGGAGAGATTGTAACGAAAAGATGCATTCTTGTTTATCGTTTTAATTTTTAAAATCCAACTGAAAATGAAACTAACACTAACAACAAACAACTCGTGCGGACTATCAGTTTGTCTCTCTTGTCCCCCTGCAGCAACAAGAACACAGCAAAAAATTCAAATAAAAAAATTTTAAAAAAGCAGATAAATGGATCCAACACGTTCTGTTCAATGTTTTTTCCTACGTAACCAAACATATCATCTAAATTAGTATAAAAGTTCCCTGAAATATTGTGACATAATTTTGAGACCATATCGCCCAACCTTAATCTGCAATATAGTCTACTACAACACCAAAAGCTACAGTACCACAAATCAACCAATATAAATCAACATGTCTCACTGCCAACAAAAATGTTTAGGTTTCACAAAAAAATTTGTTCTGAAGGCATTTGTGACTTTAGTACGTTTTACCGGTTCTCAGTCAAAAAAAAAAAAAAAAAAAAGCATTCTCTACACCAACCTGGAGGCTTTTTGAACTGTAATCCAGCAGTGCTGCACCAAAAGTGCTCTGTTCTTTTCATTGGACATAGATTAAGTCTCCCATGCTAGACTATGTTAGGCTGGTGGAGTAATGTGAATATATTGGATTTAACATTGGTTTCACCCTGGGCAAACATTTCATCATTCAAGACTGTAGACATCTGTCACATCACAAAAATACACTACTGGATAACAGGCAGAATTTTTTTACCCACCAAACGTTTGCATTGGGCACCATATTAAAGGGTTTCACATTAACATAGGCAGCACTGATGGAGCTAGAAAAGTAAGTTCATTTGATTAGATTGTTGTGTTGCTGTTTTATAGGTTCTGCATTAGATTCTCTAATTTGTTTCATTACAGGCAACTGACTTAGGAACATTAGAAAACCATGGCTCTAAATAAGAGAATTATTAATAATTTCATTTGTGTTCTACATTTACAGTTGAAGTTTGTAGGAGTCATTACAGGCAGGCTGACAAGACTAGAACTAAAGCCGCAAGAACACATCTGGAACATGGACTGAGATAAAACCTGTAAAATAAAATCTGTTTTGGGTTTACTGTAAAAAGTTAACTTGATAAGTTGAAACAATCATGTTTACTCTACATTCAAGCTGTTTAACCTAAGGCACTTTCTGCAGTTGCTCATTATTACAAACGCAACTCATGAATCAACAACTTATTTATTTGAATTTTACCAGTAAAAATGTTTGTATCACTAACATCAAACAATGGCTCATAGCAAATGAAATGTTAAATATAAATGGCGACACAACAGACACCCTATCCACCACCTTATTTTCTATTGAACCTACTATTGGAAGATGAGTCATTTTTGGACCAGGAGAAATGCATGGTAATTAGTGCATCTTTACTGCACAGCTCCAGGAGCATGGAGCTGTAATAATTCAGTCAATACTGCCCTTTTGTCTTAACTTTACAAACCAAGCTTCTTTTCAAGGGCACACACCGCCCCTGTGGGATCAGTACAGAGGCATATTCAAGTGGGCGCGCCTCTCTCCATGTCGATACAAACAAAACCTAGTGCCCAGGTTATGCAGAGTGAAGTGCTTTGTGTTAGGGCTCACGTCCATGATAGCCCACAGCAGCTGGTATTCTCACAGACCACTGCATGGAAAATGGGCTGATTTCAGGATTTAGCTGCCCGTGGTGTATTTTTAACTCGCTGCTTATTGGTGCCAGAATCACATTGATATGGACTTGCACAAGATTAACAGCGAGGTTTTTAAGTCCCAAGTCTCAGTTTTGTTACCTGCTGGTTGGTGTTGCTGCCGTTTACTGTCATTATGCCGCTCTGACAAAAGCATTAGCATAGAGCTATTTAATACTTGCATTTGAACTGAAGATTCAAGTGCCGATGCATCCGTTGTTGTGATAGTTATGTCTGGAGAAAAACAGCACATCGCTTCAAGCATCAAGGTCACTGAATCTCATTCATCAATTTAAAGAAAGTCAACATTTAGTAACAAAATTAAACGATACTGATACTACATTTGTCAAATATATTGATGTGCTGCATCTAAATATATGCAATGTAAACAGCTCCATCAATGGATAAGAAAAAGCGCCACATCTGGTGTCTACCTGCTTTTATTCATTACACACCGAATGAGAAACAATGAGTAGCAAGTTTAGGACCATTGCATGACTTCTTTAGCATCATGAAATCGCAAGCATTACCAAAACTTTTGATACTTTGATAACTGTGTTATACACAGAATTATGATGCCAGTGTCTCACAGCTCATCAGCACTCTCGGCACCTCCTTTGCTTATCTTTGCATAACTACACATCCTGGTCATGTTTCCTTTCTCCTCCTGACCATCTGTTCCCTGCTGCCAATCTTCAATGCGTGCCAGCTTCTGCCTCTACATCCTCTCCCTACTGAGTCAATCTTAGTATTGATATCATATTCTCCCGCTTTCCTTTTCTCTTTCCCCCTCTCCCTCTAACATACACATACAAACACACAGACACACACACACACACACACACAGTGAAGCGTAACAGAGCTACAAAACATAAGCTGTGATGTCACTGGGCATCACACCTCTCGAACTAGATTGACATCTGCCTATGTAGTGCAAAAAAATAATAATAATAATATAGGATAAAAAAAGATTCTTTAGTTTAAGCATCTCAAATGTGAATAATTTCTGAATTCATTAGTATAATTTACATGACAGGTTTGGGCTTTGAGTTTTTAAAGTTGGGGCGACAGTGGCTCAGTTGGTAGGACAGTCGCCTACGATTCCCAGGGTTGGTGATTTGGCTTCCAGTTACCCAGATGATCAACAAAACAACCAAATCATTAAGAAACTAATCAAATTTATTTAATTTATTTGAAGGTCTTGCAGTTTTAACCTCTGCTGTTTTTTGTAGAGAATGACTAAACAAAAGTCTTAATTATCATTAATTTATATGACAAATCCTACACAACACTGATACTAGCTAGAAAATGTGGACTGTAGTTATTTTAGCTAACCCTTATATTTTATAAACCATTACCATTTACTGGATGTCCTTTAATTCAGACAAGACAAAGGTTATTATATTTGGCCCCAACTTCCAGTTCAGGTTTGGGTGGCAGACACCTGCTCTGCTATTAAGACTAGGCTTGAAACTTCCTTTTTGATAAAGCTTTTAGTCAGAGATGGCTCAAGCATTTATGAACCATATAAAGCAGTATACTTAGCCTGCTGTGAGATCTCCCTTGACACATCAAGCTCCTCTCCTCTTCGCTCCTCTGTCTACTCATATATAATTGCATGTCATTAATTGCATCTTTTCTATCTACCATATTTGAGCGTCATCCTTGCCCTGTCTGTACCTTTCTGCAGGTATCCCTGGCCTTGAAGCTGTATGATTCCAGTTGCAGTTAAGGTCCTACCAACCAGTCTTCTTTCCACTCATCCCATCGGTAGAGGCAGATGGCTGCCCACCCTGAGCCTGTTTCTGGAGAAGGTTTCTTCCATTAAAGGGAGTTTTCCCTCTCCACTGTCTCCTAGTGCTTGCTCAAGTGGAGCCGTTTAGTTCTCTGTATAATTCCTTATATGGTTACATTCCACAAGGTTCCACAACTTTACACTGTGTGCCTTAAGTTGACTTTTGTTGTGATTTGGTGCTATATAAATAAACTGAATTGAATTCAATCTTAATTAGTTATCCCTGGCAACACTGTAGAAATCAACAGGACAGAATTTATATGTTTTCTAATACTAATATACAATATATTACCATGTGGTAAACATCACTTAGTCTATATAATTATCATTACAAACATCAGCTGTGAACAGTTTATTATATTAAACTAAACTCTCCACTAAACTCTGCATTAGTGGGTTTTAAATTACAACTAGTCTGACATTAATATTTAGACGAAATTAATGTTAAACAATAACAATGCAGTCCCACTGAAAACTAGACAAAGAAAAATAGCATGCATCAAATTAATACCTTCTATATGAGCATGTGTTGAAAAAACACATGAAAAAAAAACAATAATGGTATTCTGTTGCACTAGTATAATAAGTGCAGCTTTTTTTGGGATAAAATCTAATTCTTCCCAATTCTGGACTGAACCATTTCCAGGTTTTGATGTGTGTCAACTCAACATCATGTAACAGTTACGAAAAGATTTCTCTCGCTGCTGGTAAAATATTCATATTCAGCCAAATATTTATGTGTGTGCCAAAGAAGACTGTATGTTGTATAATTTAAAACACAACCTTATTTTCTCCCACAGCACATTACAGTACCTGTTCCTGGACAGGCCTCTACACTTACCACTTCCTCATGAAGCAGGTGGCGGGCATCCAGTGTATAAAGAAGTCTACTGCTTGCCTCTGGCTTTTAAAGGAATGACTAATACACTCTTTGTAGACCACTGAAAGACGGCTATAAAACATCTCAGTCTAAACAGTGTGATGCATGTGGGTGCAGTAAAATGGTGGTCAACAAATTTAACTTAACGTTTAGCTTAATCTGTAACATTTCAATCAGTAGTGTCTGCAGATATTATGGTGTTTGGAAAAGGAAATTAATGACTTTGCTAAATATAAAAATCCAACATATGAAAGTTACCACCAAGCAAAATCGGGGAAAAAAAAAAACACTCATAAGTTTTGTTTTGGAAAAAAAAGTAGAATTCTATCAGTGCATTAAGCGTAACTAATACATAATTCATACATAGATGAAATTTTCATCAAGGAAACATGATGACTGAGGTACACGCAATTACAAGCCTTGCTCACATCAAAGTAAAATAAATTGATATAAATAAGCGATGGTACATAAGGAAACATGCATTCAGGCTAATAGATGCTTCGTGATAACCCAGGGTAAAAGTTATATAATGATGTTTTTGGTCAAGAAACTACCCCTACTAAATTAGTACAGTAAATAATAGCCTGCAGACACTTAACAAGACTTTGAAAGTGCACTTATGTTATATCTGGCTCAAACTTTAAGACGCTTCTCCAAAACAAGACTACAGCAGAGTGATTGGTTTGTTGTGCTGTATGTTAACCACAGCTCTGTTTGCAGACCTGACAGGTGTCAAGCTAGATCCATTAGGACACATTTGCAGCTCTCCCCTAAAGACAGTATTTCCAGATGACCTCTTCGGACAAAACAAAGCAGCACCAGAGCCCAAAAGAACAAGGTGGTGTTCTGTTAGGTTTAAAAAAACAACTTCTTATTGAAAATGACTGAGGTTTAAGTAACGATTGACTTCAAATGACACATTTTAACTTCATCTTCGAGTATTTGGTCTACTCGAAAGATAATCTTTCTCACATTTTGGTATTAAATATATTACATCTTCTCAGAAGTGAGATATATTATAGTGGCTGTACTACACAGTCATATTTACTCTGGCCCAGTCAACACATTTGTCTCTCCCAGTGCTACATTTACAATTTCACTTTTTTCACTTTAACAAAGACATCTGGTTTAGAGGTGAATTAGCCTTTTCAGCTAATGGCTAATTCACCTCTAGAGTCTTTTAGGACGGTGTGCTACCTGCTGTTTCACAAACTGTGCAGCTAATTTTAGATGACTCCAGTTGCTCTACATGTAAAACAAGGTGAACAACAAAAACAAAAGCATAGTTAGCAAAACCCCTGGACTACATACAGACAACAGTAGCGTTTTTAATACTATCAGTCAATAATAGATTTTCCCATTTGTAATTTTTCACAGTTTAAATTTTTCAAATTAAAGCACAAGAAACAAAACTAGCCTTGCAGATAATAATTTCCCCTGGGTATTGCCTCTCACTAACAGCGCAAGAAAAAAATCTTGATTAGTTCTCCTGTGATTTGTGCAGCGCTCTGATATATCTCATTTACTTGATAAATATTCCAAAACCATTGCCATAAAACCTTTGATTTCAGCACTTTAATTTGACACATTTCATGCACCCTTTTTGCCGGTAGATTTTGATTGATTTCTCCAAATGAAATGTCAACATGTCATGGATCAAACCAATTTCCCAATGTTCCTATTGTTGCCTGGAAAATTAGGAAGGAATTCACCTGACAAAAAGGATGTATTTTTGTGCAGAGGTGAGGCAATACATCAAAATGCTGTGATTCTTTTGCCAGACAGAAGTCAAACACAGATGTTTCTTTGAGCGTGCACAACATTTCATTTCACCAAGGAATTTGTCAATTATCTCCATATACTCTCTCTGTCTGTGCATGCAGGGTTAGATTCATGGTCTTGACTATCATGAGCCAGAAATCTGTTGTTTTCTGTGAGGTACATAGCAATGAGCCATTTCCAACTGTGCTTAAGTTTTTCAGATTTAGCCCTAGGAAATGAAATGTGCCCCATATCGCTTTCAACGCATCTCATTTGAAATGATAAATACTTCAGGTGCTATAAACTATAATAAATCTAATAGTCTCATGCAGCACTGTAGCAGTGAGGGAGGGGGGCTGGTTACAGCAGCTAAATCTGCTGCTCTTCCCCCAATCAATTAGATCTGTGAAATCCATTTCTCTTTGCATGTTTGCTCTTGTTTGCAATAATTACAACCTCCACCCCAAACAGGCATGATAAACACCCCCTGATTTAGAAGTGTTTGTTCAGATCGAGGGGACCTGCTGCTTCTCTTGCTGTTTATAAACCGTGGAAATCTACAGGGATTACACGGGCTCATCACCATCTGTGGCATTACTCCAAAACAGGTCTGCACAGAGAAGAGTCCTATCGGGGCACTGAGAGGAGGAGGCAAAGTCAGACTGACATATAATGGGCTGCTCTCACCTCATCTACAGAACACAGCCATCACCATTAATTGGACGGTAAGCAGAGACTCAATCACCAATGCACATGATCTATCTATAGAGCCATACCTATATATGGATCCTGTATATATTAGAGAGATTTGGAACAATTTTAACTCATTGTTTCGCTTTTAAAAACTGCTGAAAAGTAAACATTAATAAAAATAATCTTCCACGTCTTGCAGTAAAGTTAATTCCTGGTTATACCACCACCACAAAACAGAGTGCACAACAACAAAACCTCACGAAACTTACTGCATCACAATGCTACCTCTCAGATACAAATAGTCTTAGTGATTTGTAAGTACCTTGTAAGAAAGGCATGTTCAAGGCTACAAAATAGCTTGATTGACAGCTGTCACAACTCAAATTCATTACAAACAGTCAAACCTCACACTGAAAACATTGGTTCGACATAAAAAAATTTTTTAAAAAAGGACCATAATAGTACATTGGAATAATAAAGATGCTCCATTCAGGTACATACAATTCAACATCTAGCTCAATTTAGGTTTACTAAACAGCCTTACAGATACGTGCACGCACGCCCAATGGTTCATACTGTAAATGCACATTAACAACTGATGCCATCATTACATTAAAAACACAGTTCATGTGTCTGATCTCTGACTAGTATACCATACACTGATAGTCCAAGTACTTGACTAGAAAAAAGTACTTCCATAAAATCACCTCAGTTAACTATGCGTTTCCAACTAAGTGGTTGCAGATGCATATTCATATCAAAATCCCAGAGTCAAATTCTACATACAACACACCGAGGCACACTGACTGTATGTCAAATTATAATATTTGCATTTTCTGTATGTAAAGCTCACTAAGTATAAAAAGTCTTACAAGAATTCAGACACGGTTCCTGTATATCATTAAGCAAACCTCTGTTGCTAAGCTTTTCCACATGTGACTGGTGCTGGTATTAAACTATCACATTTTATATATTTTTCAACATGGTCTGTTAAAGTTATGATTAAGTTAACCAGGCCTCATGAATAAATCTATCAGCTGCACAATACTGTTTATCTGTAGTGTCCATATTACTAAGCTGTACAGAAATACTGTATGTGGCCGCCGTCGGGAACCTCTTCATCTTAGAGAAGTGGTGCATTATCTTAAATATAGAAAAGTAAATGATAATCTCTTCAGTATTATGTGCAATGCTGTCAACTTGAAACTTTACACCTGATGCATTAATCTGTGTTTGTATATTTGAGCGTATGTTGGGATGGGTATAAGCATGCCTTTCCAAATGAGCTATGACCCACAGCTTAGTGCGCTGATATATAAAACAAAAATCTACTTACTAATAAACACTTTCAAAATGATTTCCTCTATAATTAAATTTAGGGAGATTATTTCATCTTTAAACTGTCACTGAGTATCTGTATACTACAATGTAATCTTCACTACACAGCCTTGGAGGAAGACAGAAGCAAATTAGATTCCTGATTATCATCAAGGTAAAGACAATGACAGGAGCATGCTCAAAAACATTAACTAATATTAAATACATCTATTAAACCTGACGATTGGGTGGCAAGACATCTAAAGCAGCTTTTCATAGGCAGTTTGCTTGTTCTCCCTGTTTCACATAGTTTGTTCACAGATATGTGTACCTGCATATAATATGCTATGATAGTGTTTAAAAAAAAATTTCAAATTAAATTTAAAAGAACATTGCTAAAAGGAGAAAGGTTAGTCTTCTAAGGAAATGTGATTTCTAATCAACGAGTAGCTCATTTCTTAACACACCTTAGGATTTCATGTTTTATTTTGTAATTGTACAGCAAAATTGTGATATCTGTTTAAAAGAAGTTTTGTGGCAGTTTTAAGTGGCTTTAAAACTGCTTCATTTCACAGTTGGTACCAAATCAGAAACTCTTTGCACCTTGCCTTGTTGAATTTTTAGTCTTCTATTTCGTAAAAAGTTCAATGTAATAAACAGTGATTCTCTGTATCATAATTTGTTCCGACCTTGGCCAAGTGTTATTTAACCAGAGTATATTTGTGAATTTCAGTACAAAGCAGCTGTACATGTTTCTGCATCACTTCACTTCTGAAATTATGCACCTACCCGCTGAAATTTTATTTTGGCCATAAATCTTAATATATTCTCAGAAATCTTTATGGCACTTTCTAGCACTACTATTGAGGTATATAAAAACCACAATGAGAAGCTACATACTTGTTTCTAGTTGTTGTCCCCATTATTCCCCCTCCTGTGACCTCATCAAGCATGTAAAACATTTCATAGAGGCCTCGCAAGCAAATTCTTGGTTCAGAGGGCAAAGAAGGAATGACGACTAATTCACCCATTGCAAACCTGACTTGAGACTTATTGAGATAATCATCCATCACTTTTTTGTAATGGTCTCTTTCAAAGCAGCTGAACAAATTTGAATGGTAGGATGAGGCCACAGAAGGAGGTCTTTACTGTGCGGGAGCATAAGAGAAAGTTAAATGGAAGGTTATTAAACTGCCTTTTATGGTAGAACGAAAGACTTGTCATAATTCAAGACTCCTGCTGAGAGAAATAGACCTCATAACTACCCACTGTGTCAGTTTTGGCACTGAAGGCTCCTTATTGTTTTAATCAAATGTTGAAATCATGAGAGTCCCAACCAAAGCTTTTTTTTTTTTTACATTTCCTTGGGTATTTTGGGGGGGCTTCTCAAAACATATTTTAGATGTGAGAGAAGTGTTTCATATAGAATATAAATTTTCAACTTCGATGCAAAAACCTTATTTAGTGCCATTTGTTAACTGTCTAGTTGAATCACTCACTTCAAATAACAAGTTTCCAAAAACCGTTGCTAATGGATCTCTGTATTTCTATATTTTTAAGTTTTAAAGATGACCTTTAATCCTTCTTAAGCCATTTTTCAGAAATACAGCACCATTTTCTACATAGCACTAAGAAAGTCCTTCTTAAAGTAGCAAATGACCTTTTTAACAGTGTATGCTGGGAGTGTTCGATCTTAATCCTTTTAGACCTCAGTGAGGCTTTTGATACTGTAGATCATGCAATATTAATTGACTGCCTCAAGCACTGGCGGGTATCATAGATACAGCATTTTACTGTCTCAGCTACTACATTTCCCAGAGAACCTTTTCTGTCACTGTAGGCAACTTATCCACCTTACCAGACATAACTTGCGGTGTCCCACAGGATTGAATTTTTGGTCCCATCTTTGTTTCTTTGAGTTTCTCCACTTTGATTTAATATCTCTAAATATGTCTTTTTAGGTGATACAACTTAAGATTTCGTCTTTTTGGACTTTCTCCTGATTTTTAAATTGTCTAACTGATGAATCACAGATAAGGGCTTTGTGTTCAACTGGGTAATCATTAGCTGCACAACAAAACTAAATTAACTGGCCCCTTCAAACTCTACAAATCTAAATCATTATGAGCTCGAAGGGTTGCTTTGAATTGACAGGTACTGAAGCATGGCTTTTGTTAGAAACCTGAATTCTGCGGTTGGGGAAAATTATTTTTTGAGGGGGGCGCTCTTTTGCATGTCAGTTTTCAGATGCACTCTAATCACATATCACCACTAGTATAAACCAAAGCACCATTATCATGCATCACACTGCTTTAAAAGATTAAATTAACGTAAAAATACACAGTCCAATTTTGACTGAACTGCTATTAACAAGTAAATTTCATCCATCTCTACTTCAACTGACACATACAAACAAGTAGCTAATTCTGCACTGTCTTAGATGTCCCCTTAATCACAGTAACATCCTGCAGGTACTGCTACATCCAGAGATGCACAAGCCCCATAAAAATGCCAGGATGTTTTGAGTGTTCACTTTCATCATGACCATACAACAGGAGCTGAAACACACCACAGAAATTAATGCAGGCTATCATCTTAGACAAAATGTGTCCCCCCCTCATCAAGTCATCTCATTATGCCCTATCCTGTAGTTTTTATTAAGCTGTGTAGCAATATTTACATTGCTAATCATTTTAAAACACATAGCAGTTAGTATTTTTTATGTAGCTGCTAGGCCCCATGGTTCTCCTATACTTTGTATTGGAGGGGCTTCCAGTGCGCATGCACCAGTTATACCGTGGTTCTATGGTAAGGATTTTTGGGCCCCAAAGAAACAGGAAATACATCACATGACCATTCCGTTGCGGTAAACATGTGAGAATATTTTAGACTACACTTGAAAGCAGATTATGTATAACGTATAGATTGTTCATTTTAATTTTTTTTTTTTTTATTATTTTATGTGATTCTTCTTCTTCTTCTTGTGAGACAGGTGGGGCGGCGCACCAGTGCCCTCTATAGTCAGGCCACCACTGGTATACAGTATCATTCCCAATATATCATGATAATGGATACAAGAATAAAATTCTTCAGCAACAAATCAGATTTCAATCAAACATCTTTGAATTGCAAGTTGTGCTGGAGACCTAAACCAAATTTGTTCCACAACCTGAAGCAAAAGCAACACTAATATGGGGAAGAGATCATGGCCAATGTTATGCCTCCTTAAATTCAGGTTATGTTGGCATATTTGCCAGTGGTGCTCAGTACTATTAAAGAAAGAAAAGCTGGAAGGTGCTGTAGTGTCACTGATCCAAAAACATGATGCCAATCCAAACTGTTGACAAGGATTTAGACAAATGATTTTAAAAACAATATCCTAGATACAACATGCTGTTAAGAAAATATTTCATTTATATTCTAAAAATCTATCCAGTCCTCCCTCCCTCAGCTCTGCACTGCTTGTACAATAGGAAATATAGCCAGATCTCATCAGTTTGTGTGTGTTGTTCTGACTCAAACAAAAAAAAAAAAAGGTGGATTTTTGCCATCATACTCCCTGGATTCTGAACAACTAGGTAAAGACGTCCATGAGCCAAAGACTTGTTATTGCTTCTAACTTGCTGCACCTCAAAATTTCTGGCTTTGTGATGTTTTATTTAAATTCCTCCATTTTATGTTTATAGAGAGAGCAGGCATTATTAAACCTCAATACCCCAACAACCCTAACCTGACCATTTATACCAACATACAAACTATGTTATATGAACCATAATGCAAGTGGTAAACAAGTATTAAAAAAGAAAAATGAGTCAAGACACAACAGGAAGGTGACCCACAAATAAGCATAGCACAACGCTAAAAAGCAGCATCAACAGAAATTAGCAGCTAGGGAACATCAAGATATTAGAGCTCTTTAAGCAAACTGCATTGTCATCCTCATGTTTCTTTACTAATATTATGACTTCTCTGAAGCAAAACGCGAACACAAAACTAGACGTTACCTCATTACGCTTTATCTTCAGAAAGCAGAAGGGAGCTCCGAGGCCACTTGCGCGTCAGGAGAAGCCCAAACAGGATAATTATTCCAGATAACCATAACGAAGCAACACTGTCGGTGGCAAGCTAGCTTAAAATGTGCTGCAGCAGCAGCGGTGGTGGTGGTGGTGGTGGTGGTGGTGGTAGTACAGCAAGTGTTTGTCGCAGCATTGGAAGAAGTAGTTTGCGTAATTGCGCAGCTCCGCACCTGTACAGCCACAGTACTGCACAGGTAGACGGGGGGGGGCGGGCTGCGAAAGTTTAAATAGCCCGCCAATTTGCAGAGGGTGCGTTAGATTTATTTCAAAGCAAGCAGAGTTTGTCACGTGTGGGAGCTGCTCTCTGGAGACAACACTAAACTGCAGCATTACTTCAGTTATTAGAACACTTTTTTTTTTAGAAAAGAAATATGAAGATTTAAATCCAAATCTAACTGGGAATTAAAGCTCATTTAGTGAATATTCTGTTTATACAAAATAACTTGTTTTTTTCTCATTTAACTCAGTTACCAAACAAAGTCCTTAGCCCCGCCCTGTTTGTTTGCTCATTTCCAGCTGCCCTCCCATTGCTGATTACCTGGATCAGGTGTGTTATGAGTGGGGCAGGGAAACTGGAAGACAAGCCAGCAGGGGGGCCTTGAGGACCACTGTCATAACTTATCATGTTTCACCAAGGAGCGGTCTGTTTTGCTGTATGATTCATTGAAAGCTACACTGCTGCGTGTAAATATATTAGTAACTGTGAAAATATATTATTGTGATTAAAAGATAAATCAGCACAGATTTGAACAGATTCATTTGTAATGTGCATTAAAAATGAGATTCATTTTCAACATTTTTCATTAAAACTGATGGAATTACCTTTTTTTTCTTTGGTAATTGTCTCTAATGATACATTCAAACCATGTTAATACCAACATTTGCTCCCCACTGTGACAGTGCTCTAAAGTGTCAAGTGAAATAAAATATGAAAATGTTAAGATAGCCTTAATGGAAGTAATATATTCTGAGCTGGAAACAGTTGGCCTTGACTGAATATGTTATGAAGTACCTTATATATTAATAGACATGTTTAGTCAAATTATGGGTACTCTACTAAACCAATTGAATTCAGATCTTCAAGTCACCCACTGAGGCTAACTGAGGACATTATGAGTCTCTTAAGTTAATTATTTTAATGCAAATGTTCACTGGTTCAAATTGATCTTAAAAGAGAAACATCCTAATGTGGGAGTTTTACTTTATGATCTCTTTACATTTGAAACACGATTTTAAGCCAATATTCTACTAAAATAATGAACGTACACTCATTTTTTTAGTAGAAAGTGTAAGTGTCATGTACCACATCAAGGTCGTAGATCTGCAATTAATGACCTATCTTGAAACAAAAAAGAATATAAATTCACAATGTTTTCTTTTTTTATTTTGGGCTGTAATTTACCCCCTCAATAACAGCGTGTGGCCATGTAAGTTGGACACTTATAATACACTGCTGTTTTAGGTATTAAGGTGTGGGTTGAGTAAAAATGTGAGTTATGCCGATTTGTGTTTTTATTTATGCTTAATCTCAACAATGCAATAAATATGTTCTTATTGCTTTTACAAAACATGGTCTGATACTGATATCTTTTTGGATTTTTAACATAATCAAACAGTGTATCTCTCTGCAAGTACATGGTATAGGCTACAATAGGACACAAGTGAAATCGTATTATGATGGTGTTCCAGGAAGGACCATGGCATATATTGAATTTGTCACCAGCATATATATTTACTTTAATATTGAAAGGCCAGTGTAATTATTTTTGTCTAACCTCATTTGACAATTGTCTCCTTCTTTCTTTTAAAGAAGTCTTGTCTTCCTTTTGCTGAGGCCCAGATGAAATTCAGCCTGTTCACCCCCTTTCTTTGACGTTGTCCCCTGAGCCCCTTCTGCTTGATTTAAACCATTTGGCCTGTTATATTGTGAGGTCAGATGTTAAGAATTCACTTCTTCTGAAGGGGCTGACTAGTCTGAAATTCATAAATGAGTTTTGCTGAAAACCCTGAGTGTGGAGATACAGTCTCTGCTTACATTCTTGTTTCCTCAACGCTCATGAAGAACTGTGACATTAACCATATAGAAAACTACTTTGAATTATATTTTACACTTTGTTGCATTCACTGCTCTCATCCCTGGTACTCTTTTGAATTATTCAGAGACAGCACATAGAGAGTCTTTGCACATGACAGTCATGAGAGAACTGATATGACATATCGTCTGTAAAATCTCAGCTCCATAAAGAGATTCGTGTACCTGGTGGGCTCAGTCAGCACATGCTTTGTGCTGTTTCACCCATACACACATATCACCGCTTCCATCTTCTCTAATGCCTCTCATTAAAGATCTCTCTGCTGTCAGTCTCTGGTTCTGTCAGAGATCCCAGTTCCTCCATCCCTGAAATTGTAGGCTGAAATGAATCTTATCGCCTCTCATTAGCTTCATTCCCATTCTCTCTGATTCCCTTTATTGCTCAGCGTTAACCTTCTCACTTGGTGGCATTCATGGAGAAGTGCTGTCCTTCTTTCAGAGGAATTATATGAGTTGCAATATTTCACCACACTGATCCCTGACATCTAATTTGATCCCCAACAGAACAAGGTTGTCTGTATCATCATTGGATCATATTGCTATACCTAATTTAATTTATTTTAATTATCATAAATTTCCATTCCTTTGTACTGAGACCTGTTACTATAGCAGTGCATGAGCAATTTAATTTAAAGAGCTCCATTTTTAGAGGCATTA
Organism: Ctenopoma multispine; assembly: GCA_034779795.1. Lineage (NCBI taxonomy): Eukaryota > Metazoa > Chordata > Actinopteri > Anabantiformes > Anabantidae > Ctenopoma > Ctenopoma multispine. The sequence continues at coordinate 5,069,460 of JAUYWH010000005.1, read as the reverse complement.
TTGCCAAAGGAAGTGCATTGTGAAGTGGAGTTGATAGGCTGTAAATCACAAAACTGTCTGAATCTAATGGTCGGATCTGGGATTGGGTGATATTCAGTTCCACAGAAATCAGCAGCAATTTGGGACACAGAAAACATATACTAATTATGTTGTTGGATGAACGCAGATCCAAAACCACTGCCTTATGCTTTTGTTTAGTGTGATTGATGTATCTTGTATTGATGCAAATAAATTGGCCTTTTTCTTCCGATTCACAAAGAGGAGAGCTGACTCTGCTCCTGTCTGACAGCTGGAGACGGGAGATGTCTGTTGTTTTGAAAACCTGCTCCTCTGAAAATATCTTTCCTCCGAAGACTACTCTGACGCAGTGTCCACACACAATAAAACAATTGTCTCCCGTTCAAAAATACATAATTTTATCAAGTGCTCCATGCACAGAGATTCAGAGTTATAATTGTCAGACTGTCCTAGTGTTAAGAAACAGGCTGCAAATATTGATTAAAACCAGAGACTGAGGTGTGCACTGTTGATTTATTTTGGCACAGAATTGATCTACTGAATATTATTTTTGCTTTGCCAGTTCATCCAAAATATGTATGTTTCTGTAACACTTCATCTCTCATCTTATTTCCCACTTTTAATGTTATATCTTTCTTTTATATCATCTATCTTTTTTTTTTCCTAGAAATATTTAAATAAATATCAGGGTCTTACAGCGTAATCGTTAGTTATCTTATTGGAATTCTCTGTGTTCCTTTTATTTTTGTAAGCTTATTTACTACCCTGTTTCCACACATGACCCCCAGAAACACCGTACATGATTTAGCATTTCATTTTCCACATCAAACTGTCAACTTCTCTGTTGTTGAGATATTTTGAAAAGCAGTTTTTCTTTACTTATATGTAAATAGCGTCTTTGTCTGTGAATTATACATGAATCTCTCTTGCAGACTTTTTTGAAACTAAAATATTGAACGAATGCGTGCAGCGAGTTCGACATTTTCTCAAAACGATGTTGCATTGCTCCACCTAAAACTGGTAAAATTATGTTCTCAATACATTATGTAAGTGTTGACTTTTTGTCATGTGTGTATAAATAACACCATGGCCAAGAAAAGCAACAAGAACCTTAATAGTTGTTTTGTTTCTCTCAGGTGCTGCCCACAAGCTGGCTCGTGAACTTCATCATCATCAGTTTTGTTTCCTTATCTTAACTTTTATTTATCCAGGAGTTTTGCTGAATGAATGATTGCACACAGTCATATTTATGAGACAAAGACATTTAACCCAACTGCTTTAATTTATGTATTCATGTATTAATTCTTGTCTTTGTGTAGCAGATATATACTGTCCTTATCCCATATGCTTGGCAGTCTGTTTGGTACACACTCAGTTATAGTCATTCTGACTTATTGTTTTGTCAGTTGTATAAAGTATAGAGCTGTCATGAAGCCACAACTCTCCGCACTCACTTTTGTGAGTCACTTTTGTTTCTTTTTTTAAGCATTAACAGTTACAATTTTATTATTTGTTTAATCTGATGTTTTAAGGAGGTTAAACACACAATAGCAATAATTCTCTCAGCTTGGATGCATTATAATGCCTTGATGAATAATTACAGGTATTGAAGGACTAATTGCGTTTTTGCATTAGACACGGTAACAGTGTTACATGCATGTGTTCTCACATCAGTCCAGTTGAATGGAAAATATGTGCAGTTTGTGCAGTTTCTGTTTAAGTCACACAGAAATGGTGTTTTGGTTGTGTTTTGCATCTACAATAGACAAATAAAACAGATTACTCTGGTGCAGTATATTGTACAGTACCACAGGAAATAAGTGTTCAAAACATACCAATATTTGGAACTTAATCTTCAGCTGTCATCTGAATTTCTGTGAACGAATAAATCAAAGCCATCCAGGGTTGTAACTGTGATTTCTTGGGGTTAAATTCCAGTGAGTAGGATGGAAAGAATGAAATCTGTTATGCTATCACAGGATATAATTTTTAATGGTGGCATAATGAAGATAGGGCAGTTACAATGGTACAACTCATTGTTGTTCATTTCCATGTGGCAAAGAAAATAACACGAAAGCATTCCAACAAAAGACATAAATGTTATGGCAGGTCAACAGTAATCACTAAAATCAAGAAGTCCCACAGCAACACCGGTGCAAATTCTGTTACAGTGTAGGGTCACATTAAACTATTTACCAAGAAGCATTTGTCAATATCTTATACAGTGTTATGCAATCTGTTGTAAGTTACAATCACATTGGTATAGATTAATAAAGCTGCTGTCAGCCTATAGTTGATTAGACCAGTTACGTGGTGTAAAGGCATCTGTATCATTAGTGAAGTGTTATTTGGCCTGTATTGACTTTGTGCAACATAATCAATTTTATAAAATGAAAAGTTAATTGTGTGCCAAAGACTGTATTTATGTGTGGCGTGGAAATATTTCAGCTCAGAGTGATCTTGACTTTTTGGGACAGATTTTTTATAACCAGCTGGATGATTCATAGTAGCTTGTAGTCACACTTAATGCAGGTGAATCAGGGACACACAAAATGCAGTGATCAAAGTCAGGTTGCCAGAAAAAAAGAGATTGTATCTGTGGCCTAAACAAATGTCTCTTCTTTTGTATTGTGGATTTTGCTTTTAAAACATGTTTAGATCATCCGTTACAGCTAAAAAAATGCTTTACTTTAAAATGAATCAAAAAAGACTACATGTAATACACTGCAGTCGCTGCTTGTTTTGCCACGTAATCAATGACCTACTTACTTCAGCTTGTCAAATTGACGTCCTTCAGCCAGAATCACATACTAACACTCCGAATACTGTTGGTGCCACTGAACACTTTGTGTTTCCACATATCCTCGTAAACATTTGTTATTTAGAATAACCTAGACAACATTTATGGCATAACCTTCTGGGTTGGACAGTGACACACTTGTTTCATGTTACCAACAGATGGTTCTTTCGAATGACACTCACTTTGCGACCTTTAGCTCGGACAGTTTTACTTTGTGACAAGGACACTTTCAAGGACCACACTACTTCTTTAGTCAGTGTGCATATTTGTCTGTATTTTCCGAGAGGGGGATTTGATCTAAATTATAGCATGGCTATCTTTTTCAAGTCTATTAAGTGAGGTTTGCAGCTTCTGTAAAATAATTTGTGATGAAACCTATTGAGGCCACAGACAGTGAGATCAAAACAGTGTGAGCACTGGATTTTAGAAAAAAACAGAATAAAACAAAAGAAGACAGGTGAAGGGTATGCTGAAAAGAAAAATACCTATTTACAACAGCATCACAGTGAATTAGCAAATCAACTCTTTGTCTTAATAGACAATCCTATCATCCACCTCCACACAGGCACACAAACACTGCCTTTGTGTAGCTGCGAGTTTGTATCAGTGCCAGCTGTAACTCCACACAGATGTGACAGGAGGCCTTGACACTGAACAAACTTTTACCACATTTAACTTTGCCCAAATCAATAGCTTCTTGTTTGAAGTGTCTCCGTTAATGTACTTTTACTGAAAAACACACAATAAAGCTTCAGCTTTGCTACTGGATATGATTATTCATACTCGGGTTTCCATACATATCCATTCATTTATGTGTTTAAGTGTCTGGAAAGGGGAAAAAACAAACTGAAGATTTACATTTTCTGGACGATTGTATTAGACGGGATTCAAAGTTTACAAGTTTGTTATAGACCCAAGTGTTGGTGAAGGAGAAGTGTCAGCTGACGCACTTACATAAAAAAAAAGGCAATGAGGTCACCAGAATGACCAGACACACGCTCCATTCATAATAAAACCTATTATAACCTACAGTGTTGCTGAATTAAAGGTTATGGTTCATTCTGGCATAAATATTAACACACTATAATCTTCAGGAATGGAACCAGTTGTTACTGAGGACCAAACTAACAGATGGATTATCTAAGTGAGTTACCATCACAGACTCGCTCATACCAGAAGATGAATATCACAACACCATGTTCAAGCAAACATGACATATTCTTACACCTGTCCCCAGGAACAGGCTAATGTGGAATCACAAAAGACAAGCAGACTAACAAAACTAAAAAAGAATCTGCGTCAGCTTCCTCTGACTGTCATCTTAAAGTCACATCGGTTCACAGCACCTCTCGCTGCCTTGTGCACACTGGCTCTGTCATCTCTGACCGCTGCAGACACAGTGTGTTGTGATGGGACGGCCTTAGCAGATATGCAGCCTGATTCGCTGTTGTCTCCGGAAACAAAAAAAAAACCCCGCACAAAGCGCACGCCTGTGTGTGTCACTGTCAGTGCATCAGGGCAGCAGCAGTCGGTGCTCGATTGGTTTCGACTGGAGAAACCATGGCAGACCAAGAGGATAATGTTACAGTTCCTGGCTACAGTCGCCTGCTCCAAATGGATCCTTACCTCAAAACATACGAGAAGGACTTCGAGAGGAGGTAAATTGCAGCTCAAACAGCGGTTTTGTGCATAGCTTGTCGCCAAAATCAGTTCCCGGTGAAGAGAGGAGAACCAGGGCTTACGCAGACATTCATGTGTTGAAATGAAAACCACACACAACTAACAGATCAAAAGCAAAGTGTGCAACACATCCGAGCCGCGTTGTGCGTTCAGGTTTGACATTGTGAACGAGGAGAGGTCGCACAGAGTGACAGCAGGTGGCTTCCTGTTCTACCTCCTTTTATTTAACAGTACGCCTTTAGAATATGTTCAGCTCATGCAAAATGAATAAATCGCGACCATAAAGTGTTTGCATTTCACGTGACAAGTTGCTGAAAGAGACTAGTCGTCCCTCAACTTCCCGTGTTTGACAGTTGCAGGAGTGCGTCTGTGTCTGGGTGCATGCGTTTCCCAGTCAGGTGACGTCCACGTTGTGTCGTGAGGTGGTGCTTTGTGATGAAAGACTGTCTCTGACGTGCACCAGCATCACAGCTGCATGGTCTCTCTCCGGGCCTTGGTTCTCAGTTTGTTTGTTTTTTGTAAGTTAGTTTTACTGTCTTTATATCGAGGGACCATCCTACATCCTGCATCCTGTGTGCTTTAAATCTGCATTCAAATCCAGAGGTTGAGTAGTGTCTGCAGTGTGAAAGCCTGTGTGCTACAAATAACCCCTGTGACATAAATTGTTATAGGTACTCATAGTGCATCATTTTCCCCTTCAGCCTCAATTTGGCCTCCATACAAATGAATTATCAGGGTGGAAGACTTAAGCAGCTGACTTAGTATGCATGTGTGGCACCAGCAAATGTGCCGTGTGCCTGGAATTCTGCAGTTATTTGGGATTATGTCCACGTTTCTCTTCATCTTGCCAAATGCATGATGGTTGTATGGTATCAAACTACAAATAGAAATACATTCCAAGATTTTATAACCACATTGGACTTCTTATTCGAGCCATGCAATACGCCAGACTGCAAACAACAGTTTTATATGTTCTCCTAATTGCTTGTAACATGGTTTTGAGGACATTATCGAGAAAGAGATCTAAACTCAGACAAGTCAGAAGGTGCAAAACCGTTTTATAGAACCAAGGTTATATTCAATTAAATGAACCTGCAGTTTATAAACAGTAGTTCTGCTAATTACTTAATACAGAAAAGTTTTATCCCACAAAAGACAGCAAAATAAAACCGTAAACATTTACAAGAAATTATCGAGTGACTATAACTGCTTAATTGTTAATTTAAAAAATCTGAATCTGCTTACACAGACCTATGTCCTTCACTGGTGAATGCTTTGACCTTATGTCTGAACTAATCTCAAAAAGCAGACAGACGCTCTCTATAAATCAACACACCGTTCAGTCTCAAACTTGATTTGTTTTTTTATTTTCTTCTTCTCACTATGCTAATTTGTTTTTGGTTCTTGTGTCTTTTAAATTGCAGTGGGTTCTGGTTTTAACCTGATAAACAGAATTGACTAAAATGAAGGGATGAACGAAAACACTGTAGAATGACTGAACATTCAAGTTAATAATAATATGATGGAAGGCATCTGCCTCACAAAATACCAGTAGGAATTCCATGATAGATTTCTCTTTCAAAAAAATGAGTGTAATGTTATTTTATTTTTTACCTATAAGCTGACGGTGACAATGATCCACATTGCCATGGTATCTGTTCACTGTTGGGTTGTCCCTGAAATTAGGCCTTAAAACTCTGCTTAGGGGCCATATAGTTTTATCCATTTCATTACTGTGTCAGATCTCGTTTCTAATGTGGGAGAGGGGACCGCCTGCTTTGTATTTGAAGCACGTGAGCAGGTCTCTAGCCTTTCAGAGAGATGAGCGTGTCAGTCACATCTCAGACACAGCTTGGGATTGCTAGGCTTCGCTGAGCCCTAGACACGTTTCATGTGATGAAAGTTGCACATAAATTATTTTACATATAGAATCACTGCTGTGTGAAGGTTAATTCTTGGTAAGCCCCTGGTGTTCTAAGGCCCAGAGTCCAAACACCATATCATGAACACAGGCTTTGAAATCAAGTGCTTTCTTAGGCTGCCGTGTCACGCTGAGTCCCCTCAGTGAGCTGCGCAGTACTAAGAATTCAGGTGGCTTATCAGAAAGAGACCTATGACCACACAGACTAATTCTTTGCATTTCATCACCGTGCCATGGCTCAAGGCTGCCCACCTCTCAGGTTTGTTGAACTACGGTTCACATCAGACACACGTAGCCTCTGCACTCAAAGAGTTAAAATTATTCCATCAGATTTCACAAGCCTTTAATACAAATGAGTTATTCTGTTGTTGCAGCAGTTCTTATTTTACTTCATCAGGATGCTAGTTTTAGATTGATTGTGAAAACAGCCGTTGGAGCTGCACACAAGTTACCACCCCAGCGAGCAGTGCTCTGTTGACATGTTTCATTATTTACCCTTCCTGTTGCACAAGGCTGCAGGAATTGCTGCTAGGATTTTGCAGCCTGTGGCCCCATGTATCTCCTAAATTGGACCAAATGAAAGTAGAAAGAATTGGGACTGCTGCTTATTATGGCAAAAAAAGTTTTTGCCAAAGATTTGAGTGTGTCATCACAAATCATTTCAAAGTGAATGTGCAGCAGTAAGTCTGAGCATCATGCTTGTAATGGTGATGCAATGTATTTAAAGCAAAACTGATTATTGACTTTGAAGTGGTGGCTACAAATGCATGTGCTCTAACTGAAAATTAACCAGCTGAAAGCAAGACAGATATTAAAGATATGATTATAAGATAATTGGTTAATAGGAATTATTGGAATGACTTGATCACATGTCTGAAACTACCTGTTGTAATGAGTGTTTTTTATGTGCCTTTTTTAAAGTTACAGTAGCATTGACAGCATTTATTTTCCTGTCACCTTGCTTGAGGGTCTATAAAGGCATGAAGTTAGCTTTCATCAATCAACCTCTCTTCAAATGTTCAGGTCTCTCTTTAGCCTCATTAAAGCACTTAGTCAAAGGGCATTAATGACACTGAAAGTCACCTTGCTGCTGGGCTGTATGGAAGCCCTTTAGGCGAACTGAGATTAGGAAGAGAGAAGTTTTTTCCTACTTGTGTTTCTCCAGGCTATTGCAGACTGTCCTGACACCTCTGTGCCTCAGCTGTCACCATCAGTCATACACAACAGACCTGAACCCTCAGTCTAAATTTAGATGCCCAATTGTCTAACAGTGAGTGTATGAGTAGTAAGTTCAGCCTCTCTGCAGGGAAACTTTAAAAAGTGATTTGTAACCATGACTGAAGACATAGTTACAGTTACATATTTACAGTTTATAGTTAGCATTATTTTAGTGCTTCTTATGACCTCACAGTATCTCAGTGTTTCCCCTACCATTATACAAGGGGGGCGCCTCCTTAATCAGATTGACTGTACAGCGTCAGATCGCATTAGAAGTCATTTCATGTTTCCTTTCCTATAGAACAGGTCTGTACATTGTTCTTTTATTAAACTTACGAGGTGAGAATCACCAGAGACCCCACAATATGATATTATCACAATACTTACCTCACAGTACGATATATTGCGATTTTAAATGTTCTGCGATATGCTGTATTGTGATATGATATATTGTGATTATCATGTTTTTTTTTGAACTGCAAATTATATCCATAAAGGTAAACTTTGTCAAAATACATTTAATCTAATAAAAAAGTCCTCAGTCTTTCACTTCAATAATTGTTATTGCTGACAAACTGTCACAGTTTATTCCAACTTAACTAAATGCAAATATGTGGATTATTGTGAAATTATAGTTATTTTGAACACTAAAAAGTTTGACTTATCAATGTTTGGTGTCCCTGTATCAATACAATATCACCATGCAAAAATAATACTATACTGTATCGATTTTTTCCCCCCAGCCCTATTATTTATCTTATTTACATGATGCAATACTGTCTCTCAGTAGTGGTAGACTGTGACAGTGAATTATTCTGTGAAGTCTTTCACACGTAGTCCTCAGGTGCTGCATCAGGTATGTCTGCATGTTTAAAATACACCATAACCGCTGCAAAACTACAAAAACGAAATCATAACCAAGAGGAGTAATGAAAGTACGGTGGCCGAGACATTTGATATGTATTTGATATGTGTCAACGCTAGGGAAACAGAACAAGGGCTAATCCCACGAATGATTGGACCTGCGTCAAAGCAACCCCCCCACCCCCGATCGTGTTTGTCTACCAACCCCTCTGCCCTTGACCCACCCCCAACACTGTAAACCTAGGCTAGGTGACACACTGGTATCTGATACCTGTGTGTTGTGGCAAATATTTTTTTCTTGACTGTATAGCTATGTAAACTGTAGCGTATGTATGCAAACAATAGATGAGCCCTGCTTTTTTTTTTCTCTTCCTCTCATCCTGTCTGTCAAAAAAGCCAAACCTCTCATTTGAACGGCAGGTTTTCCGAAGGCTTTTTGTAATTAATTTCCATCCATCCATTATATTTCATTTGTCTGATTATTTTGACTTTTGCAAAACCAGGTCAAATGTGCCCCAAATTGTGAAAAGGTCCTTGAAAACAATAAGTGCTGTTGATATTCATCACCATGGAAGTGTTGTATGGCTGGTTTGGATAAAATAACCAGAAAAGTTTGAGTAATACATTAAAAGAAGTTTCCTTCCACATATGATGAGAAATAACTGACCAGACTATATTTACTATACCAGACTAAGTGAACTTTTGTTGAACTGAGTATATGTATATCATGTATATATATGTATATGTATATATATGTGTGTATATATATATATATATATATACATATATATATGTATATATGTATGTATATGTATATATGTATGTATATGTATATGTATATATGTATGTATATATGTATGTATATATGTATGTATATATATGTATGTATATATGTATGTATATATATGTATATATATATGTATATATATATGTATGTATATATATGTGTATATATATATACACACATATATATGTA
>JAUYWH010000005.1:4998198-5058258 GCA_034779795.1 Ctenopoma multispine | reverse complement strand
TGTAAAGTGCCCTGAGATGACCTGTGTTGTGAATTGGCGCTATATAAATAAAGTTGAATTGAATTGAATTGAATTTATTCCAGAGACTGGGAAGTACCATGCAGGACAAAATAAATAAATCATGCACACATATTACTAAATCGAGAGCACAAATTAAGTAATCTGTGTGCATAGATTTCATATTTCATGCTCTCAATTTATTGCCTTTTGTTTTTGGCGTCAGACATCTGCTTTCAAGCTCAGTCTCTCCTTCACTTGCAGCTCAAACAAAGCCACAAAACCAGTATAGAGCAGCTTTATAGGTTAATTACCTCTTCAGCGCACTGGAGAATGTCTGAACATCAGGCTTTTATACACTTCACATCTAGAGATTGTTCCATTAACATCACTGAGAGCATTAAAGTCACAATTTGTGGTTTCAGTTGGTGGAGGGACGTACAGGCTGAGTCCTTAGCCAAATTACAGAACATCTTTATGTACAGTATGTAGAGTTTAACCTCTTTGACTCTGCTTATTCCATGGTCATGTGTCACAGAATAATTATTTATGCATAATGCCAACAACAAAAGGCTGTAGCATTACATTCAGCTGGCAATTAATGTATGAGTTTGATTACATGAGGTGACAAAATTGCCTTTAACACCTGAAGCTTGAAAGACAACTAGCAAATCTAATGCTGACCTCATTAGGAATTCAAGGCAGTCACTGAATTGCCATACAGCATGTGATGAAACGGTGGCACTGTGCAGGTATATGAATCTCTTTGCCACATGTTACCCGTTGATGCCACGGGCACTCCTTTATGTTCCAGTACACTGTAGAATTTGTAACCTAAAAAAAACAGAGCCGAAGTGTCGAGATGTGTTATCAGAACGAGAAAGAAGACCGAAAGAGTGACAACCTTATTGAAATGTATAGCTACGGAGGGGGCACAGAGAGGACAGGACGGATGCTCAGGCAGTTTACGTCTGATTATCAGTAATAGAAAAATAAATCAAAGTTTTGCTTGTGCTTATAGCTTCAACTCTGTTAATGACTTTGTGAAATAAATAGATCATTATGATGTGTGGTCTGATTTTGCCTCTGTGCTCTGATCTCAAGCAGATAAAAAAAAAAAACCAAGAGTTGTGCTGTGAATACTTCATCCATACAGGATTTCATTTCTCTATTCCCTCTGGTTCAACCCCATGGAATTCATTTGTTATAATCATAGGCACGACTTTCACGGCTATTAATACCGTAGCGCTGGAGCTCTACCCTTATGCGAATCTTCCCATTGTCCTTCCTTCAAGCATATTCTTGAAATGGTGACAAAGTAGGAATGGATGCATGTGGTAGCATTGGTTGGACTTTAAAGGTGTACATTTGGCAAGCACCGTCTGTATCCACTATGCTCAACACAGGGAGCAGCTGCTGAGAAACCGCGCTGTTACTTCAGCCCATCATCACTAGCCCCAGGGCATTCACAGGCCAGTCTGAGCTTGGCTTCAGGGCTATAGGGGAGAGAGTGCACTTAACTCAGCTGGCTGAAAGAGGCTTTCTGTACCAGGGGGAATCTGATATGGACACCAGCTGGTTGCAGGAACTTAAGTGAGATAAATTGCAAAGTAGTTAGTCTATCCTTCCCAGTTGAAGGTAACAGACAGAGGTTTATCTCTCAGGATATGCCTGTAGTCACACATTCTTGAGGGAATGAGGCAGGTATGCATGCTGAGGTAGGACCTCAAGGAGATAATGGTAGCATGGAGACATTAAGATTCAACACTTCACAGTGCCACACTGCATGTGGTGCAATGTTCCCTGTACCCATTCATCATTATTCAAGGAAAGAATTTTGATTGATCATCCTACTTTTTACACCTACCTTAAGGGGAAAACCTAATTTACATTTTTAGTATTCAAAAAATGTTGAAGTTAAGACCGTTAATTACACAGAAATGAGTGGAAATAATAAATTGCTGAGGGAAAAAGTTGTTTGCGTTGGAATGACATTGTAGTATAACCAACTATTCTGTAAATTGCTTTCACCACTAACTGTATTGTTAGTCATAGGTGTTAATTGGTGAAAAGTGATAAAACTGATGGGTACAATAGGGGGGGTGCTTTTTCTAGTAATGGCAGCATTGGTGGTAATTACTGATTAAGATCCTCTTCCCCAGTAATTTTAATTTGATGTCTGGTTGTTTCATTATATGTTGCCTGTGTACATGTCAGCGTCTTGTTTTACAGTTTTCAAACCCTACCAGAACAGAAAACAATAATATCATTAAAAGCTTTATCCTTCCTGTGGAGTGTATTTGTCTGGAAATTAAGATGTGGTGTACCATGTTTTTATGTAGAGTATTACACTACATGAATATTTTACATTAAGGATTAATCTATAGCTAAATAATTAAAACTAAAAGCAACATCTATCATTAGGTTTTGTGTCAATAACTCTAAATCAAATCCTCAATTTCTGGACTGGATGTTTATTCTGGAGTTCAACAGTCATATAGAAAAACAGCTCTGTATGACTCTTATTTGTTATTGTTATTTCAATCTCCACCTACACATAACACATGGACTTGAATGCAGTTAATATTGTCAAGGGGCTTGTCAAAAAGCATGGTGGGAAATGGAGGAAAACACAAACTGAAGTAGAAGCAGAAGAGACAACTTGATGCAGTGGGAGTTCACAATAAAAAATAAATCACTTCAGTCCAAAAAAACCTGAATGATGATACTGCATCTATCACTGAATGTATCTAACAGATACAACAGAAACAGAATATATCCAATGGTGGATTCTCCACTGAATTCATACAGTTGTGTTTGTGTGTGTGTTTCCTGTGGTTTGAAGGTATGAGCTGCTACAGAAGCAGCTTTTACAGCTGGAAGAGGCAGAGGGAGGGTTTGACCTGTTCACGCGCAGCTACAAGACCTTCGGTGTGCAGCGACAGCCTGACAACAGCCTGTTCTTTAAAGAGTGGGCTCCGGCTGCAGAGGCTCTCTTCCTCACTGGTGACTTCAGTAAGTAGCCTGAGGAGAACTGTCAGCTTCTGAACAACATGACACCAGTATGGTGTTGAGGTTGTTTCTTCAATGATTATCTGAGTTTGACTGATGTGTTATCTGTAACTTTGTGTTCTTTGTTCTTAATAATTTAAACCCGTAAGGATGTGCTCAATATGGACTAGAAAATGTGGTGCTTTAACATCATAGTTTTGCTATGATGATATGAATTGCTATTAAATAATTATTAGTTTTTGGCATGGCAGGTATCGTCACTGCGTCATTAAAAGGCATGCAGCAGATGAAAGTATGCATCTATAAACTGAAAAAGTATTTGCTCCCCTTATGATTTTTTATGTTTTGTGTAAATGTGTCACTTTAGTGAATCAGACCATGAAACAAATTTTAATATTAACCAAAGATAACCCGAGCAAATACAAAATGCAGTTTTCAAATTATGACTTTATTTATTAGGCGGGAAAAAGCTGTTTTAACCTGCCTGGTACTATGTGAAAAAGTAATTGCCCCCACTTGCTAAATTCAGGATTCAAGATTCAAAAATCTTATTAATCCCAGAGGGAAATTATTTTGGCATGTTACAGCAGCTCTCTGTTCAAACAGAAAGGAAGGGAAAAAAAATAACCATAACCAGAAAAGATTAACACCTGAACAAATACTAAATACAAAATTTACAGAACAAAAATAGATAATAAAAAGGAATCAAAACTAGGTAATTTCCGGTCATAATCAGTTCTGTGTGTAATGTAGTGGGGTTAACTAATTATTAATATGATTAACCTTAACCTAAAGGAAAGGAGTTGTACAGTTTGATGGTCATAGGCAAAAATGATCTGCTGTGTCTCTGTGAAGCGCTTGACATTGATCAGTCACTGGCTGTGCGTGCTGAGGTGGGTGGGACGGTCCAGGATTGAGAGGAGTTTGGACATCATCCTCCTTTCCTATAAAACGTGTAGAGAGTACAGCTCCATGCCAAGAACAGAACCAGCCCTCTTGATTAATTTGTCCGGTCTGTTGGTGTCTGTCACCTTCAAGCTGCTGCCCCAGCAAACCACAGCAAAGAAAATGACACTGGACACCACAGACTCATTAAACATCTGCAGCATGTTGCTGTAGACATTAAAGGGCGTTTGCCTCCTCAGAAAATACAGTCGGATCTGGGCCTTTTTGTGCAGAGCGGTTGTGTGAGTTGACCAGTCAAGTTTATTGTCTAAGTACACGCCCAAGTACTTATACTTAGACACAACCTCTACCTCCTCCCCCCGTATAGAAAGAGGAGTGATAAGACCCCCAGATTTCCTGAAGTCCACCACCAGTTCCTTTGTTTTAGTGATGTTGAGATGGAGATGGTTTTGCTCACATCAGTCCACAAAGATGTTCACCACTTCCTTGTACTCTTTGATGTCTCCACCCTGAATACATTCTACAACTGCGTAGTCATCAGAGAACTTCTGAAGGTGACAAAACTTATTTTTTACACTACAAAACTACTACAAAAGTACTACAAAAGGTTGTACCCGAAGTCTGAGGTATATAGAGGGAAGAGGAAATCACAAATATTAAAAAAATAATTGTTTTTGGAAAGCTGAGTTCAATTGTCACTTGCCACACCCAGGCATGATTACTTCCAGACCTGTTTAATCAAGAAATCACATTATATATAATCTGTCTGACAAAGTAAAGCATGTTAAAAGATTTTAAAAAGCAGCAGCTGTGATCTAAAGAAATTCAAGAAGGGTTGAGAAACAAAGTAATGACATCAGTCTGGAAAGGGTTACAAAGCCATTTCTGAAGAGAGCATCATACCAACAGTCAGTCATGGTGGTGGCAGTGTAATGGTTGGGGCTGCTTTGCCATAATTGATGGAACCAGGAATTTTGCGCTTTTAGCATAAAATCCTGAAGGAGAATGTCCGGCCATCACTATTTAGGAGGACAATGATCTGAAACACACCAGCAAGTCCACATCGGAATGAAAAAATAACGAAATAAGTTTTGGAGTGACCCAGTCAAAGTCAGGGCTTAAATCTCATTGAGATGCTGTGACATAATCTTACCAGGCTCAAAGAGCCTTCAGTGTGGCTAAATTAAAACAATTCTGCACAGAGCAGTGGGCCAAAATTTTTCCACAGAGATGTGAAAGACTCATTGCCAGTTATTGCAAACACTTCATTGCAATTGTTGCTGCCCATAAATAGGTTTAGGGGGAATTACTTTTTCACACAAGGCCAGGCAGGTTTGGGCAGATTTTTCCCTTTTAATAAATGAAATTATCATTTAAAAATGCATTCTGTATACTTGTACTATATACTTTTTCACAGCACTGTACACTGTTTGAAGCAGAAGGAAAAAATGATTTCAGTGCAAACAGAATAACTGTAAATCCTTATAGTGCATTAAGGAAGACATTCTAGACTCTTATACACAAAAAGGGCCAAAAATTAAGAAAAAGCATAGACTGTGGTACAAGGATATCAGCCCTTTTGATCAACCAACCTGGGAATAGGAAATGTGGAAAATATTGATTACACAGGATAAACTTGCATACTGTAGGGGGTTCTTTTTAACGTGGGAGTGTTTGTTAATATTTTAGTAGCTGGTTATTTCATCATTGCCTGCAAAGTTGTTGAGAGAGTGCAACCTCTGTGTTTGCACTGAAATATCTATTCCCTCTTGTCCCAACTTTGAAAGTAATTTCAGGTTAATAGTCTTTTGAGTGTTATTTTCGGTTAATGTAGGGTGTAAAAATGCAGCAAAATTATTTATTTTTATCATCATTAACAAGATTAAATGAGACTCTCTTTCATCTATCAAATAGATATGCAAGGTAATATAAGCTCTCACTATCATTTTCTTCTTGTATCTTTTTTTTTCTATCCTTTATGAAATTTATGAATGCACTGAGATCTATTACATATGCCTGTAGTAATATGTTACTTTCATTGGACAAATAAAGAAGACAAAAAATGTGATCATAGAAAAAAATCAACAGAAAGGATGGTGGAAGAAATCAGACCTGTGCACATAACTCAAATACCATTTGAAATGCCCGACCATAGCAGAAACACTTGTATCTGTGCCACAGCCATTTTGAACTGACATCCTGCAGGTAATGATAAAGGAAAGCAAATGCTAATAATAATACCCTGAGATTGATACAGTGTGCAAAACCAGAGATTTGTCAATTTGTTATTGTCCCTATACATGTTTTGTGCTAGTTAGTTCTGTTGCAGCCATTCCCTCTTTCCATATTTGTCCTGTCCTTTTTCCTTTTTTAATTATCTTCCCAGGACCTTGGGCAGCAGCTCAGTTCCAACATTCAATTCTTTGAGAGATTATATTTTGACACGGCCCAGTCATATTATTTGATTTCAATTTCATAGTAAATGTGGAAACAGCCCAGCAGCCCTAGTCATGAATATGGTGCAGGTTGGATGCATAATTCACTGTTTTTTTTTTTCAGAGGAGTTTAAGCAAAGAGAGATAAATAAATTGTGAAAAAACATTATTTGGCCTGTCTTTAAAAAAAAGTGCTGGTGTTTTGCCCGGTCACCTCTGGAACATCTCCTGTCATTCATTTTCTATCTCGCCATTGCTTTTGCTCATGAATAGCAAACAGATTTGGATTACTGAATAAAAACAACAACAAATTGACAAGCCAAGGTGGTTGCTTGATAATAAATATTTTGTGTCCTAATATACTGCTGTCAGTCCATGACAATTGGTAACGTGTTATCACCTGGTTAGGAATGTGTCGCCTCTCTGTTGTTCCCTCATAGATATAATTCAATGAGCGGTGGAGTGGTATTTTATCATCTTTTTCCTTTAGATTACTGAGCCTGTTGCTTTATTCACTGTTGCAAAAGTCACAGGATACAGTACAAAACACAACCAACAAGAAAGAGTTATGTAAGAAGGTTTTAGAGGAGAGGGAGAAAGAGAGATGGACAAATTGTGTAAAGAGTGAGGAAAAATAAAAATGCCCTGTGACCATAGGGGGATACTGAAATAGAGCAAAAGTCACAGTGGTGGACTATTAGCTACTGGCAACTGTTAATTATTTTATTTGCAGTCCAAAATAATTAAAGCCTCTAACTTTGGTGAGTCCTTGTGGTAACATTAAAAATGACTATGAGATAAAATATGTAAGTACTGTATCATTCACATAACATTTAAAATACTACAGTACAACTGTAGCAACAGGACTCTTGTTTTGGTCAGCAGAGTAACTGTGCCATGCTAAATTGCACATTGGCAGTAGAAAACTGAGTGAAGTGGTCGCTGGTTAAAGCTGGGATTTTAGTTCTTTTGTGTGTTTTTAACCTGGAGGTTAAGAGCTCACTGGGGTCACAGCATGATCTGATGAGCTGCAACACAGCAAATGAGATTTTACTTAGTAAAATTATGTATCTATTCTGACTGAACTAGATGCATGTGCTAACTTGGGCTCTGTAAAATCTCAAGTGGAACTTCTCTGTAATCTTCTTCTCTTTGTTCATCCGTAGATGGCTGGGACAAATTCTCCCACCCCTACACCAAGAAAGAATTTGGCAAGTGGGAACTGATTTTACCGCCCAAGCATGACAGGTCTCCAGCTGTGGATCATAACACCAAACTCAAGGTAGGGAACAGAACATCTTCATGCCTCTTTTCACGCCCTCACCAGGCACCATCTTGCCTCAGTGGCACGGGGACTTGTCACTATAATATGCGAGGGAGATTCCCTGTCATGTGTGGTGTCTTATGAACCAAGCGCAAACCTGGCGTGTCGTTGTCAACAACATGTCATACTCACAGTGTGCGCAAGGGAGATTACTGTATGTACACAATCTGCACAGTGGAGGGGAGATACACCTGAGGAGTCCAACTGATGTTTTTTATTTCAGCTCCTGGCTGTGGCAGGTATCCCTCAGGACACTGAGCCGTGTTTGATTGGTGCATAACACAGCCCACAGTGGGTCTAGATGATTGGTTTTTAGCTCTAGTAAATAATTCATCAGGGTTAAATGCAAAAGACGCACCTCCCATTATGCATTGTCTCCCAAGCAAACAGCGTGGATGAGAAATAATCCTGAAATGAGATGCTGGGCGAGGAATAGATGGCATTGCAATGCCACTCTCCTTGGGACCAGGTCATCTTTGGCACACTCCTGCGCCCTAGACAGGCTGCCCAGCTCCCATTGTCAGCGGAGGTCAGTCTAAGGACGATAAGAAGCAGATGGAAACGCTGGCACCTGGCCTTTCCTTGTGCACCCCTGCTGCCTATGAATGGCTGTCTCGCTGTGAGCTCAACTTTAGAATTAGTTCCACAGCACTCCCTCGTGGAAGCACAAGCCTAGCTCCAATCACTCTCATGTAGAGCAGCTTGCCCTTCCATCCCCTTTTGTTCGGGGCCCAATTTATCTCCATAAACAAGCAGTGTCCTTTTCTGGGAACAATATTTACAATGAGTTATGAGTCATGTTACCTTTATGGAAGACTTTAAAGAAGTGAATTGATGTGTTCTTTAAGTGATGAAACACCCACTTTCTCATTCACACCTAACGTCTCACATTTTGCCTGGGTGTGTTTTCACATGTTTTTCCTGTTCGTGCACCCTCTCAGCCTGCCCAGCAGTCTGATTTTTCTTTAATGTGCCTAATGCCGGACAATTTGTCTGAAGGACCATTGCTCTGTCATGCTTTATGCCAGCCCATTTATCCAACTATCTTTTCCTAATCCTATAAACTGTGAAGCATGTCATAAGGGGAGCCAGGCAGCTAGCCCCTAGGTGGCCTGGCCATAATGAAAAAACCCTAGAGGGGGGTCTGGCCAACGGCTTGCAGGCAGGTGGCAGTGGAACAGTCATTACTTCACAACAGTAGCCAGAATTAGTTGGATTTTAATGCCTGATTCTGCAGGGGACAAAACAGGGTGAACACATACTGTGGGAAACACTACAGGATCGATTTCTTGGTGGGTTTTTTCAACTCTCACGCTGACTTTCTCCTTTCTTATTTGACTGATGGAGGCAAAGTTACTTGTCAAATTTCCAAACTATACTTATTTGACCCCCTTCCAATCGCGAATTGCAGACATAATAGATGACAGGCAAAGGATAATGATTTAGATTTCCTGTTTTTCGAAATAGCTCTCTGGCTGAAATCCCCTCTCAAGATGGGCCAGCGAGTGGTTGTGTTAAAACCAATGGAGAAGCTGCACCACTCACAGAATAAAGCACAACATACAGTAATTACCATTGAATCTAGATTCAACAAGTTTTCTGGTCAATACTGTAGCCTTTTGTCCTCCACACCATATTATGTTTTAGAGCTGTAAGTGTTGTATTAGAGAGGAGGGAGCTGCTTTGTGGGAGAGGGCAGGTTTTCATTTTGACACACTGAAAAATGTTTGGTTTAACAATCCGCATTTTCAACAGTTTGGTTGAACAGTCTGCACCATCCTTTCTGTGTGAAGGATGGCGAGTAACAGCACGGTTCTATGATGTAAGCAATTCATGGCTGGGAGATGTAAATAAATGCTGACTTTAAAGTTGCACAACCTAGGCCAGGGAACACTGGAGATTTTAATCTGTGGCCAGGACCGTAAAACTAGATGGCTGTTATTTCTGGCTAATCTTTTTTTCTTTTCTATAATTATGTTTTCACTTTCGTAACACTTTCTCCATTTACTGGAGTTGGTATACTATTATTTTTTATCTCCCTTTCCTGTTCGTTTTTAATCCAGATTGCCAGTGTCACATAGTGTATCATCTAGTCCATACCCTTTCTCCGCTTATTACAGTAAGCGTCCCCTGCCTCTCTGCGTACTTACACAGCGTGTAGTGTTATTTGAACACTCATTTCCTATGTCATTGTTTAGTGCCCTTGCTAAAACGTGACACTCATTTGTCTTCATTTCCCAGGTGGTAGTTCACACCAAGGAGGGTAAGCGGCTGTACCGGATCTCACCCTGGGCAAAATATGTGACCAGGGAGGAGAAATCTGTCATCTATGACTGGGTTCACTGGGACCCCTCGCAGCCTTACATTGTAAGTTATTATTGTAATATTTTATTTCACGTTTCTTTAAAAGTGATGTATTATTTTGTATTGATTTATCTATTTTAAAACGGATAAACCAAAATATATACAAATCAATTGTATTGGTATTAACATTGGTAACATACAGTTACATTTGAAACTGGCCTTAAGTCTCACATCTGAAGCAGTTGTGGTCATTTGTAATGTGGGTGCTTGACGCTGCTGATTTAAGAGTGTCTGAATGTGTCTCAATGCTACTTGACGTCCTCGGACCAAGTGTGCACAAACAAAACAATAAGAGGCTATTAAAGACCACCTTGCTTTCTTTATCACTTGTTATTTGGCACTATTTTAATTAGAGAAGCCCTCTTACCGGCAGTGTATTTGCTTTATTTACAAGTGGCAATCAACTACTTCAAATAGTAGGTTCACAAGGCCCAGTGGGTAGCCATCAGGAAATTTCTTCCATATATAAAACAAATCACTCTCCCGTTGTGTAACTCAGACAGGGTGAATAATAGATCTTTTAATATTTAACATGCAGAACTGTTAGCAGCCTCTGTGGTAGAATATTGGTACAGAGACCCAGAAAACCCACACTTTGTCTCTGACCTTATGGTTCATAATTACTCACCAAATGTGCTGTATTTTTAGCAGTTTACAGGAAAAAGTCCTGGATTTTATAATGATTTTCTGTTCAATTTTGGTTTCCTCGCCAGCAAATCCACCCTCGGCCCAAAAAACCCACGAGCCTAAGAATATACGAGGCTCACGTGGGCATCGCTTCACCAGAGGGAAAGATTGCCTCATACACCAACTTCACAGTCAGTGTGCTGCCTCGTATAAAGGATCTCGGTAAGACATGACACCATGTTACCTTCATAAGATCATTCGCTTTCCTTTCCACTCTCTTATTTTGTTGGCTGCTCCAGTTGGTGAAAAGTGCACAGCAATCATATGATCCTCTTCCTCTTTGGAACGTGTGTATCTTCTCCAGTCAAGAACAGAGAGGAAGTGAAGCATTAAGCTGATGTATAAACCTCCCTACACATCAAATCTGAGCCAACTGTGTGGTTTGTGGGAAAACAATAGTTGCTCCGTCTCTGTCAACACTGGTCCGTAACCCGGCAGACATGCCAGGCTGCTTTGACTGCCACTGTTCCTTCAGTAGCAGTATTTTCAGTGGCAGACCTGTCACACTCCCTCTGCACAAAAAACCACATCAGCAAGTCAACATCCTGTTTACTGGCATGACCTGAAGGGATCACTGACCATTGGACTGTGTTTTGTAAAGAGAGCTCTACAGCACAAGTTACACCATAAAGCAGTTATGGCTCAAAAACTGACAGCTTGTTTCCTTTTCCATGATCTCGACTCAGACAGCCAATAGTGGAGAAAAGCCATCCTCCTGCATATTGTATGAGTCAGTAAAAACATATACACACTTTCAGTTATGACTACATGACTGTAACAATACAGTAATAATTAAACAACAGTCGAATGTCTGAGGTTATTCTCAGTTTTCATACAGTATATACAGTTTATTTATTGAACATCGTGATGTGTAGTCAACTTGGATTGATAAAATATTTATAATGTGTGAACGTCAATACATTCAGCTTAGTCACTGTGAAAACACTGTCCCTCATTTGTAAGACAATATCTATCCAATATTAATGGAACTGATCTAACAGGCACAGTTGTTGTCAAATACATTTTTCTGTCGTGTTTTGCAAAATAAATGAGAGCACGACTCAAGATTATTAATTAAAGTGAAAATCTTCAATACTACTGATGCGTTAGTGTGAATTTAGCCTTGGTAACAGCGCAGCTTTATGGATGCCTTAGTTAGCCTAAAATACATTTTTTGCGTAATAATAACCTCCATTAATTTCCTCTGTTTTCTATTTCCAGTTGGACTCTTGAACCAAACTGTGCCTTACCTTGATGAATATTACATTGGTGTCTCATTACCTGTGATGTGTGGTTAATTTACATAACATGTCAAATCAATATAATGAGCAATTTTCAAGTATGACTTAAACATTAGGGAACAGATCTCTGACGTGGTTCGCTGCTCTGCTCTTATGAAACGTGGCATTATTTTGCATTTAAATACAGCCTGCTGCACTGACATTATGAAAAGGCACAGATATGACTGGTGCGGCAAACCAAGAGCAATCTGATAAATGCTGTTTCTTTGGTTGTGTCTCCCTGTTTAGTGGGAAAGGAAAGTGCCAGAGTAAATGCTGTCAAAGAATCTACCTGCAGCAGCTGAGGGAATGTGTACAATAGGATTCTCCAGGAGGCTAAACTCCACCGTCTCTAGTGACGGCTGCCTTTGCCATTTCATTTTCTTGACTGAGGAGGGAGGGAGAGATAGAGAGAGAGGGAGAGTGTATGTGTGTGTGCGTGTGTGTGTATATATATATATATATATATATAACAAAAACTTCCTCTCTCCCCAGTGCTTTGTCACACTCCTTCAGAAGCTAAAGTTTTTTTCCCCTCTATCCTGAAAAGAAGCTGCAATATAAATAAATAACTCTGCTCCACACAACAGTGAAAAACCGCAGGTCCTCCCGCTGGAGTCCTCAGTGGCAGTTTAAAAGCCTGTTGTTCTCTTATTCATAGAAGCAGTTTTTGTAGGTCGTTTTGAAATGTTGTACATGACCTCCTGACTCTGATAGCTGGTGTTTCCCTGTAGCCACAGCTTGTCTTTAGGATACCAGGGCTTGTGTCAAAAAGTGCCTGCAGCTCATATATAGAGTACAGATCGACTCGGGTCAAATAGCATCAAGTCATTATGTTTCTAGATGCCAGCTGTGGCAAATGAATGGAGCCAAATGCTGTTTTAAGTATTAAAAAAAAAGTGTGTAGTTTGTTTTAGACTGTGTGGCCGGTTTAAATCATATATTGCAAGAATTATTTACTTTTTCAACTGGTATTAAGTGATCTAAGCAGCTGGTGTTATTTTAAGAGGAATTGGAAACGGTAAGATAACACTCCCTCTAGTTATTGCAGGAAAATGAGGCTTTCAAATAAATAAATAGAAACAGGATGTAATACCCATAATAACAAAGAGGCACCAGGATGTGAAGCTATATTGTGTCATGCTGCCATTCTTGATCATACATAATTTAGTGGTTTACCCAATATCTTAACTATTTCCATCAGTTAGACAAAGTCAGCTCCATTATGTGGTAGGAAAGCTTTCAACACATGAACTGAACATGAGTCCTTTTAAGAATTATAAAGTATATCATGCTTTGTTGGTGCTCTCTGCCCTTTTTAACCAGGTTACAACTGCATTCAGCTGATGGCTGTCATGGAGCACGCCTACTACGCGAGCTTTGGATATCAGATTACGAGTTTCTTTGCTGCTTCCAGGTAAATATTTGCTCCTTTCAGATTAGGATTTGTATGGATCATTGTTATGATCCTTCCAAGGTTTAATTCTTAAGGCTTTCAGCCATTTACAACCAGTATCGTTTCAGCAATAGCAAGTAAATCTACTTGTATCCTATGATTGTCCTTTCATTATTAGTGGTACATATGCAACATGAGACAGTAGACAAGGTGCAAGATGCACATTACATAAGTTCAGTATTACCAAATGGAGTTTACATAGCTGTCTGCCTTCTTTAGGTCCAATGATAACTGATGATCCTCATAGAACAGGTTGAGTGTGCCTGGGCTGAGATGCACTTTTTCTGACACGACATGTTTTCTGCCCCCCAGTGGTCATTATATGTGTGATATTTAAAGGGAATTCTGGGACCTGCATCACTGCTGATATCACCAGTAACCAGATATACTGGCAAAGTGACCAGGATTGAAATATTAAGGATTATAGTTAGCAATTATAATTAGCAAATGTGTTTTTTGTTCAACTGCAAAACTGAGTGAGCAAATTCCTACTCAACTCAGTCACCTCAAATCAAGGTTAGGATGTCTGGCACCAGCAATAATCTTTCTGTAAATACATTTGCCGTTAATCCAGAGAGTGGAGGGAGTCATAGATAAAGGTGGACTAGTCTAGTATTTATCTTCTTTCAGCGATCCCTTCTTCCTTGACTAGAGTAGAGCATAAACCCTAAGTGTAATGTATATGGTGTAATTTCACCCATGATTGATCTCTGTGTCATTTAAAACCGGAGCGCTTGAATACCGGGAAGCCGAGTAATACGGTTGCTATGTGTTCTGTTTTGCAAAAAAGCTGATATAGTGATAGCTGGAAGGACAGATGGGATGTTATTGGACAATATGTTGAGTGTACTCAAAAGATATGTGTCTGTGTGTATGCATACATATTGTGGTTTTATGAATATCCTATGTGTTTCTGGGTTTCCTTTTTTCATGACCCTTTAGATGGTATTAAAGTATTTTATAGAATCAATCAAATGACAGAATCCTAGGGAGCATTCGTGACAGTGTGGCATCAGATCATGTTTGTAAAATAATATACTGGTGCTACGGCCATTTGAATCACACACATTTTAACGAAAATTCTGTGTTGTCTGTGATCTTGTACTATGTTGTAAATCATGGGCCTGTTGTCACTATCACTGTAAGTTAAGGACAAACAAAAACTCCAAACCAAGGACATTTGTGTTGGCCATCACCTTGCAGAAGTCACGAACCTGTTTTATTTTTAGGGTAGGTTAAGTTAAGGTGCCCTGTTATGACTGGACATTAAAATTAGACTTAGAGGTTTAATGTTGGGTAACGTTAAATTTAAAACTGCCCAGTTTGGTGCGGTAAGTAGCTCAGAGTGGTCTGATTTCCCAGGCTACATGTTGAGGTGTCCTTGCACAAGACACCAAAACCACACTGTGGCGCTGTGATGTACTGCAGCTCTCCAAACATCAGTTTCCCCCAAAGGGATCAGTAGGGTTCTTAAGAACTAACAAAGAGCATCAGCCTTTGTGTGGACAGTTAGCCATTTTGACATTAGGCTAAATTTAAGTGTTGAAGTGGAGACGGTTTGGAGCAGTGAATAACACAAACTGTTGTTGTGCATCTATAGTCGGTACGGTAC
This sequence comes from Ctenopoma multispine, assembly GCA_034779795.1. Taxonomy (NCBI): domain Eukaryota; kingdom Metazoa; phylum Chordata; class Actinopteri; order Anabantiformes; family Anabantidae; genus Ctenopoma; species Ctenopoma multispine. Next base: position 5,043,185 of record JAUYWH010000005.1, on the reverse strand, counting down.
CCCAGATGAACTGAAGCAGCTGATTGATGTGGCTCATTCGATGGGCATCTCGGTGCTGCTGGACGTCGTTCATAGCCACGCCTCAAAGAACACAGAGGACGGCCTGAACCAGTTTGATGGCTCTGACTCATGTTTCTTCCACTCTCCACCCAGAGGAGAGCACAGCCTCTGGGATAGCCGCCTCTTCAACTACTCCAGGTACTCTTGTCTGGAAACTTTGTACCTCATCTTTATATTTGTATAACTGAATCAAATGCTGCACTATCTGAATAATTTGGCTTGCATCTAAGTTGCAGTCGATAAAATGAAACTCATATTTTATAATATGTGAATTTTCAAAGAAAGCAAATGTATATGTTGTTAACCTAAATGATTTCATGGGAGAGTGAGGAAGTCTTTCTTTATATGTATTTGATAATCTGTGTTATTTCTTTATACAACTTTATTCTTCTTAAACTGAAGATGTTTAATTCTAGCATAATTGTGCATTACGTTTGTTGTTATCAGAATATGTTGTTAAATGATGCACAATTATATCAGATCAGAATGCAATTGCTTGCTGATCTACAATATCTGAGAAAATGTATGAGCTCTGCATTTTGTGTTAAACATTAGAAATGTATTTGACTCCTTTGCTTTTGTCTGACTTAATGCTTCTGCAATTTTAACGTAATTAAATCCAACATTCCTTTTTTTCTCTAAGCCTTCTAGCTCCATCCATAGTATAAAAGGAAGCAACTGATTACTGCAATTTCAACTCAGCTCATCATCACACAGTACTCTGTGTGTGGAGATTAAAGGCAGCATTTGAATGTTACATATGATACTAACCTCATAAAAGAGATTTAAAGCAAGCCATGGCTGCATCAGATATACAGTATACTGTAAATGTTTGTCCTTGAAAAGAAGGTTGATAAATAGGTATTTTGACATTAGTGGGTTCTGAATTTTATAAAAAAAATCTATAAGCAACATATGAACAGATTGATAAATGAGGCCAAATAGAAACTGACATACCACTTATACTTTCTGAGACTATCTGATGCAGCATGATATGTTGAAGGTCAAAAGCAAGAGATGATCTCAAAAATGACAGATTACATCTCTCGCCATGCGGTCAGGTTCAGTTTTAATCTGATATTCCTAAAGCACAGAAAGGGCTATTGATGGTGAATCTCAGTTTCCTCAAATGCTCTTGATTTGGAACTCTTGTGCATATGGTCACACATGTGTTGAATTTTAACTGGCTATGAGTAATGATTTGATGTTACAGTGTTGGCAGGCTTTGGTTATATTAATATTTTCATCTAATTACAAAAGTGTTAGGAGAAGCACGAAAGGTCTTAAGTTGAAAGGCTATTTTCTGACTCTGCTGGTGCTCAGTGTACACCAAAACTATTGACTGGTGTTGTTGTAGGGTCTGTTAATTAAGTGTCTCTGCTACTGCCTCTGTGCCCAGAAAATGATCCCAGCACACATCCAAGATGAACGGGCACTGTTGAGTCTATCAAATGTCTTTCTTTTAATAATTGTGTGTTGTGTGCAGCAGTTTCCAATACATTATACGATGCTTAGTGTCAGGCATGGGGGCTATAATAAGAGAACAAGGTTCTTCTTTCATTAGTTATTGAACTCTCCTCGTATCAGAAGCACTCATTAGACGTGGTGCAGACATATGCCACAACTGGGAGGCATATGAGGAGTCATTTGTAAAAGCCCAAAGGAGCTCTGCAATGTCATAGACTGTTCATTTGTCTTCTCTGCCTCTCACAGGTTGTTTGGATGTGTCATTTTTGTCAAGCTTTTCGACTACTCCCTTTGGAAGGAAATGAAGCTCAGAGGCTAGCTGTAAACCTTGTGTGAAACACAGCCTGTTTTTAATCAAGCAGCTCCGCTATCAGCCATCGCAGTGTGACCATGATGTTCTTATTAGGTTGACAGAAGCTGACTGATACAAGCTATAGGAGCAAAGATTTATTTTTGTTGTTGCTGCCTCTCCGACTCTGCTACCACTTCTGCATCTTTATCAAACAGCACAGTTTTTTTGTTAAGGTCTGTGTGTGTTTCTCTCCAACTTTCCTCATAAAACATTCAACTCAGTCTGGAGAGAATGCTGTTTAGATAGATGCCTGCTATCCAATTTGTTAACTTGAGTTGCCTCTGAGTCAATTGCGTCTGTATTCAGTATTAAGAATGTCTCGCTTTGCAAATGTTGGTTCCAGGATGCGAGAAGTGGTTTTTGTAGTTGCTGAATACCAAGAAGAAGAACTGAGCTGCATTGAAAACATGTAAGGACACATCCTGCAGATGCCTGGCCTAGCTCACAATTTAGTTGGCCTATGTCAAGGGGTTCTTGGAATCTCTTTGTACAAAGGAGCTGTAGTTGTGCTCACTAAATTGTTGGCTTAAATTAGTGATTAGTGGTGTGATAAAAAAGGCAATAAATTCTTTGCTTGATCTGTTGCTTTGAGATGAAATGTTCCAAATGCCATAAAAGCAGCAAATTATACATATATAGCTTGTATATTTCAAATGACACCCTTGATAAAACTCTTATCACTTTTGGATGTATGTGAATTCTGTGAATGTACAAGGTGATGTACCAGACACTCAGGTGCTCCTGATGTGATGAGCATAAACTAACTAGTACATATCTGAATTATTGTTGGCCGCTGTTTCCTTCATAAACCTTTTCAAACACGTCAAGGTCACCTTGAGACAGTGATTGTGTAAATGGAGCCCATTGTTCAGTGCTGGTGTACTAGGTTGGCAGGCAGAGGAGCCAAGCCTTTTTGCAGAGCAGGCCCCTCAGAAGTGAGGGTTCTGAGAGGCTTGATTTGAGCTTCTTCTGTAATCCCCCCACCTCTCTCTCAGGATCATTTGCATCCATTTTTCATCAATTTTTGTGTGAATTTTTAAGATACGAAAAATCCGCCCAGGGCCAGGCTTTGGAGAACTTTTTCCAACTCTTCTAGAAAGCTGAGAGTATTGAAAGCATTAAAGTATTTGCCCCCTTCCTCATTGAGGTGTGTGTGTGTGTGTGTGTGTATATATATATATATATATATATATATAATATTATAATATATATTTTTTTTCATATTTATTACACCAAAATTATTTAGATCATCGAACAAATTTTAATTCTACACAAAGATAATCTGACTAAATACAAAATGCATTTTTTGAATGATGATTTAATTTTTTAAGTGAAAGTGCCTGGTCCAATGTACAAAAAAGTAATCGCCCCCTAAACCTACCCTTGGCTGCAACAACTGCAGTCAAGTGTCTGTGATAACTGACAATGAGTCTTTCACATCGCTATGGAGGAATTTTGGCCCCCTCTTTGCAGTTGCAATTGTTTTAGTTCAGGCACATTGGAGGGTTTTCAAGCATATTTAAGTTCATGCTGCAGCATCTCAATTTGGATTTAAGTCTGGACTTCGATTAGGCCACTCCAAAAAATTGCTTTGTTTTTTAGCCATTCCTAAGTGGGCTGTTTCTGCTCATTTTTCTGCTGCATAACCAAAGTGTTCTTGAGCTTGGATAGAGCACTGGTAAAGTACAGAATTCATGCTTTGATCAGCTATGCCATTGTTTTTTTATATAGGGCCAGGCAGCTTTTTCCCATCATTTAAACATGACTAATGTGCAAAACATTTAAATCAGGAAGGGGACATATACTTTTTACACAGCACTGTACATGCTCTTATGTTGAGAGATCAGCCTGTGTTTAAGTACAAAGGAGCAATAATTTACTCTTTGACAATATTATTCAAGATTCAAGATTCTTTGTCACGTGCATAGTTATACAAGTACAACACGCAGTGAAATGCACCCTGAACCGCTTCTTTGACTGTGCAAGTTAAAAATTAACATTAACAGGAATACAATAATATAATACAATAATACAGATCTAAATAATGAAGTAAAATAGTAAATAAAATAAAGTAGAATAGTCTGTTACAAGAAGCAGAGTGTATGCACAATGTGCAAAATGTAATGTTATGTTATGTTAAGGTGCATTGTGTCATGATACTGCCACAGTGTAATATGACAGTAATATAAGATAACAGATAACAGCAGCGTGTAATGACATGACAGTGACAGTAATATGATATGATGTGACGTGATGAGGTGCTGTAAACAGTCCTTTTTATGGTGATGCTATGTGGGCGTGTTCTGGTTAAGGACTCGGATGGCCTGAGGATAAAAGCTCCTCTTGAGTCTCTTTGTTTTCATCTATGTAGGCCGTTCATCGTTGTTGGAGATGAGGCCCAACACCACCGTGTCATCGGCAAATTTCACAATGGTGTTAGAGCCATGAGTGGCCACACAGTCAGAGGTGTAAAGGGAGTACAGCAGTGGTGAGAGTACGTATCCCTGTGGTGCTCCTGTGTTGTTGGTGATGCTGTCAGAGACACACCTACTCACCTTCACCTATTCTATAATGATTTTATTACATTCTGATGTTTTCTTATGATGTTTAGCTAAGGCAATATACTGAAAATAGTGTGTGTGTGTGTGTGTGTGGGTGGGTGGGTGGGGGTCTTCTATATCTCCATTCGGGAGGGGGGGGGGGGGTCTTCTATATCTCTATTCAGCTGTTGGTCTGGAATAAATGGGTACACATATAGATTACTTGACACTGACATTCACTGAAGAAAATCAGCACTGCCTGGATTGAAAAGGAAGGCAGAATCAAACAATAATAAAAGTATAATAATTATCATTATTATTATTGATACTTTATTAACCCTAACCCTACCCCTAACCCTTGAGGAAATTGTTGTAAACAGACAGCTGTATTTTAGGTGCCAAGGTTTCGGGGTTTAGTTTCCTGTCCATTCAATGTGTGGCCAGGAAGCAGACAACTGCCCTACCAACTGAGTCACCGTTGCTCCTTTAGCCATGCCCAAGGTATAGTACTAAAACGACTCATCGGGATATGTTGTTTGAATCAGAATACCCCAAAGTCAATTCCATGAAAATGAGATTTAGTTTATTTATGTGCAGCTGAATGCTCCATAAAAAAATTCTAGCGGTCTTAAATGATTGGTAATTAAGTACGATTGTACATAAATTAAGATCTAGACATCCCTTGACTCTGCCTGAATTGTTATTGTTGTGTATATTTTAGTCTTATTTTAGCCATGTCACATGCTGTTTTAAAAGATCAATGGAACAAATTATAATACTGAAGCATTGCAGTGTGAGTTCTGCTTTCATCTTTATAAATTTGCTCTTCTGTAGGTTTTCAGCAGATGAGCTTTCCACTGTGCCAGTTAAACGTCTCTAAATTATGAGGTTCTAAAAGAACGGAACTGTAAGGACAGGAAGACATGTAGAGAAGCGAAGAATCACCCTGCTGATAAATGACAGGCTTTTATTTTAAAGAAACAGAGCAGAAACCATCACATAGAAACAAAAAAAAATCTATCTCTACCTCTCTTTGGAGCATTTGTTGTGTCTTTTAACATACATGGACTAACTGTTGGGGCCATGCTGCTGTCTGATAAATCAATAAACTCGGTATCAATTCAGTCCAAGTTATAAAGAGTAATTTCCGTATTTAATACCCATGAGGTACTGTATTTCTCCTGGCCCATCAAGTCACACAGCAAGAAGAAAAGCTGTTTTTCCCCTCTGGTGGGCTTCAGCTAATGAGCTCAGCTTAACCCTAGGTGTGCATAGCGGCTGGTTGGAACTGCCTGTAGTGCTTCCAGTAGGTGCTGCATGGAGCCAGTGGATAGGAACGGTGCAACTCTGCACCATCATGCCCCTCAGCTCCTTAAAACTGTCTGACAAATGGAAAAAACTATCTGTACAGTAATATGTGCAGACCTTTCTCTGATCCAAATGAATAACCTACTGTAGCTCTTAAATACCCACTACAGAGACAAGACAAGAGTTAACATAATGCAAATCATGTTAGTTACGTAACCAGTCTGTAATTCCATATTAATACCCAAGTACTAAGGAAACTGTGCCTGCTGTAACTTGTTCCTCATGCTCTACTTTCCCAGCCCTGGGGACTGCCATTCCTTCAATAAAGCATGAAAGGTTGCACCTTTCCTAGAGCAAGGCTGCCAAATTCTGGCCAATGTTTTTTTGTAATTAACCAATGTAGTTAACACATGACAACTCATGATGGTGATATTAGCTGGCTAGTTAACCATATAGCTATGATATATGCATTCCTATAATGTGCATATTCCTTTGTCAGAATGTTCATGCCACTTTAATACATTTAGATAATTTACATGAGAACATTCCCTCTCAGAGATGTCAGGGCCAATGTTATAATAGTCCACTGGAGAACACTCTGATGGTGCAGCATTGGCCTGCCAGACTCCAACTTGAAAGGCAGCAAGGTGATCCTAATTACAGGTTGCTAAACATACAAACATTCTCAGAGGCAACACAGTATCCCTCCCAGGATGCCAAGCAAGAGCAGCTTGCTGCCAGGCAGCCTAAAGAATGCCAGACAAATGGCAGATATCTGACACAAAGCACAGCAATACAGGGACAGTCTGTCACACAGCTAGATGAGAGTTTACCCTCCGAGGCAGCCAGCATCAACAGATTGCTTAAAGGGCTTCTTAAGCAATGTGGTAGATAGTATAAGGATGTATTTCTAACACATGTCCAGCACCAAGCCCATATTTGCTTGGTGCTGAGATCCTGAGATGCACACACAGCCTTAGAATGCAATACGGTGGTGATTGGCTAATTGAACTGTGGTGTACTGAACCAATGCTTAATAAATGAAAATATATGTGACAACTAAACGTGATTAAAATTTCTACCTACCTTCTACTTATCCTTCACAAAACTACTGTGCATATGTGTATTTAATATATCTGCAAGCAGAATAACAATAATTTCTTGAGTGAATAAATAAATATATCAAGCTTCAACCATGAAATGTGAATTTATTGCAGGTGTCACACCTGTCAATGTCTCTGTCCTGGATACATTAATGACTGCAAGGAATGGAGAAAAGTTTGAAATGCGTTAAATGAGGCACCTTATTTGTCCTTTTTGGTCCAACAAATGCACACCATCCATCAGGCTGTCGAGCATCGTTGTTTGAGCATCACACTTCTTGTGGAATGACCTGTCAGCTTCTTAAATTTATTTGGTCTTATCTGCAGCTTACTTGTGATGTTGTGAAAACTGGGACTTAAATCTTTCTCTCTGCCATCATGAAATGTTGCCATACCCACTTATGCAAAATTGGCTTCTAGAAACACAGCTTGTTTCGATATCTGCTCTGCTTGCATTCATATGCGAAAACCATAATACGGGTCACAGTCATGTTCAACAGGAGGAGGAAATAAGCTCAGATAAGGAGCAACTAAGCATGAAGCTGATTTGAAAAAGTCTGTTCTTTGACTCAGGGACGTGGTGTATTTGTTTTTTGTTTTTTTGTAGCAATGCGTGCCTGCAGCTAAAACAACAGCATATATGATAGATTACCTTATCTTACTCTATAATCAGCAATATTAGAGCTTTACTCTACTGGCTCCCTAAACAGGTTTCACTGTCACTGCTGTGCTTTAGCATGAGGACAGTGTGATATGTAATTTGCTTTTGTATTAATACCGCAGACCAAGTGATAACTTCATTGAACTGCATAGATAAGTGGTGTATTGCATTGGGTATAGAGAACTAACTTTCTCACTCTAATTGGACTTGATGATGAATGGCATTGTTGGTCCTAATGTGGCAGTATGGTTTCATCTTGGGCCTCTGGCTCTCACTGGCTATTATCTCCATCCCATGAGGATACATTGTGTCTGAGCCTTTGTTGGCTCTGCGCAGTAGAGTGGAGGACCTAATCTATTTATCACAGGGTCTGCGTGACCACCCAGCCAGACTGCTATATCGGATCATACCAGGCTCCCTTGTGCTCTTCCTCAAGGAAAAGAGGAAGCGCCAATGTAACATGCAGCTTCACACCTGTCAAACAGTGCTGGGGATGGTCATCCCTGAGGGATGGAACACAGAAGGCAACGCATTTAAATGTATTTTGTGTCACAGCTTACTTGGCCAAAAAATCTAGGATTTTGTGTTTCGCCATAGAACACATAATCCTTTGCATTTAGTGGTGTAACACTCACAGGGGATGAATCAATCATCCGTTTTAAAAAGGAGGTATTGTTGAGAACAAAAATTGTCTGGTGTTTGGATGGATTTTTGCAGTTTGAAATGTTATTGAAGTGTTGTTGATGCATGAATATGTGACTCCCCCCTGATTCACCAGCTTGACATCATGAAAAGTGTTGTATCACAACAGAAAAAATAAATAAAGCTCAGTATCTAGCTTTTCTAATTCAAGGTCTGAATCTGGTTTCTAACCTACTACTGTGGATACAGAGAGGTGAACTTCTCAGTTATATTCCTGACGTAAGAAAGTCTAATTTAGTATCACATTGACCTCTTTAATATTGCAAATTACTAAAAATTCAGCAGTATAAATTTGCTCAGCAGCATGTTGTGTGGTTCATTCCATTTGCCCAGCAGGGACAGTAAATGTTTAAATAGATTTGCTCTTACTACATTTAATGATTATAATTTACCAAAAGTCCATGAACGCTGAAAATAATTAAGTATGACAGACTGAAGCTAGTCCAATATCTGAAAGTTGTTATCTAAGGCCTGTGTGGTTCATTGTGCACATGTGCCCAACTCATGGACACTTCTAACTTAGCAGAAATAACCCATTTCTTTGTGTGTTAGAGTGATATTAGAAGTAAATGCTGGAAGATATGCTGTTAATTTAACATTATAAGATTATATAAATGAAGTAATACTGCAACCTAGTGACCATATAAACATTGGCAGATAAAAAGGGTAGCCAAGAAACTGTAAATAATGACAACTATCTGTGCTGCAGCAAAGGTAGAAAATAGTTTTAATGTTAACAGGTAAATTGTACATTACAATAGACACAGGATGAAGAACTGAAAAAATTACGACTGCACTTCATAGACATCAAAAGTATGTGAGTTTATAGATGTTATATTCAGGTATATCTAGACACCTTTCATGACAGCCATTGTTGGAGCTGAGTGTACAGAGAGCATCTGAGTTTTGAATTTCAGTCTAAGCAGAGGCAGCAGTTCACAGTTAATCAGTGTCATGAATGTCATTCGCCTCACATCCTTGGCACTTGCTGCTTTTTTTTCCGGCGAGCCATGCATGTGTACAATGTTTCATCTGGTGCTCATTACGCACACCACATAGAAACAACCAAATCTTGAGTTTTAACTGACGTTTCCATAGCAACACGCCACTGAATTGGAAGAGGTGAGTTGCGTAGTGTACTTTGCCTTGAGTGGCTGTTCAGATCCAGATGACTCTCAGATTGCTCAGTCAGGAACAGGGACTGGGGCCATTTATGGAATCCACCTCCTCTTGCCTCCACCAACACAATCCAGCCAACGGGCAAAGAGAGCATTTACATGCTTTGTAGCTCACCATGGGCAACAAAACATAGCCACAAGTCAAGCTTTCATATTCAGAGAGTTTGTTGGTTTCACTTTTTTGGGGGGGGAGGGGAGGGGGGGGAATATTTGCCCTCTTGCTTGTAGGACAGGGGAGTTTGTCATACATTGAAGAGGGAAGCAAAGCGAGTTGAATTGTATAATTTATCTCATCCCCAGGAGAGGGAACTCAATTCTACTGCATGGTGTTTGTTTACCCAAGTGTAGCATGAAATCCTATCAGTTCAAATACACAGGAATGGTCCCAGCTATAGTAAATGCTTGCCCAGTGGTCATGCATGCTGTGTGATGGAAATCTGGAAACTTTGCTGTGTATTATAAGCCACTGATTTCTCATCCTGACAACAAAATATGTGAAAGACAGTATCCCTTCTACAGTGTAGTTAATGAAAATTCTTCTCCTGACGCTGACACTCCACTCCAACACAATGGAGCATTTGTTATCAATATGTGAATGTCCTGTAGTGGTGAAAATTAATCTCTGGTGCCTAAAGTGCGTGATGAGATGTGTGAATAATTCACAGCTTCTAGTTTATCTGACCTTGAGTGTGTGCGTGTGCACATGCACCTGTTTGTGTGTCTCACTAGCTGGGAAGTGCTGCGGTTCTTACTGTCAAACCTGCGCTGGTGGATGGAGGAGTACCGCTTTGATGGCTTCAGATTTGATGGTATCACCTCTATGCTGTACCATCACCATGGCATTGGTAAGGCTGCTCTGTGTGAATCTTGTCGTTTACGTAGGTTAGTGTGTCTAAATCATTTCATAATTCTCTCCTTTGAAACTCGCAATGCAATATGCACCACAAATTCCAGATGGTTAAAGGGTAAGGCCAGTAGAAGTTTTGTTGAGAAGCCTGACTGATCCCACCCATCATCTCGTGACATTTCCTATCTGCAAAGCAAGTTTCAATTAAATAAAACATAAGGCCAGGATAGTGAAGCTGTTGCCTGATGAATTAACACATGAAAATATAATTACTATATTAACTTAGGTCAGTCTCTTGCGTGAACTGTGTAATTTTATATGGTACAATGTTGCCTTATTGGGTGGATTTTAATAATTTCTCAACAAGACGAACCAATCAAATCAAAAACAATGTTCTTACTTATCTCTTTGAATATTCTACAGGTACAGGCAGGTGCTACATCAAAATACATGTATGTCTCATTATTAAGAGGCATTAAATATTCAGTGTTATTAAGTAAAAGTGTAGCAGTACTTAAAAAAAACTGAGGAATGAAAGATTTTAGAAGATTGTTAACTGTGTGGGTGTTTACTCCTCAGGCACAGGCTTCTCAGGGGACTACAGTGAATACTTTGGCCTACAGGTGGATGAGGACTCTTTGGTTTACCTGATGCTTTCCAATCGTATTCTCCATACCCTTTATCCTGACTGCATCACTATTGCGGAGGTAAAAACACATCGTCTTACTTTGCAATGATAACTGCCCACAGCTATTATTAATTAAAAGCACTTATTAGCTAGGCATAGCTTACTTGTGTATTCATTGCTATAATTAAGAAGTAATGCAAAAAGAAATGGGATCGCTGTTTTTTTTTTGGCCTGTGGTCTACGATTTTTGCCACTTAATATGTGAGTTTGGAGTGGTATTGATGTGATCTTGGCTGACTGCTGGGAAAGAAACCTGTGCACACAAAGAGAAAATGTGATATGAAATAGTGTGACTTCTCTGCAGGATGTGTCAGGGATGCCTGCTCTCTGCAGAGGAGTGGAGGAGGGAGGACTTGGTTTTGATTACCGGCTGGCTATGGCCATTCCTGACAAGTGGATTCAGGTAAGATGATTTACTTCTTCTTAATCGACCTCTTTTTGTGTCCTGTCTGCTTTTTTTCATTTCTCCCCGGCAACTTTTACAGACACTGTAGACATGCTCGCACATAAACTTGTGTATGAGCCACAAATAGGGAGAAAAATGAAACCGTTTGCTTTTAAAACAGGGATGAAAGACAAAGGGAGTGACAGGGAGTGTTGGGAGGTATTAAACACTCTTGTGCTATATTATAGCTGAGCCTGTTGCTAAGCTTTTGAGCCTTTTAAGAAGCTTTCAAGTAAAACATGTTCAGAAATATAGTGACAAGAGAATCGTGCCCTATATTTTCCTTGAGGAACCTGCACACTGTTGTGCTCCAGGGTAACCTGAATGGACAAGGAGGTAAAGAGACACGTGAAAAATAGATACAGCATGCACAATGAGAAATAGCACAAATATTATCATCTGAGTTCTGAATGGAGTAAATTATAAATCTATGAATTTGTTAGGAAAATTAAGTCACTCTAATACACTGAGTAACTAGAAAAAACTACACCGACTTGCACAATGTTGTTGTTATACATATAACATTGATTTTTAAATATCATATAGGTATTTATTCACTGTAACACTGTACTACTTACTAGAGGTGGGAATCACCAGAGACCCCACGATATGATATTATCACAATACTTAACTCACGATACGATATTATTGCCATTTTAAATGTTCTGCGATGTGCTAAGTATTGTGATACAATATATTGTGATTATCATGTTTTTTTCAACTGCAAATTATATCCATAATGGTAAACTTCAATCATTTTTATTGCTTACATACTGTCTGTATTACAGTTTATTCCAACTTAACTGAATGCAAGAATGTGGACTACTGTGCAATTATATATAAAAAATGGATTTGTTTTTTAAATTTGTATACAAAATATCGATATTTGGTGTGCCTGTATCGATACAATATCACCACGCAAAAATATCGCGATACTATACTGTATCGATTTTTTTCCCCCGACCCTACTACTTACATTATATTACAATCTTTTACAGTGTATTAAATATTAACAATCTGGACCAGTTCCACACTGTTGCTCAAATTTAGGTTTGCTTGTAGTAAAACAAGTACTTACAGTATACAATAAAATACAGCTTGAAATACATTTTTGAAATGCAGTTTGAGGTGCTTTGCTGTACATTAAAGTACATAACACATGTTTAATACAGCAAAACAGGATAAGATGATGTATAAACTTTTAATAAACTTGGCGACAAGCACTTAAACCAAACTAATACAAACACCATTCTAAACTCCTACATTCACAGTGCATATGGTGCATGTAAACACGACATAGGAGTTCTCTGTCTTTCAGTGGATCTTATAGAGATAGAAGTCTTAAGTATCTTTATGTGTGAAGACTCTTCACTTGCCTTGAGTTTTCTTTATCCACAGCAGCAAGCTTTTGTTTTATTTTATTTTATTTATCAAACTGAAGAAGAAGGTCTTTGTGCTTTTTCTAAAGCTGTGCCAATTTAGTTTTTCTTTTTCCTCCTTAATCCTACCTGCTGTGAGAATGGGAAGGTCATTATTTATCCCTTCAAACACAGAATTATGAATTAATGATGGAAGAGACAGAATTGTTATTGACAATAAAAGCAATCGACTTATTCATTGAATGACCTTTTTTTTGTTAGATCTGTAATTATTCAGAGTCCTTTGCTTGGATGTATATTTTCATTCGGAGTGAGTGGGAGGAAAGACAGGCTTTAATGATGTTAACATGAATGTCATCTAGTCACTGATCCCGGCTGAAATTTCTTTTCTTTTTCTTCTTAAGTGGAGCATTTGATAGACTGACAGTCACCTTTATATTTTACTTTGATTCATTATTCAGGCTGAAATGTCCGTCCTTGGGTTAGTTTTGTATAATGTCAAAGCAAAGTTTTTTTTTTGCAGTTTGAGCTCAGTGGTTGAATAGTTCCAGCCATTCAGACAATCAGAAACACTATTTTCCCGACAACATATCCTTGTCCTAGCAGGTTTGACAGCCTCCACTCATTGTCAGGGGAAATATAGAGAATAATGTCACTCGTAATGAGTTAAAGAAGAAAAGGGTCAATTATTTTTGCTCCACTACTTTGGACAATAGGAAATCTAAAAAAATATATGAGTTTTAAATTGAATTGATAGTATTGCTATGAATAAATTTCATCAAATGGCGATAGTGGATTACAGTTTGTAGTCATAAAATTGGAACATTTGTGGAGCTTTGAGTTCTCTCATTAGATTTCCGATGTTTTTTGAGGCTTTTAAAATGTTACAGTGCTATTGTGTGTGTGGTTTAAGTATGATACAACACAATGTTGTAATTTGTGATGATTGTCTTGCTGAATAAATTAAGTGAACAAAGTGTGACTCTAAACTTTCCTATAATTTAACTTTAGTTATGCTTCTATAGTAGTGTTTACTGTCAGTGTTTGAGTTTTCCCATGTTTTCTGAAGGTTACGATCAGTCATGCCACACCACAAGGTGCTGCTCGTTGCTCTGCTGTCAGAGAAAGCAGACAAAACGTAGCTAATGTGTACACACTCAGGCGTAAAAACAGGAACGGAGAAAACAGAGAATATCTACTGAAGGAAAGACTTCCATAGCATGCACACTGTGGCAGGTGACTTCACAAGACAAATTGTTGTATGTCTCTGGAAGTGTTTGTTGTCAGGACTCACTGTATAAGATATACAGTGAGTGGACAGTATTCTAACGTGTCGCATCAATGCAACTATACAAAAAAACTGTGACGTTTATGAGCAGTGCTTAGAACCGTTGTTGGGCTTATTAACCTACCGTATATTTTATTTTATTTTATATTTTTAACAGTTAGTGCTCATTTCTTCCCAAAACCTGTCTCATTGCTGTTTGTATGAAATTCCTACATTTCCAAAATATTTATTTATTCGTTTTTTTTTTTTTTTGCATATTAGCCTTTATTTGATAGTTTTAACTGTGCAGAAGCAGACAGGAAACATGGGAAGAGAATAGGGGACGTGACATTCAACAAAGGTCACCTGCCAGACTCAAACCGGGGACACTGTGGCATGTGCGATAACCATTCGACCACCAGTGCACTCCATCTTCAACATCACCAAACTCAAAAGTCTTAATGATTGTGGATATGACTTTTCCCTCCTACTGTTTATGCCTATGTAATGTTAATGTCATTTTGATTTAGACTTTTGAACATGGGTGTGTTGTTATATAACACGGTAATAGGGCACGACTTTACATAAACCTGTCTGATTGACGTAGGATAATAACAAAAGCAGCGACTTGAATTTTTAGAAGGGAAAATCTGGGCGCCAAACATTCTCCATCCTGCCACAACAACTGTTGAAGCACCCTTTAGCTCACCACTTCAGTCCAAACTGCCACTGTGAAAGTACTTAATGGCGTACGATGGGAAAACATTGTTTATAACTGTGCAGCCATCCATAACTGTATGATGCTGAAACTGAGCAGCACAAGGAAAGTAAATGGATACCAAACTATCCATCCAGAGATAAATAGAGGTCACTGAATGTTCTTTATTAGAAAGTTTTGTTTTCTGCTATTTGTTCTCATGACGCCAACATCCTGTTCACAGAAAGCTGTTTTCAACCCAACCCCAACCTTTCTTTTGAGAAATGTTTGTCTCTTGGAACGTCTGGACTTGTACATAACTCATAATTTATTTTCTTGGCCCCTTTGGTGTTTCTGCATAACCTGTATTTATAAAAATGCCAACCATTCATCATCGGCATGATACCGCGTTTTTATGAAATCAACAAATATTACTTAAATAAAAGTACATTCTTAGGTAAGCAGACAGGCAGCAGGTTATCTCTGGGGATGTGTGTTTGGGTTGCCTTATGGATGGATGTGGATTGCTTTGTGCCCTGTCTTTGTGTGCATGTGTATTTAAAGCAAGTAGAGGACTCTTCCTGTTTGATATGTGAGGAAAAATGTAGAATACCTAGAGAGGCTATGTGTTGTAAGATTCATGAAAGTTACATTTACCCATATTTTAGCGAAAAATCAAAGTGGAGTGTGTGACCTCCGCACCGCATGCATCCTCTTGCACTACAGTGTCTTGTTTTTCTCGATGGGGGAAGTCTATGCATCGTTAATCAAGTCTGTCTCTCACAGCGGTGGGTTTTACTCAGTAGTGGAGATGGAGGGAGGAGAATAGGGGGGGCAGAGGGAGGGAGGGGGGAGAGATAGTCCCAGACTTGACCTTCCTCAGTGATGCTTGCACTAGATGTGTAGCAGGCAGTGCTGTACCGCTGAGACGCTGCCTACTTCGTAGTAAACCAGCGGTTTCACAAGATTATCCTCAGAATGCCTCAGGAGAGGTTGTCTCTGTGTTTACTTTTCAAACAATATCGCTTGCAATGCGGTATTTGTTTAGATACTTCTTGTTGTTGCAATTTTTTTCAATTAAATTTGTTGTCTCTGAGGGAACTTGATGCCACATGAATTGTAAAGCTGGGGGAGACCAAGTGTGACGCACAGTACATGTATTGCTATGCAGCGAAGCATTCATATGGACTTGCCTTGCTATAGTCAGTGAAGTGCAGGGCTAGCCTTGCCTCTTCTCACAGAGTGTCAATTAGGGAGGGATTTGAATGGACTCAAGTGGAGCCTCCAGTGAGGTGTGTGTTGCAGATAGACAGAGAGATAGACAGGCAGGCAGCAAGAAACAGAAGGAACGAGAGACAAAGAGACAGAGAAACGGAGCAGTGAGCTTATTTATAGATTCACATGTGTGCACGGATGAATCTCTCTCGGTTCCTCGAGCGGGGCCTCACGCTGTGTTTCGTCCTCAGCATGACTGATTGATATGACTCATTTACTGGCTGCAGAAGGCTGTTAGGACCAACAGGCTGTGAAAAATTAAGATATCCTAATGAGAGGACCAGATAAGGCGCACAGCACAAGTTTGGATGATTTGATTTGATTATGACCATAAAATGCTGTCACTCCTAATGGATAATGTTACAAAAGCCCTCTAATTTAACAAGCACCCTTGCCTCCAGCTACAATAGATTGAGATGTAATTGAAACAATTAGAGGTGGAGGAGGTAGAGGGCTCGCTGGTCGCAGCTTGGAAAAGAGAAGGCGATGCAAAAAGATTCTCCAGCATCCCCGTGCTTCTCTCAGCTCTCCAACGTGAATGACCTCAGAGTCAATCAGCCCAATTTTTGTTTCTGTTCCTCCATTTATTGTAATTGAACGAAAATATCACTCTGCACAGCTCTCCTCTTATTAGTTTCAGAGGAAAAAATCAATTTCTGGTCCTCGTACTTTGTTCTGTCCGTCATACTGGAAACACTTTCAATTAACATGACATAAAATTCAGCCTACTCGCAAGCAGTGTTGGATTTCAGCATCCTTACGTAAACATGTCAGGGCTTCATCAGCAGTCTTTAAAGGGCGCCCACGCTCTTTGACCCCCTCAGCCAGCATCACCCTCAGCTCGCTTCGTTTAGCGGCAGCATTTCAGCCTCATCCTGCTTATTTTTATTAGCTAATTGCACTCTGAGCCCTCCCTTGTATGTGTTAACTGGCGGTACAAGGTTCAGACAGTGCAGGTTTATTCAGCGAAGCTTTTTACAGGAAAAAACTGTAAGGTGAGCTAAGGAGTGCCTTTCAGCTGAGTGGAGCTTCTTGTGGAGACATTTGCGTGGGCAAAAAAATTCATTAATTTTCAAAACTGAAAATATAAAGATAGGGAGGCATTAACTTGATCCATGGGACTGAGTGCTGTACAACTTTTCGTTCTCCGCTCATCTCGGGGGTGGGGAGGCTGTATGTGAGATGAGAGGACGTCGCCATAGCAACACAAACTCAAACACAGTTCCAGTAGATGTGTTTGTAAAAAAAAAAAAAAAAAGGATTGTCAGGATGCTCAGGCCAGCCAACAAATGTAAAACAAGAGCGTTAAACAAAACTCCTCTCTCCCCCTGCGTCCTTCCCAGCACCATGTGATGCTAGTAGAGAGGCTCTTGAATCTGTCACAGCATGTCAGTGGCAGTCAGATGACCTCATCCTGCTCTTGATTTTTTTTATTTTTTTTTATTTCTGGCTCTGGCTAATTAATCTGGGCACTCTGGTTGGCTCCTGACAGCAGGCTTGTAAAGTAAGATTTGTGCACTGCTCATTATCATTGATGAAGTGGAGTGTCAGTGGTGCCAGGAAGCTTGGCTGGTTGGGGCTGATGTGGGTGAGCTGGTGGTAGGGAAGTCGTCAACCCAGTCACTGCTGTCTCTGCTCCGACGGATTAATTGCTCCCAGACCATTTTTTGCAGTTGAATTGAATTGTAATGGTTCGCAAGGAAGTGTAAAGTGTCTGATTGTATGTGGATATGTAGGCGACAAAGATGATCTCTGTGGTTTAACCGTTTTTAAACGGTTGTATGTAAAAATATAATGAGTATTTAGAGAATTCATTGACTGTCAGCTAGTATTGCATTAAAAGTTTATCTGCATTTTTAAACTTCATATTACTGTTCAGTTTATCCATGTATTAACTACTGTATTGTAATATTCAGGTTGCTACTAGCCCATCTACCTTAAACTACCCTAAACAGACAATTACACACTTACGGAGAACTAAATCATTTTAATACTATTAAAATCAATTTACAGAGCAAAACCAGTTGGAGATGCAACTACTAACCTAACGTCTAACTACACTATCTGGAGCGATTGGGATGTCTGTTGACTTGTCTGTACAATCCTCTCAGTATCAGGTGCCGGAAGAATTTTTATATCAAGGTTAAACCAAAAAGAATAGCCGGCAGGAATTGTCTCGAGCATCCCAGCGGTGCAGGGAGTTAGAAGGTCTCAGAATTCGTAGTACATGATAAGTATCTTGCTGAGGTTTTCTGGTGGCAATGAGTAACACGGCCACACAAGGCTAGGGTGAAGAAGACTGAATGTGAGCAGATGGTGATTTATATATATATATATATATATATATATACAGAGGGAGGGAAAACCTCTATTTAGGTGGACCAGCCAGTTCATCACAGACATATTGATCGGCACAATTTATTCTCTTTACTCGGAGGATTATGGCTCTGTAGAGTAATATAAAGGTTTCCTCACATGTCAATCAGCTGTCACGGCTAGTTCCACCGAGCAGACTTCAGCCTGTCACTGAGATGGTCTCGCCAACTCCTCCGCCAATCAGACAGGCTGCGTGTCTATCACAAGGGTTCTTGGAGGGCATAAACTCTCTTTTTCTTACATCTTGAAATTCTTTTGATTCTGTGGCTTTTCAGCTTCCCTTTTGTGTCCACTGCAGTACGTGTGGTTATCTATACTCCTCTCTATACTCTGTTATTTACTTGTGTGATTATGCCCAGTTAGTGCGGCCATATAGCAACGCTGTGTGGGCAGATGTGCTTGACATGCATGTTTTCTGGCCCCTGTTTCCTTCTGACCTCTGAAAATGACTCTTTTGGCAGGAAGTGTGCATGTAGGCAGGCCAGCGGCAGGGCATTGATTCCATGGTTGGATTTATTGTAGAATCCCTCCGTTTGGATGAGAGGGCCTGACCTTGCCCATCTCAGGTGGGGAGAGCTGATGCCTTACTACCCATGGGCTGTAGTGAAGTTATTAAAAACTCCATTACCGCCATTCAAAGGTAGACATAACTCACAGTGTGGATATAGAGATGTCAAAACAGAGATTGATCTGAGAAAGAAGTGTTACTCAGAGAAAACTTAAGAAAGGTGGAAAGACTGCCAGAACAGAAATACTGAGCTTTAGACATCAGTCAGAGCCCAAATGGATCTCTCAGCTACACATCTATCATGCCCTTTTTCAATAACCCCTCTCTGTCACTGTGTAGATCCTGAAGGAGTTAAAGGATGAGGACTGGGACATGGGCAATATTGTCTATACACTGACCAACAGGCGCTATGGAGAGAAATGTATAGCCTATGCAGAAAGTCATGATCAGGTAGGCATTTCTACGTGGCCCTACTTTACTGTGTCAGTAGAGTCTGTATTATCTCATTGTAGACAATAAAACATAACCTACTTTTCCAGGCTCTAGTTGGGGATAAGTCTCTGGCCTTCTGGTTGATGGACAAGGAGATGTACACCAACATGAGCTCAATGATTCCCATGACACCCATCATCGACCGCGGCATGCAGCTGCACAAAATGATTCGCCTTCTCACTCATGGTCTGGGTGGAGAAGGCTACCTCAACTTCATGGGTGAGTCATCCTGAGTCTGACACTACAGTTTCATATAAAGTATACTATATACCAGAAGAGGTAATATTAGTAATATTATTATTAAGAGGTATTTTATAGGATATTGTCATATTCTTGTTGCTTGCAGTTCAATAAGAGCCCATTTTTAATGGCATTATATTTAATATTTTAATTCACTGACAGAAAATTAATCTACATTTATGACAAACCATTACTAATTTCAATCACACGGCATGAAAAAATGCCAGACATTAGTTTCTTCATCAGTTGTACAGTGTAAAGAAATTTGATGCTGCTTTTGACTGAGAAATTATGATGGGGATTAAAACATATTTTGACATTTTATGGTTTAAACAACTAATTGATTAAATGATTGAACACTTGTGGGTCGTCATTTAATGAACTGATCTAAACACACATTTATTTTCCCTCTCTATACAAGTCCTCAGTCAACAGGCAGAAACATGCTTCAGTACATATGCAGTATATTGAGTTGATAAGCTATCCCTCCTGATTACATTTGCACTGATGTAAAGTTGTGTTATCTTTTGTGCTATATTGTGTATTTTTGTACATCATGCACAGTAAGAATGGAAAAACAGATTAACAGAGTTACCTTTATAATATGCAAATCCTAATTCATTAGGACTAAAGTAGCTTTCATTTTTAAATTGGAGCCCTCCGTTTTTACGTTTGTTGTATTTATTTCATGGACATTCTTCTTTATTTAATTTGGATCCAAATCCATAGTCACTGCTGAGATGCTCCTCATTTTCAACACATCACCTCAGCAACAGCATGACTTTATCAGTGCCAGCTGATAAAGATAATAAAATGAGAAATAATGAAGTTAGAAGTTGACCTTGGATGAAGGGATTGTGTTTCCTTTGCATGTGCCTCCCTCTGGCTTAATGTAAATGCTGCATACACTAAACATCCACAGCATTTTAGCTCCACCTTGTGACTAAGTGTTCTGGACAAGCTCTCAGTCAAAATATTTCTACAATGTCTGTTTGGATTAAATAGCGCTTACATTTCCCTGCGATGGCCAGTATTACTCAGGGGAAAAAGCACGAAAAACCTGGTGAATTTCTGCTAAGTGGATTAATGTGCAGGGAAAAAGCAGCACAATCAAAGCAACTGTTCTAGATGGACAATCATAACATGGCAGCTCATGGTGAACAAGGTGTCAAAGAATTGAACCTATGTGGGCAGCTGAAGGACAGCTCATAGTAATTATATCTGATTCTCTGGCCAAAGTATAGTTAAAAGGCACACTCTGCTGTACTCGTGGTGCTTTGTGTCCATTGGTGCAGCATCAGAATCATCACGAGTTGATGTGGCGAGTGGAAAACACTTTAAATGTCAATTTGACAGCGATTTTATTGATCTTTTCAACACTGAGGGATTTTCTTACTTTACTCTCACCCATACACTAATTAGCATGTTCTTCTTTTATGTTATTACAATACAATAAGAATATACAGAAGTGTGTCATGTGTCATGTCTCTGCGCAGCACCTCAGTAACGAGGAGACTGAACTAATCAACGCATTGCCTTCACGCACATCAAAAAGCATCACTGAAATCTGCTACATAAAGCGGTTTTAAAACAGCATGAAAGTCATTATAAAAACCCACTGTTTTGTTGAGTAGCTGTTCTCTTAAGCAGCTAGAAACAGCAGAATCTGAAGACTTGTTTACAGTTAAAGTTATACGTTTTGCAAAAATGTAGATGTAAGTGAAATATAAAATCTCTTCTTGATTACTCATTAACAATTTCCTCTAATTCTGTTTCATTTTCATAGATCAGAGATTGCCAGATTACTTAGACAAATAAGGCAAAGTTATAATTAAAACTTTAATTTACCCCATTCTGTCAAGTAATGCTCAGTGGTTTGAAGAGCGGCAATTTGGCAAGAAGACCAATATTACGAAGGCTATGAAAGGAATATTGTTCTCTTTTGAGAACAATTGTCTGGCTGACTAAAAGGTGGTGCTATCATCTTTTGATAGCCATAATAATGGATAAAAGTTTAAGTGTTTTTTTCTAAAGAGCACAAAATAAGGGAACAGAGGCTAGAGAGAGAGTTTCAAAACCTACAAGGGCAGTGAAGTTCATCCATGAGAACTTTCCAAAGTTCAAGCCATCTGATGAGTGAGCATTAGGGAAATGCTCAAGTATAGGAGGGGGGAAAAAAAGAAAATCAAGTAAATCCGAGATGACATACCGTGTCAATGGATCAATGACGGCAGAGTCATTTAGCCAGTGCTGAGCAAGAGCAAATTGTTTGAGCAAGCAAATCAATTTGATGTGCCTAGCCTAGAAAAACCCATTTATTTACTCATGACCAATAGCAAACACCATAGAGCAAGAGCACAGAGGCAGCAACTGTATTTGAGATGCTGAGAGATGGATACTGTAAAGGATGTTGGAGCGTCAATGACATTAAAGTGCCAAGTGGCGTGGCAGTAATGAAACGCCTCAGTGGTTTTATCATTACATCAGCAGGGACAGAATGGAAGCGCTCGCACTTCCTGACTTTCAGGGCTCACAGAGACTTAAGATAACCTTGCAGATTTACAGTCTAAATTACTGAGCTAAAAACTTCTCCTGCGGGACTCTGTATTCATGAAGTGCTATAGTGCAACAGGCAACCATTATACCAACCTTGGACAATGACGAGAAAAATCTAGCCCTTCCTTTTCATACATTTCAAATAGATAATCTCGAGTGAACTGTGCTTTCTGGCTTGTGGTTTTTGGTGAATGTGCCAATCCCACCTGTGCGTTTGGACCAGCAACGTTTATTTAATGTGCAAACCGAGAGAGGGAACAGAGACAGGACATTAACACAGTAACAAGAAATCAATCTAGCAAGTGCAAATAATCATGACATTACGACTACATTTTGCACTGCATCTAAGACCTGTGACTCTTGTCTTCCCACTCCCTCAGATTCCTTCATTGATCTTCCTTTGGCAGAATCCCTCCAATGGAAAACACATTGATCCTTGGCTTCTTCTTGTGCTGCTAATTACTGAGGGGACTGTGTCACTGTCAGGCTCTTATCTGATGCAGAGCTATGTAGAGATGTAATGAGATGTGCCAGCTGAAAAGCTGCCTGACATAACCTTGTGTAAACATGGTTGCCCCCACTTTATCATATCATTATTGCAACCAAAATTAACTTAAGCGTCAACATGATTTGGAGGAGTTTTAAAACTTCCCGTCTCTTAGCATGAGTGCAAAATCCTGGTACATTTTATGGTTTTAGCCCTCTTTTAAACCCATAGCACCATACTCAACAAGTTCATTGTTAATATCTGACGATGGGGAGACATCTCTGCAAGTTTAATCTGTCATTTAGATTTGATAAAACAGTCAACTATAAACATGACTATGTTTCCCTAAATTAAAGCTTTCTCTTTGTTATTTTTATTATGACCCAGATTTTTAAGCCATGCCAACATCTGTGAGGTGGTCAGTTACTTATTACACACTACTTCTTCTTAAAAGTAATATGTCATGTTACTAGTATATTAAGTTACTTTCTGAAGCAGTAACCTTTTTAGGTTCTTTTG
Organism: Ctenopoma multispine; assembly: GCA_034779795.1. Taxonomy (NCBI): domain Eukaryota; kingdom Metazoa; phylum Chordata; class Actinopteri; order Anabantiformes; family Anabantidae; genus Ctenopoma; species Ctenopoma multispine. The sequence continues at coordinate 5,020,038 of JAUYWH010000005.1, read as the reverse complement.
CATTGCAAATTGTACCTGCTCCTGAGTTCAGGCTAACTCGCTGATACTCACCTCTTTATTCTTTGACTGAATCAGCTGTGTCTCACTGTGGCTAATGAGCTTTTTTAAAAGCCGGGGATTCTGCTGCAGAGCCTCCATCGCATCAGCTGCATGCCTCTTCAAAAATAAGGGGGGTTGCAGCTCCAGCGTTTGCTGCTTTGCACTCACCTGTTGCATGGAGATATTAGCATTTCTCTTAAGGTGACTCATAGTGTGGCATGTGAGTAAATCAAACAACAAATGAGTTATTTGAGGAGATTCAGTTTGTCCAGAAACTGAATAACAGTATCGTCCTGAATGCAACATATTACTAAGGTGACATGAAAACACAGCAGAACTGTGAATTTTCTTCAACAGTCTTTCGTTTTGTTGACTTCAGCCCCTTCTGAAACAAAAGCTGTCTCCGTGCTGTCACAATAAGCCACATACCGAGAACATTCCTTCATCATTCTCCATTGTTCCTGTGTTTTTTACCAGTTTTACAGGAGTTCATAGGCGTTTCATGTGGCATCACAATGACCCCCAGCTACACTGAGGGAGTACTATTTGCTGCCTTTTACCAAAAATGAGTAGAGTCACATTGAGTCAAGCAGGTACTATGCAGTTCATTCTCTGAAGATCACAAATGTCTGTACCAAATTTCATGGCAATCCGTATACTAGTTGAACTATTTTAGCCTGGACCAAAGCGGTGGAGAGATCCGCAGACACAGCCATTCTTAGAGCCGTGCTGCAAGCATGGCTAGAAAACCTGAATAGCTTTTTTCCCTCTGAAAGAAAAAGGAATTCAGGCTTTTTCTTTCAGGGTCTGTTACAATTAGGGGTTTTCCTTTTATAGTTTTGGTTATCAGTAATAATAACATTGCACCACCTTATCACCAACTCAATTTCTAAGATCAAAGCAGCAACATCACTAAAAAGAACTCCAGTGGTGCAGAACACCTAGGCAGTAATACAGGCTTAAAAACAGACCCTTAGCTTTTTGGAAGAGCAAACAAGCAGAAAACAGGGAAAATGGTTCTATGTAAAGTGGCTGGGTCAACTGTGACGACTCCGTTATGTGTGTACGCGTAAAGCAGTTTGGCGAAACCCAGCTAAACGATCTTTTAACGATATGTTTCCTCTCCAGTCTGACTTCATTGTTATCAGAGCCCGTTAAAGACTCATTTTCCTTAAATCATATTTACCATTCTTGTATATATTATACTAAAACTCCTCACAGTATTTTATCTCTGATAAGACGAATGATGATTATATTTATGTGTGTATGGAGGAGATAATCCATCACATTTCATTATTTTACATTCATTCATGAATGTGCTATCTGGGTTATTTCAGCTGTGAGGAGGCAGCGGAAGGTGATTATCATGGTGATTAATGTAGGCATACAGGAGGAACATTGCTGTGTCGTAGAGGAGAGGGAAATGATTACCAAACGGAGGTGTGTCCAATGTGTTTCTTTAAAGCTGAAATGAAAAGATGAGTCAAAGGCTTCCATGGGTTACTAAATCAACCTGTACAGGAAATCAATCATCTCCACTAGACTTTGTAAAATAATAACATAGGAAAACTGAAAGTAAATACAGGCAAAAGAGCCTGGCGCACTTAACACTGTTAATGAAGTGTAGCTCTCTTTTTTTTTTAAAGCTTTTATTAAAGCACAAGTCTGAGCTCAACCAGGGAGACCGTGTTTTTCTCTATCTGCATGCGTGTGTGTGCTGATGTGAGTACACGCGCTCTCTTTGTACATATGCTGCCTGTTCATTAATAGAGGAGTCCGCGCTCACATTTTCACAGTGGAAAAGAAGTGTAAACTAATTTGCATTTCTGTACACATTCTGCTGCATGGTATGTTTTTACTCATGCAGGTCAGCTGTAGGCCAGTAGATGAGCGCACATCACATTTAAATATTTAGATTGCAGCATGAAATAACGGTTTCTTTATGTGCTCATTATTTTGCCCTGTCTCTGCTCCCACCTGTAGTTCCATTCTCTCACTCCAGACCGCAGGGGGAAAAATATGATCCATTGTTTTCTTTTGGTTCTAGTCCATTTCAGTTTCACATTGAGTTATTGCAAACGAACCAAGAGTTGTAAACATAAAGTCATGTGGACTGATACGTAACTCATTCATTGGACAGTCTCGGTGACCTGTTCTGTATCACCAGCGCTAGATGGGCTCACGGGGGGAAAATCAAAACAATATTTGTTTCAGTGACCGACAGCGAGTGACACTGTGCTCACTGACGCTTGAATCTTTACTTTTTTTTTTCTCTCCCCCTGGTTGTCACAAAAAGCTCACACAAAGAGAAACAATAGGTAATAATGTAATATGGTTTCATTTGTCAGAAATAGTAACAGAAAGCTACCAACAGGAAAAAAAAACCCAACAGAAATGAGCCATCTTGTGTTATGAGTATGAGTGGGTGGAATTGTTGCCATGATCAGCAAATGAATGGTTTAATTGTTTAGTTTAGCTTTTGAATTCATGCAGCTGTCACATATCCATGATCACTGTGGCCGTCCATGCACACACACTCTAGAACAGAGAAACATTTAGGTGGTCCTGGAGTAGTTTTTTTTTTTTGCCATCCTGTACTGTAGTTCAAGTGGTGATGACCTCACTTCCCTAAATAACCAGGTCAGTGAGAGCAGGAAGTAATCACTGAAATCACCTGTTGTTCTCTTTGGGTGTTGAATGTGATATGGACTATACTTCTCATAGAGAAGTAGATTTGCAGCTAGTATACAATATCCCGTGACCCTTAGGAGGACAAGTGGTTAAGCTAATGGATGGATGGATGGTAGTATACAATCTTTGCTTTTTACATTAATCTCAAAGGGTGTGGGAGGATAGATGCATCATAAGCTTCTTTTACACTGCCCATTCAATTACCACACCAATATGTCATCACCCTGTTGTACATAAAAGGTACCAAACCGCTGCCTTTGGGTGGTTGCGGGAAGGAATTTGAGATTTTTATGACATTTTATTGTGAAACCAGGTAGCAGGGTTGTTTCTCCTGGGAGACTGGAGGAGAAACAGCATCTACGACATGATTCAATTCAGCTTAGTTTAAGCGATCAGACATGACACTATGCTGGAGAATGTGAGCTAGGCACCAGAAGAAGGTGGTTACATAGATGACAGATCAAATTATTATTTTGGAAAAATGCTGCCAAATAAACTTTAGTAGAAAGAAAGCAGTTTCTCTGCAGATTAAATGCTTATTTTTTGTTTGTTTTTTGAGATGCCACCACTGATAATTATTTTCTTCGCAGGCGTGAGAAGCTCTCCATGCGTAGAGCATTGCATCTCGAAGACAGGAGAGTGAAGGCTACCTTAATCCAGAGAATGTTATGCTTATTGTTACTGCCTTTGTAAAGTGAAAAAGGAGGGTTTTCAAATTGTACCATGTCTTCGACATCTTTTATTCAGCTCAATCATCCGTTCCATTATTTCATTTTCAAGTGGGCCGAGAATGTAGACAGCATATAGTTTTCTACTGTAACTATTGTTCTACGATTACAAGTTGATCCATCATATCAGGCTCTGTGGACTTAACTGCTCATTTCCCTCTGTTCTTCACACTGAAGTGTACATGAATGTGCTTTCCCCGTGTATCCAAAGCTAAGGTCATATTGTGTGTTTCATCACTGGATTGCAAACACATTTTTTTCAAAAGGTGTTGAACAGTGCAGTGGTGTGGATGTTGAGCTGAGAGAGAGGATGATTTGAACAACTGAGGAAGGAGCCTGAAATGGGCTCTTTCTTTTTTGAGGCTCTAAAGACATCAGGTAGTGGACTGACACATTAGACAGTGGCAGCAGAGCACACACACAAGAACTTCATTGTTTTTAGCTGAGCCCTGTCAAGCCTACCAGAAATATCAGCTGACACTTGTGGCCCAGGGCCTTGACACAGCCCACAGCGTCTGTAACAGTCATGGTGCAATTGCTCATTTGCCCTGCTAAGGCGGACACAAAGAACAACTCTGTCAAAGATGGAGAGTCTTAATCTTTAAGTGGCTCCTGCCATGGTGCCCGCTCACAATCCTAGATTTTTTAAGGCACATGGGTGGTTAATGTTGGCATGGAGTTGCCCTCTAGGACAAGCGAGGAGGGCCACAGAGGTGAAGTTCACTGCTGATGGTCTTTGATGCAGACTTTAAAACACTGGCAATGTCTCACCTAGCTTACTCGCCTGACTCACCAACATCCAGTGTGAGAAAGATGAGAAGGCACAGTCCTCAGTGCTGCCAAGAGGTGTAAAGTTGTCTTCTCTTCCTTAGGGGGGACTTACAGATGTACAGTACAGCATATCTCACTGTTTACATTACATTGGAGCTTTATTCATGGTGAATGTGGGAGGGTGTCTTCTTGTCATCCGAAGACACGGCCATGTGGTCCATAGACTCAGCACTGAGGTGATGCTGCTGAGCAAAGGAAAGGATAGGAGTAAAGAAAAGTAGATAAGGAGCAGCATCATTGCTGCCCTTACTCGAGAAACATATACTGTATCAAACACTGAAAACCACACTGGCATAAAACATAAACTGAGTGTCAATTAACACTTAAATGTGAAAGAAAGCAGGATTTTTGTGATGCTTTGACCTTCCTTCAAGCACTTCAGTGAGGAAAAACTGGGTCAGTGGTCAACATATTTAAAATCAAATCTTACTATTAGAGATAATGTTATTGATTTTGCTGATCTTTTGACCTATACTGTGGCACCATCATTACAGAAACCCTGGAAAGGCGTATCTAATAGCCTGATAAAACAGACACCTGACATAATCAGTTCTTTCAGGATTTTAGATCCTGAAAATGAGTTAATGTGGGGCCACTGTGATTTGTGTCAAAGACGGGACCCAAATGAATGACTCTGAACGAAACAACGGTGATATGAGGTGATATGAGTGAGCAGACAGGGGGGAGCAGGCTAAAAGTCCAAAAAAACAAGTGGAAAGTTAAAACGGGCAATCGAAAACAGGTACTGTAAATGGTAAATGTTCTGCACTTATATAGCGCTTTTCTACCTAGGCTGGTACTCAAAGCGCTTTACACTGCTTCTCATTCACTCATTCACCCATTCACACACACAAGCACACACACATTCACACACCGATGGCAGAGCTGCTATGCAGCTTGACCTGACACACGCTGTGGTCGGTACGGCACAAACGGCAGTGCGTTTTTTTTTTTCTTCCACAAACTACATTGAATATACTGTGCTCCGTGATACTGTTTGCATTTGAAACATCCCTTTTGGCTGCACAGTGAATGCAGTGTGTGCTGCATATTCCACTCGGTGGACTGCAGGGAAGAAAGTCTGCCTTTGACTACCAGTGTTGCAAGTCTGAGGTGTAATTCTCTCCTTTACATTTCAAGTTCAGCTGTGTGGGAGGCGTGTTATTCATGCAGATGTCACAAGAAAAGCCCCCCACTCTCTTTCTTTTTTTTTCCTCATTCTTTCTCTCCTCTTCTCTTCCCCTCTCTCTCTCTCTCTCTCTCTCTGCATCTCTTTGCTGTGCTGCCCTAATTTCCAGGCTAGTACTGCTGTTGGCTTTTTATTTTTGCTGGCGGTCCACCATTGTATTGTTTGCTACTTCTTTTACACTCTTTAACACCTACATAATGTATTTCATTAAAATCTGCTGTCATTCCCTGTCCGTTCCACTTCATGCCATCACTCAGATTTTTTTTTTCTAAGTATGTGGGGGGTTGTGCACCAAATAAACAAGTAGCCTCTGTTATGTTGTCATGCATCTTCCTGTCTCTTGCCTGTGTGTTTCTTTCTCTGCTCAGAATTCAATTATCCCGACTGTTGTTTTATGATGTTGTTGTGACATCTGATGACGGATTCATTATCTCATCTCCTGGCTTGTCAGCATAGTAGCAACAGGACTGTTGTTTGCTAAACTTCAGCAGCATACATTCAGCTTTACATCTGGACTCTGTATCTCTTTCTCCATCAATAATACTAGTGTAAAGCTTTTCCTTACTGGCTTACACTGAAAGTACAGTAGTTTCAGTCCAGAGGCAGAAGAATTCAGAAAGTTAGATGATACTTCAACAAACATGATTTAATTAGCAGTGTGATGTTGTGCTTATTTGTGTCCTAATTTACAGCACTGACTTAAAGTTTGCTTTCTGTCATGGAGAAATAATGTATAAACATATCCTGGTTTTATCCATATGTTTGTTGAGAAAGTGTGTGAGTTAAGTGTTAATTTAAAAAAAGGTTTTATTCATGAAAGGGCAAGTTTCTCTGTGACAGGGTGGTAGGAACACTGTAGTTAGTGCTGCAAGAGCTGTGTGGCTCTATTTTAATATGGGAGGCACTAACCTCTGCTGAGGTGATAAAAAGGTCACAGGCTGTCGCTTTTTTCTTTGATCTGTCCTTTTTTTGTCTTTAAAATTGCACAAAACTTAAAAATAACTTTACATAGCATGACACAATAGAGAGTATCCTAATTCACAGAGCCTTTGCCTTCATTATGTACCCTCTTTAATAACACTCTCTGTGTTGCAGGGAATGAGTTTGGTCATCCTGAGTGGTTGGATTTCCCAAGAGAGGGGAACAATCAGAGTTACCACTATGCCCGAAGGCAGTTTAACCTAGTGGATATGGAACACCTCCGCTACCGTCAGCTCTACGCCTTTGACCGGGACATGAACCGTACTGAAGACAAGTATGGCTGGCTGGCTGCCCCACCTGTAAGGACATCACACACTCACTGTGCAGTAGGCTTTGTGCAGACACCATGACAAAATCAAACGAAAGTACAATGACACAGCAGCGTTGTTTTTTTACACATACACAGAATATTTAATGTTTTTTAGTGTTTGCTTATGACTTAGCTCCGATGGGAACAATTTCTTAGGAATGAACGTGTTTTCAATCCACCATTTTTATGTAGGTTTACAGTGTTGGGGAGTCCTGCGGGGGGGGTAATATGCACCATAAGAAGAGATGATTTTGGAAATGTCTTGTTTCTCTGGCTGCTGTCAAAGTGAACAGTAATAGGGCTTCTCTTCTTCTTTGCCTGCAGTTGAAGCCTGTGTTAGAAATAAGGAGGGTTTTCTCCTGAGGGGCTGGTAGCAAAGTAATGGGATAATGTAAATGGAGAGTGTAGCTAAATTGACAGGGATTAGAAATGAGTCTGTGTAATTGATTCAAAAAATACCCTCCGTCACATCAGCCCTGAGATTAGAGCTACTTCACCTTGCTGCATTACACTCTGACCTGCGTTATGTCTACTTGACAGACAGACAGACAAAGTAGCAGAGTTGGAAATGTATCAGACAGCATAATTAGAGACATGTCTGGTTCACAAGGATAATTTCTACATATTGGTCTACCAATCAGAAGTCTATTCTGACTTACTGGAACCTCTTAGACCCTCTTCAACCAGATGAAAAAGAGTTTTAGAGGTAAGGCAAAGGAAAAGCGGAGCCTGCCTGATTTTAGCGTTCCCGTTTGGGGGTGAATGGGAGGGAATGAGGATCCCAAAGGATGCTACTGGCAGAGAAGACGAATACATTTGGCGCCAGTGCTGCCCTGCTGCATGTTGGCCGCTGTTTAACTTGGCTGTTTCTACGCCTTTTTTATGTAAAACCATATAGTAGATGACAGCTCTGCTAATGTATACCTAAGCCGTCATCTAATTCTGCTCTTTTTTTTATTGATTTATAACCTCAAATCATGTTTTGTCAGATGAAATAATGGCAGTCTGAAAGTTGTCATTTTCATCTAAGTTACATAATGTTTAATCCTCTGGGTGGGGATGTGTAGGGAGCAGGAATGACATCCATCACAAAGTTCAGCCTCATTGACATAAAAGAGGTGAACAAAATACAAAGAACACTGTAGTTCAACAGCACCAAGTCTTCAAAAATGGTCGTGGAGTTGAGTCAACACTGAACATGTGTTGACTAATGAAGAGGATTTATTCCATACATACATACATACATACATACATACATATCATCAATCAGTGTACTGTTACAGAGCACACAACAGAATGCACAGGAGTGACATAGATACAAAATAGTTGGAGTTAAATATTTTGAAATTCTTGGATTAAGTTTTGAAGAAACAAGGTGGAGCCAAAGCAGACACATGAATCAGAATGGGCATTATGCAAGACTTAACCTAAGGTATTAGATATGTGGTCAGAGGATTGGACTGAAGCAATAAATAATAAAACAGTTCCAGGGGGTTTTCTCTAGCTGAACCTGTGCTGTGGTCTTGTGGAAGCAGCAAAGATAGAAATTCGTATTCACAGCCTGATACAGTATCACAGAGAGACTTTGTAGGACATTACTCACAGATAATGCAATAACTGCTCCGACATTTTGCTGTAATAACCAAATGAGTCTGAATCCTCTGCGCAGCTTATCAAAGAAGCTGAGATAACCGCATTTAATGAGTATATTCTATACCTCGCCTCAATATTTCTCTATGGTGGGAGTTTTGTAGTTAAGTCGCCACTTTAAAATATAAAACAAACTCTCGACACTCCTGTTAGTGCAGAGATAGCATCACTTCAGATGTTCCATAAATCATTACACTTCAACAAGATCTGTGTTCTGTTGTTATTTAACCAGAGGGATGCTACAGTTTAATTAAAATAATATACTTGTATTTAATGATAATTTAACTTTAATCTAACTTTATTTATATTAGTAAAACCTGTCAGTGTTTGTTGTTCACATTGGAAAGACGCACACAGTATTTTTTACTATTTCACTAGGTCACTGGAGCACTTCATTTATTTATCTAGCTCTGTTTGTGACTTCAGTATTTTGTACGTTAGGCTATGATTCAGTCACATATTATTCAAGTGAACTTTACAGGAAGAGTCAAAACATTTTTTTTGACCTCCTACGTAACAACAGGTTACATCTTCATGTGTATTTTTCCTGTTCTCTGTCTCCCTGGAAACATAAAAATGTTTTTAGGGACCAACATTTAAATCCAATTTTTCCCACATACTGCTCTGGCTGCACCTGCAGTTGCCTTAACGTAAGTCCCAGTGAAGAAAGGAATCAGAGACTAGGGTCACAGTTTGTGGAAATATTGAATTTGAACAGTGGTTTCACAAAAATATTTTCATTCGGAGTGCTGAGGTCATAAACAGGGCTACTGTAGGGATTTACCCTGCTCTCACTGCCTGGCTAAGTTTCACCCAAAATTGTATTTTTTTCAGGTCAGTGTGATGCTGCAGGCAGCGACAGAAACAGAAGCATAACAGACTCTTAGACCTCATGTCAAACTAGAAGATGCTGCCTAACTATCAGGGAAGAATGTGTTTGCGTCTTGGGGAGATATTTTTTTCTTAGTGCACACGTCATTAGTTAGATAAGTTTGTTTTTTCTCACAAACATCTACAGATTCTGAATATAATCAGAAGAATTTTATGATTACCACGAACTCTTGATTACATTTACATTTATTTAATTATAAGTAGGAATGCACACTTGCTGTGTACTGTATGTTCATTGGGTTACAACTTGGATGAATGTGACTTTAAGTTGCATTTAAAAACCATTAACACTTTCAGCTGTTCGTGTAGAAATGGACTTTGTAAAAAAAAAAAAAAAAAACCTAGATTGTCAGCTCATTCCTTAACCTCCATCCTCTCTGCCAGTCCAGCTGCAGGGGTGCTTATCTTCTCGTTCAGCCGTGAATATGCTGCCCTGAAATTGGCTTGGGGAACAAGGCACCAAAAATAGGGGGGTTGGGTGACACTGATAATCTCTGCTAATGACACGTTAACAGTAGCTTGCTCCACAGGAGAGTGGCGGATTTATCATGTGCAGCTGTCTAAAGCTGACAGTGTCTGTTCCACGCTAGTTCTGGGCCTCTGCTTTCTGCTGATGAGTGCCACCTGAAATTTGATGTGGGAATGTTACTGAGCCCATTTGGAAATGTGTAGTCCACTGATATAATGTGCCCCATTATAATTCTCTCAATCCAAGATGAGAAAGGTAATGACTATTCATGAAGAAGTATTTTATTAGCTTTTCTTTTCTCTCCCTTTTCCCGCTACAGGCCTTTCTCAGTGCCAAGCATGAAGAGGACAAGGTCATTGTGTTTGACAGGGCAAATGTGGTCTTTATCTTCAACTTCCACCCTAGTAAGAGCTTCCAGGACTACAGGGTGGCTGTAGAAGTTCCAGGAAAGTATCCTTTTAGCTCTCAGCCGTCATGTCACTGCTTGTTTCCTCTAAATCTTCAGACACTGACTTTTCTCTTTCATGCCACAGTGCACACTTGCAGTGCTTCTCAGAGTAATGATGTCTTTGTTAGTTTCTTTGTTAGATACAATAACATGACTGATCTTTTTGAGCTTGACAAAGTCTGTAAGTGATGATATTTCAACTAAGACAGTAAATGTCTGTTAAAGGGGGCAGCAAGAAGACAGAAATGGGAAGATGGGAATTCCATGATCCATTTTAAAGTTCACAGAGAATATCTATCTGTCTGTGCAACACTTTGGACAGCTTGAGCTGCAGCAGATCTGCAACTGTTGTGTGCAGAGGTGATGATCCTCAGTCGATCGAATCGGGTTATCTCATAATCTCTTACCAACAACAAGTCAGAATTTCCTTCTTTGCAGAGTCTCTGAAAACAAATGACAGTTTAGATGTACTTCAAATTGCTAATCTAATGGTGCAGCTTGTGTGACTGTACAATTTTGAAAAGCAAACCACAAGAATAGGTCAAAATCAGCGGCATATTCGTGAATCTCTCAATACTTTCCTATTTTCTTAGCCTGGGTACCAAGAAATAGATAGTTTCATTTAGACTTATTACTGTAAATTTAAATGCTGCAGTAGTTATTTTGAAATCATCATCACACAGTTCTTATGTGCAAACCATCAAAGTGAGCGAGTAGTTTTTAATAATCGATGATAAATGGTTATGTCACCGTGAAACCTCAATGTTATGATCCCAGGCTGGATATGGTTCAGAAGGATCAACCATAATGTCATCAGGGCGTTGAAGAAAATAAAAATCAGCTCTGAAAAGATGTCTTCTGGGCTCAGATGTGGATCAGGGATCTAAACGCTGTGTCAGACTTGTTTAAAGTAAATGTGACTTGTAAAGACCCGCAATTGTAATGACAGTGTTTTCTCCAAGGCTAATACTTTTGTGATGTAATTTTAGCAGTCACTGTTGAGAGGAATATGAGTCAGTTGTTCATAGTGGTGTTGTTATGCTGTTAGAGAGAAATAATAGCAGAGCCCAGTGATTCAGAAAGCGCTCTCTTTAGCAGCATTGGCTGTCTGTCTTCCCAGCGAGCAGCGCAGAGGAATTTAATGAGTCCCACAGTTGTGATTACAGCAGGCTTAATGATCAGGGATGTGAAGGGGGACAGAAAGCTGACAGATTTGTATTTATTATAACGGACATCACTCTCTTTGGGGGCCCACTGTAGCTCACGCAAGCAGTTTCTCGGATGGATACGAAGCTGTGTTGCTCTTTCAGCTATGACATAAATAATATGATGGCGAGTCAAAACCCAGACAGAGTTTGTTAGTTTTCTCTGGGCGCCAACAGTTCAAATTACTATGCATGAGGAATTCAGACTCAAATTATGATGATTCGATTGGCTAACAATGAGGATGTTAGACAGCAGTTGTTACTTTCAGTTGCACTTTTTTTTTTTTTTCTTTTTTTCATTTAGCTGGATAAGTTGATGCTTCTTAGCTAATTATTATGAAATACTGAAAGTCTGTCAAAATGTAGTGAAATATCTTAAGTGAAAAAAAAGTTTTTACACAGTATCAGCCTGGTGATATTATTTTAAAAAGCAGCATGTTTTATTATATTTAGATTGTTCAGTGGTCAGTCTGAGGCATTTTGCCTGTATATATGTTGTATGTTGTCACTGCCTTAGAAGCTTCATTATTATCCAGTGGATAAACACACAAAATTAACATTTCTAATCTCTCTTGCAGTATTAATCAAACATAAAAACGAACATGATTTAAAAAAAACACTCTAATAGTAACCTCTAATCTTTTAATATCTTGTGATAATTGTGAGTTTGTTTGACGTTCAATAATTGTACATTCTGCCTTGTGTTTTCAGTTCTGCCTTGATGGAGGTGAGTGTCAGTCACAGCACTAATAGCCTTGCTGCACGGTGTCTGTTACATCGTTTTTGAGGGTTTATTTTCACTTAGATGGAACCACATCTTTTCCTCCTGGTGCTTCTTTTGATGTTTAAGGAGAGGCCTCAGACACTGGGTTGGTTGAGAGGAAATGCAAATAAATGGGAGGGCAAAGCTCTGACTGTCATTATACAGAGAGGCAGTAAACACATAAAGGCGAATGTGCTGTGTGTGTGAGGAAGGTAAATGCGCTGCGTGTATGAGGAGATGCAGATCCTCCGATGGGAATGTGTGCAGAGGATCCAATTAGGGGAGAAGACAGATGAAAGTGCCACTCAGAGGCAGAGGAGGTAAACAAGACAAGCTCAAAGAGTCCAAAAGTGCTTTTTCATTACACTGTGCTGTCATATACTTAAACTTATTCTACCTGTATTAGGGTCAGGTATGTCACAGTGGTGCCCCACACCACTGCTGTATATGGAAATAATAGCTGTATGCAGCTGATAATGCTGTGTACCATTGACAGTGGATCCAATACGGGTGTTTTTTTCTTCAGCAATATGGCAAGCGCCGCATTGTATCAGAGGATGTCCCTTTTGAGCAACAAACACCATTAAGTTAGTTTTCGTTGCCCTCAGTCACATGCTGGATGGCCGCACATTGGTCTAGAATATTCTAGAGGTTTTTTATTTCTAAACTTTATGCAAGCAGAATAGAGCCCAGTGGCAGCGCTGCTCTGAAATGTAGTAGTTTTGCATAAGTCGGCTATAGTTTGCTTGTTTAGTCATACAAACTTTAAGGAAAAAAACAAGCTGTCAATATGACACTCCTTTCACAGTTCACGCAGTACAGATGCGTTGCAGTTAAGTAACAGTTGTGGTTTTTGTGTCTGGGGTATAATGTAAAACTGAAAGTCTGCTGTCTTAACTTTACAATAAATAAATACCTCAATTGCAATATAGTCGTCATGTTTCAGAACCAGTCTTTAGTTGGATGCTCAGTGACTGTTTGGCCTCTTCATATTTTTAGACAAGCTTTTCTTTTGCTTCTCCATGTCCTCTTTTAAATGTGTTTTTTCTCTCCGTGAGGAACAGTAAAGAAAGTGAAGCGGAGCGCCTTACCAAAAATGCTGGCCATTAAAATGCAGTCAACGTCAGCTATTCGACAGGCACTCAAACCATCAGTGATTTTTATTATTTTCTCGCAGACTCGTGGTGGATACATTCTTCAGGCAGTGGGCTTTATCTGGCTGGTTAGAGTATTTGAAATCCCAGTTGGATCCCGTCATGAAAGCTGTACCTGTCAGGGCAGATTGGTCTTTGATTTACACTGTGCCAATAGGCAGTTGAGATTGTGTCAGGTCATCATTCTCCTTTTCTGTCCTTAAATGCCATTTGGAATAATTCAACTATAGATGCAGTGGCACTAACTAACTAGAATTTTGAATAGAATACACAGAGGTGTGCATAGGTGACAATAATTTACTCTGATAGTATCTAGAATGAATCATATGTCATATATTCTGAAAAAGGGAAATGTGAATTTATTGGTTTCTTTTCCCTCCAACTCTGTGCTGTTTGCTGTACGACACATCAAGATAGACTGCAGAAACACATTAGGATTACTTTTCTCTGCGTGGGATCCCATTAGGTTGTAACTCAACCAGATATCATCCACGGTCGTCCTCATCAATTCAGTGTCTTAATCTCTGACTTCCAAGGATTGTCGTGTTCAAATGCTGCTTTATTTCAGGCATTAATGTCTGTGGATTATGATAACATTGTACTTGATAAAGTAATTCCTGAGATATGGCAACATGCTGATATTACTAAAGTAGCAGAATCTTATGAAGCAATCGATCAGACCCCATTTGTAGGTAAAATAAACCTGTCTCACATTTTACGACTTATCTCCAATAACAATAAAAGACACGACCGTAAAACTTTTCTTTCTCAGACAGCTCAACACATTTAGTGTAAGACATTAAATGATGCTCAGTTTCTAAACTGCAGTAATTGAAAGTTTTTTTCCGCCACATCATTCATTGCAGTTTGGTGTAACATTTCAGACAGTCTAACCCTTTAGATACTCTTAAGAAGTCATCCACAATCATTGACAACCCGATTTTCTGTCAATGAAACACCTCTCCCAAAACTAACTGTTAAAAAACAAAACAAAAGCGTGGACGTTCACCAAAACTGTTGTGTAAAATCACAGTTCACTGAAAACTGTTCACACAAAACTATTGCAAAGACACCAGGTCAAAGTTAATCAAGACGTAAGTCTGTGAACTGTGGTGCATAGTAGCAGTAGCAGCAGGTATGAAACCATACTTTACTAGTATATGAGGTTTTATACTATTATTATTTGATTTATGAAAATATAGAATATAGAAAAGTATGATCTAGTGTATATCTTCCTAAACTTAGTAGTATAGTAGTATAACCTACCGTAGGTGTCAAGCTCTGTATAAAAAGTGATGGACATACCTTTGTTTTGAAAGGAATAGTCTTTACCTCAGTTTCTGTGAGTTTCAACTGCTTGTTGGCCCGAGCTGCCTCTTATTCCTCTGTGACAGACACCGTTTCTACCATTTCTTCCACTCTGATGTAACTTGCACCGGCTGAGCAGAAAGCAGGAAAAAAAAAAGTCGACTCTGAAAAAGGCGAGATGCGGTATTTAGAATGCTTACAAGGCCGTGACACATTCTTCAGATGTGCACACACTTTTCACTCAGCTCTTGTTCACTCACACCAGGGAGCGATTACTTTCATAAAGCCAGACGAAACGGCAAGCTGATAGAGAAACTAAGTGGTGGGTTGGTCGGCAATCATGGTCATGGCCAGATTGTTTTCAGGTCATCAGCGACTCTAATCATCAAGCTCTGGACTGCCTTCTTCTCTTTCTGCTCATTGGGCAAAATTGATTGTGTTCTTAAATCTTCCCCTTTATTCACACAGACTGTATTGATTACAATACTTTACAGCTGAACTGCAAGCTGTTGTTGCGGCCATCTGTACGCACTAACAAAGACGCAGTCGCTCAAAGCTTCCAACTATCAAACTATGCTGGTTCTAGCTTCTAGAAGTTTGCCAGGGAACAGTGAATTACTGCAAATATGCCTCATTTCCTGTGCCACAGACGTGCACACATACAGCAAACATGCAATCCACAAGACAGGAATCACTGTGGTTTTACCAACACTCTGTATCAGCTCTGAAACATGTGGGGTAAGGTTTTTATTGTTGGTATATGGATGATTAACTTTTGAAATCACATTCCGAGAAGCGTCATTAGCCGTGAGAGAATATTTTCATATACTTCTGATAGTTACTGTAAGACCTCTCTAAAGAAAAATGAGTTTACTGTGTCAATAAACCACCACAGTGGCAAGTAGAACAGAGAAAATGTGAAGGAGGGTTATCTTCTTCCCCAGCAGAAACAATGCACAGAGAAGCACTTCTTTTTAATCATCGCTATCAAAGCAGACAAACAGGCAGAAAAAGCTAATTTTTCCTCAGCTCTGGGGCAGAACGAAGCAGTGTTTGAGGCTCATATTCAAACTCCAGAGTATCACCTGTGGGGAAAGAAGGTGATTATTCAGACATCCAATTAGAGAGCTGTTTGCATGTGTGCTCCTCTCTCCAGGTGTTTGTTGCAGTACCACTTCTTACAACTCCCATTTCTGAGAAATGCATAAATAATGCACTGCGCAGATGTTTATGGGCACATGGACATCAGGGCACACATGTAGGCTACTAAACATTTCTGACTGACATGGGCAAGGCGAGAACGAGAACCAATCAGGTAAATATTTACAGACGTACTTTAAGAAAGCTTTCCATACAATATAGATCATTTAGCAATTTAGCTAGACAGAATTTTCCCCTGCTGAAAGAGAGTGTAACTCGTGTAATGGATCCTGCAGTTGTGTAAAAAGGTGAATATGCTGAAGCTCTCGTTGTAGCATTTACATATTATAATTAATGAACTGTCTTTCCACCTTGGTTTTTCCTAAATGACACATATATTTCATCAGTCAGCTCTTCAGCTTCTGAACATCCCTGCCCAGAAGCACAGCACAGAGAGACTGTGCAAAAAGAATAAAGACACACACACACACACAACCCTCTTCTGTACATGATCAAGGGCAGTAACGTGTTTTCTTTGCTATTTAAGCGTCCAAGTACAGCAAAGAAATCAGTCACTCACTCGTGTTTTACAGTTTGCATTCATCAACTGACTACAGCACGAGGTAATTATAAATTAACTGCAGTTTACATTTTCATTTAAAACGATATTTGTTTAGGAAAATGGGACACTTCAGTATCCATATGTGCAGAGCTGCTACAGTCTTTGTTAGTTCAGTAACTGACCTCATTGCATAGATGGCCTCTGGCCTCTGTGCCACTGCTAAATGCAAAGACGTTGAAAAGCATAGAAGTCATTTCAGCATTGTTTTGTACTTACTTTGCACTAATTTGTCACAAAAGAGTATTTTCTCTTGATCTGTGTTAAAAAAGCCAAAAGTTAAAACTAATCCACTGTGATTTAAAGTTGTAAAACATCCTAGAGGAGAAGTGAACACTTTTTATAGACGCTGTTTGTGTGCTTCTGTTGTCACTCATTTGGATCACTTTTTTGATCAAATCCGTTGTTTATGCAGTTAATTAGATAAATTAGACAGACAGGCTGGATGGTTGCACCATGACTGAATCACTTTTGTATTTATGTTAATTTCAGGCAGCTTTGTCTTTTGGAGCTCTGCACTGTCACTTCGCAGTGCTGCGAAGGGGAGCTCAATGCTGATGGATGTGAGGATTTCAATGAGTATAAACCAGATGAGCACTGCTCAACCAAGTCTGCACACCAAAAGCACTTGTGATAAAGCCTTCTCTTGTGCTTCTTATGTCTTAGATCTTATAATCTAGTTTCCCACTGCTGTTGTGCCTTAACTTCAATCTTTTGTCAGATATAAAATCAAGCTAGATTCAGATCAAGCTCAGTATGGAGGTCACGGACGGCTGGACCATAACACGGAGTTCTTCACTGAGCCTCTGCCCTTCGGTGGCCGCTCCAACTCCATAAAGGTAAATATTTCCAGCATCCTTCTTTTGACTCATCAAAGGTCATCTTTTGTTGAATATCACTGTGTCCTAAATATCAAGTATACTCCAATTATAAATCCAGGGCCATTGTAGTTGAGTCCAGTCACTAGTCCACTTCTCTAATAACCTATGCTGTATCATCATCCCACTCTGCATACTAATTCCAACGTGGTTTAGAGGGTTTTGTACATTCATACTGAAAAAGTTACAAAATTAAGTGTACTCAAAAATGTCAGCATGCATGCTAAATGATTTTTGAGAGTGCTGTTGATGAATGCCATTGTCCCACAATGCAATGCACATTCTTTATGTAATGGAGGAGCTGCTCACAGCTGAAAACCGTCAAAAGGACTTGTGGGTGTTGATGAGACAGCTCCAGAAATATTTCAGAAAATAAAATATGCAGGGGCAAAACTTTGGACAAACATTTTTCTTACTCTTTGTTGGATCCAACAAAGAGTAAGAAATTTGCCAAATTAACTTTACCAGCAGTTTTTACAAAATGAGATGAAACTGCTGTCAGTGTATTAATGTTATGTCCTGTTTGATTTCACAAATCAGTTTAATTAGTGTGAAATGGAGTTTGTAGTGAGGGGATCTTTCAGAGCCATTCTAATGAGGTTTAAGTGTGTTGTCATGAAAGAGGGCTGCCTGTTCTGGCAAAAAGCCACAATCTCCCTGGTCTGGGCCTCTCCGCTTAACCGCTGTTCTATAATTTAGTATCCTCTTCATCAATATGATTAGCTTTTAATGCAGAATTCAGAAAATGATCTAATATAGCAGCATTAAAAAACATTAGATCTGTCTGTTGGGTTAATATCCATTGTTTGCCAGTAATCGCATCTTTAGGCTTTGTAAAAAAAAAAAATCTTATTTGACGTCTTTGCATTTTACTGGGCTCGTGTGGCTGTTATCCTGGAGTCATTGAGCATCATGTGAGTCTCATATCTAGAGCTTTTTCAGGCAAACAATGTGCATTATTCATGGTGTTGAAACTTACCTTTTCATGTGCATGGCTCTTAAGCTCGCACAGCGTCGTGGAGGGGAGAAAAATAACTGGCAGAACGAACCACTGGGCTTCCATCAGGGAGACTGCTTAAGGCTAATAGCATGAAATAGGTTGATTCTTGAAATATAGCAAGAAACACTGATATGCATTTTAAGAAGAGTGCTTGAGGATCTTCCATGTTTGCCTCCTTTTTTTTTTTTTTTTTTGTCCTGATGTAATTTTTTTTTCTTGATTAAAATGCTGAAAGGCAATAAGATGTTTATGAATAAGGTCAGGGATGAATTAGCGAGGATCAGCACAGATACCCAAACACTCCAACTGTACCTCGGCTGGTTGCATGTGTTAGATCTTATGTTAATGAATCTAATTAATGTGAGGGCAGTGATGTCTGTGAAGTAGTCTCCACAGTCTCATCATCTCCTGTGGTTTTTCAGTTTGTTTAGTAAAATAATAAACATCTCGAGGCAGTACACTTAAACTGTTTCAGTTAGTACCGGAGTTGACATAGCACCTGATGTGGAGTTTATCTGAACTCAACATGAACCTCCTCAGATCAATACCTAAAGTGTTGCAGTTAATAGATAGAGGATATTATTCTGTATTAAAAGTTGGACGGACCTCTTTAATGCTTCAAAAATGCGTTTGCCAAGACGCCCAATGCTATTACAAGCAACAGTTCAGCATTATTAAAGATTCCGTCATTCCAGGTTAAAAGGCCTCCTCCTCTTTCACGCAGACACTGATCCTCGATTGTATTATCATAGGTTTCATCAGTTAAGGATTCAAATTCCACATTCTCTTAAATCTTTTCTAGCTCTTATTAATTCAAACACCACTGCTTCACCCTCGTCCCTCTTGGCCAAAATGTGAAGTTTAGTTATCAAGTCATCTGCTAATGTTGGCACCATCATGGATTAATGGGAGTGAGAGGAATGGAGCCGACAGGGAAGGAGGAAAGCAGGGTCGGGGCTCGTATGCATATACTGTATTTCCTTTACAGGCTTCCTCATAGAAACTGCACAGTGAAACTGTAGCCTTGCATAAATATGCTTCTTTTTCCCTCCTACCTCCTCCTTACTCCTACCTGGGTATGACAAGAATAATCAGACAAGAGGCTCTGTGGGGGCTGCAAAAGGTGCCCACACCATCCATGTTTTATTTAACAACTGTTGCTTTCAAAGTCTGCTCAAACTTATTCTCTCCTGTCTTTTTAATGGGTCCGTCAGTTCTCCGGCTTCCTCGTTACTGAGCGATAATAAACTCTGATATCCTCTAAGAATGCATCACTTCTCACGCTGCCAATGCACGTAATTGGATGAAGCCAGCAGAGTCAAGAGCACCCTGGCGACTTAGGAGACGACGGTGAACACTATGTAACCGTAACACCCCGTGTTTACAAATCTGGTCCTGGACTGTCATCTGACGTCTTGTTAGATCTTTCAATCATATCTTTTTTTTTTCTCCATTATAAAAACAAATAATAAAAAGAAGAATGACCCCCTTCCACGGTGAACCTGTTAGATGTGGAACAGATGGTAAACAGGCCATTATATTTCACATAAAACGAAAGCACAAGATTTATAAAGATAGAAACTTACATACAGTTAAACAATGGACGTTGCATATTTTACACGTGTTGCTAAAACTATTTGCGTGTTGTTGAGAATATGTTTCCCACTGAAACATTTGGTACTTTTAAGTCATAACTAATGGCTTTATTTATCCATCAGTTATTAGTCATTAATAAGAAGTTAAGTTTGAGTTGCCGGATTGTGAAAGAGTTGTTTTTGTTGCTGTTTCTCATTTTACCTGGTTAGTAAAGGAATGTGTCATTAGTTCTGCAGGTCCTGAAGTTAATAAGGTCATTGATTAATGTTAATGGGGTTCTTACTTTCTAATAAGCCAGCCAGTCTGTAGCATAATGTAATGTAAATGTAAATAAGGGGTCGGCCGGGCGGCTTTCTGTGCGGAGTTTGCATGTTCTCCCCGTGTCTGTGGTTTCCTCCCACCGTCCAAAGACATGCATGTCAGGTTAATTGAGCGATCCGAAATTGTCCGTAGGTGTGTATGTGAGTGTGCATGGTTGTTTGTCTGTTCGTCTGTATGTCGGCCCTGCGATGGACTGGCGATCTGTCCGGGCTGTACCCTGCCTCTCGCCCGGAGACAGCTGGGATAGGCTCCAGCACCCCCCGCAACTCGGATTAAGCGGTAGATAATGGATGGATGGAAGATTTACATAAGGTCTTATGGTCCAGTGCTGTTGTCCAACTGATGAATTAAAGAGAATTGTTTAAGCCGGTGCATAAACACATAAACTGAATGTGTTTTAATAGTTTTATGTTGCTAACATCATGGTTTATTAAAAGTGGGATTTCTTATTAATAACTAAAGAATCTGCACTCTGACCTGTTTCATTATACCCCTGGTAATATGAAAAGAGTGAATGGTTGAGGAGCTTGCATAAAAAAACTTTCTTTATGCAAATAAAAAGGTGTTGCAACTAAGCCTTCATCTGAGTGAACTGACAGCTTGATGTGCTCAGCAGGGTATTTGATGAGAATCTAGACAACTAGCACTTCTTTGGATTGTTACAACTTATTATTACATTACATTAGTATTATTGCAGCACATTTAGCAAGGTTAAAAACCTAAATAGTCAAACAGAAATTCCCCAAGTGAGCAAATGTAGTTAGCTTAACCTTCTCTGGTGTTTGTGACATTTACAGTTTTGTCTGTTATAATGTCAAAGACATAACGCTAAGAAATGATGATGAATAATTAGCGGCTTCAGAATCTTTTGCATGCATCAAAGGGGTTGTCTCCTCTGACAGTTTCACAAAAAGAAATTAAGCTGAAGGAGAGGAAGAAAAAGAAAGTGAAGGAAACATAGCGGGCTTGTGGCGAATGATCAAAAGATGTACATTTCAATCAGAAAGATCTAAGGCCTGATGTTGAAGTGGGAACTAACAGAGTAAAACTGTGACAGTGCGTGAAACTTGCCTCACACTTTACATACATATACAAATATACAGTACACTGTACATCCTATGTATTCTGTAGGAAACATGTATGTGCAGGTAGGAACTTCATTTAATTTGTAATTATAAGCTAATATGATTATTATGAATTGCTATGATTAACATGGTCGTAATTGAATTCGGTACAAATGCAACAGGCCTTTGGCGATCATGTTGTTCAGTCAAATAAAACCCGCGGTGAAAACTACAAAAATCAGACTTAGATCGTAAACAGAAACCGATACTATCCTCATATGACCATCAGGTCAGGTTTGTGTTCCAGTGCACAGGTAGTTAGACAATGCTCTCGCCAGTAGCAGGGGTCAGGAGACAGAAACCTAAAGGATGATATATTCCTGTGAAGCACCTCATGAATCCTTTATCAGTGTTTTTGAACATTGATCAGATTGAGTATTAGCCCAAAGGCTTGAACTGTGCTCTTGAAGGGAGCAGAATTCAAATTCTCACGTGTGTGTGTGTGTGTGTGTGTGTGTGTGTGTGTGTGTGTGTGTGTGTGTGTGTGTGTGTGTGTGTGTGTGTG
>JAUYWH010000005.1:4977924-4998098 GCA_034779795.1 Ctenopoma multispine | reverse complement strand
TGTGTGTGTGTGTGTGTGTGTGTGTGTGTGTGTGTGTGTGTGTGTGTGTGTGTGTGTGTGTGTGTGTGTGTTACAAGGTGATACAAGAATATCCATGAAACAAAAGTCAAAAAAAGGACAAATGGCCATGGCTAACTACTAATGCAGCACGTAGTTCACTGCTGCTTTGCTTTCTCCTCATCTCATTTTGTTTCACAGCTCCTACATTAACACAAATTATCAGATTTGCAAATGTTCTATTGTGCAGTAACGGCTGCTACATCTGTCTGCTGGTAGTAAGTGTGCTTCCTTAAATGTGAAAGGTGGCTTATGAGTTTCTGTTGATGAAGTGGTAAACGCCTACTCCAAATGACTCATCGGAAAGCAGCCGAGGCTTTATGGACATATTCAGACAAATCCAGTCAGATGCTACGGACCAGGGTGGCTTCATAAAACACTGGCAGAATTAGTGCTACGCTCAAGAGAATTGTGTCTGACAATATGCCAGAGGAATTTATATTAATGTTGTATAACAGGACGTGTGATCTAAATTAGATCATAACATAAGTTAACCAGGAATGTGACGTTATTAGCCGTGGGAGATCATCACTGATAGCTAAGAAATATTATTCACATAACAACTGTCCACTTAAACAACCAGCCCCGTGCATCTGTCTGTTTAGTTTGTGTTTTTTTTGCCTCGTCACATAAGGTACAAAATGAACAGACGTTGCGTGTAAGCCAGCGACGAATGTACTGACCGTGTAGTGCCTGTGTGTTGGCGAACACCGTCATCGTGTCTCTCTACTGATGTATGCAATTGTGCTGCCAGTAAAACCTGCATTCTCTCCAAAAAACAGCATAAAATATGAAGTTGAATGAACAAGAAAACACACTGTAGCTCAATTTCTATTTGCTAAAAAATCTAATTGTGGTTTTTAAAGCCTCCTTGTTAGAGGCAAGGTGACAGGTTTACAGGTTGTCCCTCCGTCTATCCAGCTACATTATTATGAATGCAATATCACAGGAACATCTTCAGGGGATTTGTTTATTATTTTCCATCAACATCCACTTGGACTTCAGAATGAACTGACTAGATTTTGGTGGTCAAAGAACAAAAGTCAAGGTCACTGAGACCATACATCTGTCCCACTGAACGCCCGTAGGGAATTTCGTTACATTCAGTACAAACGACTAACTTGCACTCATGGGTGAACTGATTAGAAATTGAGTATGGACTCATCATGGATTATACAACTCAAACAAGCTTCGCGAGGCTTCTGGTAGATTTGAGTATTATTTGGGAATGAATGTAAGCATACGCAAAAGCACATTCTTGTGGGCTGTTTTGTGTTAGTGTGACTCAGTATAAAAAAGCCTACTGGTCCAATGAAAATGTTACGTAATGAAAAATATTTAATCCTTCTTAAACTATGTTTAGTCTGAACGCTGTGTATTAGTGGGTGATTTCATTTATAGTACTAGTACGTACATGTAGGCTATGTAAGCAATGTCATGTTGTGAGGAGTAATATTTTAATTACAATGTCTTTCACTAAACACTTGGAACTATCTGCTCCTCTTTGTTCACAGATTGATTTTGAATTTGTCACTATTGCTATCTGCTTGGTGGAATTAAAAGCTGTTGACACATTCTAGGTTAGGCGCAGTGGTAGCTTTTGTCTAAACAGGTGCGAGGATTCATTTCGCCTTTCCTTCTCTCTGTGGTGATTCTGCATTGAGGCTCTCCTACTGTGACTGTTTAATTAGTCACCAATGTCTGTGTCAGTGTTTCAGCGCCGGGCTGCTCGACTCCCTCTGTGACAAACTGTTGCCAAAGAGAAACATATCCACAGCGAGCTCAGATCCACTGATGCCGAGGGGTGGCTCAAAGAGTTCAGGGGGTGATTGAATTGTTTACAGCTCTGCTCTCTTTTTTAGTTATCTGTTGGGAAATATAGCATCATTTATGTCTGCTATGCTTTTCCTTTGGCATAAATCTGAAGTGACTAATGGTACACAGTAGCTCCTTGCCTCCAAATGACACTGTGAATATCAAAAGGATCGATCAAAGACTCTATTAGGTACACATCTACACTAATGCTAACACGCTTGCTAAGGTTTCTTTGCACTGTACAGTATATATAAAGA
Organism: Ctenopoma multispine; assembly: GCA_034779795.1. NCBI lineage: Eukaryota > Metazoa > Chordata > Actinopteri > Anabantiformes > Anabantidae > Ctenopoma > Ctenopoma multispine. The sequence goes on along the minus strand of JAUYWH010000005.1, from coordinate 4,995,969 downwards.
ATCTGATATTTCCAGAATCTGCTTGTTGTCTATTTTGTGGTGTGCCTATTTTTGCTGACATGGTTTTTTTTGAGTCCACTAAAACTCAGGAGATTATTTTAGCTCAGTGTAAACCCACTGGCAGATTGTATCTTCACAGAACCCTAAATTTACAGTTGATGCACAGCCAATATTCAGAGATGATGAAGCACATACTTATTGCATTGATTGGAGAATTTTAAATTTATTTTTTAATGCTCCCACTTACGGCAGAATTGCTCATTTGAGGATTGTTGACTTGAATAATTAAGCTTTGAAAACGCAATCAAATAATAATATGAATCTGACACAGATTAAGTTGGTGATAAAGAAATGTGTTGAACCAGCCGTGGAAGGATCCATATTCTCCGTAGCTCCCAGCTTAAATACAGCAGTACAGCACATATAAGCAGTTGTGACTTCTCCCTTACTTTACATTTGCTGACTCCAGTGCCACCCAGAGGTCTCAATGCAGCTGCAACTCTGTCACACTTTGATGATACCTCTCTAACCTTGACAGTCCTCTTCGATCAAGACTGTGGTGTTTATGCATTGTCTCCTTTGAAGAGCTATTTTTCTGCTCAGAACTGAATATCCCTCTAAATACACCTCCCACCCTGTTCTTCACTGTCTCCTTTCTCCTTCTCCTGCTCTTTGTTGAGCCGTCACGTCATCCTTGATTGTGAAAACCGATCACGCCTGATCATCAAGGCGCCGACAAGTGCCTCCATGTCACACATCTTAAAAAAAAGAAGATCAAACTGAAAACTCTGTAAACTCCTAAATCAGTGATCTCGTTAACATCATTAATCTTAAATTGTCATCTCACTTTTCTCCCTGCTCTCTTTCCTCCCTTTGTCTCTTTCTTTTTCTCTTGCAGGTCTACATCCCCTGCAGAACAGCTATTGTCCTGGCCAACGAGGAGATAGATTACTGTTATTAGAGGATGATTGTCTCCACAGAGACCAGGATCGAGAATGGATTCCAACCTCAAACTGAGTGTTAACAATCACCTTCATCTTAAAGTGTCAACCTTGCACACCACCTAAACCCACTTTTTGTGTTTGAGTCTTTTTCTAAATGGGGGGAAAAAAGCATTGTGAGCTTGTGTGCTTTCAAACACCATCTGCAACCTTAGATGCTGTGTAACCCCATTTACTACAGATTGGTCCATTTGGGAAGCATCCAACATAACCAGCAGCTAGATGCTAAAACTCAAAACCCTGCAGAGTCCATCCACCACTAGCCAGGAGCCATTTATAGGCTCTGTTGAATTTGGCGTGTCATTTGAAACACATGACCGGCGACTGTGGCAGACAGAAGCAATACAGCAAGCGTTTATTCAAACATGAGAGAGGCTCAGAGAAATAAGAATATGTTAGAATGTCCTGTATACTTATACAGTTTAGTGTGTTTAATTTGTTTGTATTTAAAAATATATATTACTCTATAGTCAAAGACACAGATTTACAGTATTACCAGCACTTGAAAATCAAAGCCTCCAGGTATTTAATTACCGGTGATCCGTCTTTGTTCACTTGACTTGTGGGTCAATGTACGTGTAAAAATATTGTAATTTGCACAAACTAATACGCTGCTTTGAATTATTATGTTTTTCTTGGGTATCTAAAACAGATGTGTTGTAATGTGTGCGTTTGTGCAGCCACAGGGAGCATTCATGTGTTTATTTATGGCCCAGTTATTAAGCCAGCAATTTGCAGCTAAAGCAAAGTGATAAAATCACCTAATTTGGATTGTTCACAGCGTGTTGTATAATACACAAGTGACATTTTAGTTGAATTATACAGTTTTAAACTTGGTATATAGAGAAATATAGTTTTCTCCTTCAGTTGATCACATTAAAGTTGTCTATATTGTGAATTTCGATAAACTCTTCAAACTGCAGAAATCCACTAAAATAAACTGAAGCTGATGATCAACAATTTGTGTGGGAGAAGACGGTTTTACAGGTATGACTCACACACTACTTTAAGATTCTATGATTTATGTATCTTCCATCTAGTGTGCTCATTACTTTATGTGCTTTAGGATTCCCGTGGGATTGGCCCAGAAAAACACAGCAACAGCCTAAATTCACACAGACAAAGCGTGCCTCTTCCAATTAGCTCTGACTTTTGTGACTTTTGTCTCAGCGCACTCGATGATTGAATAGCAGCAGTGCTCGCCCCATGTAATCCATAGCTGTTATGTGAGAAGGTTTATTGATTAACTAAAATATACAAACCAAAAAAAACAAAACAACTGATTGCTGATGATATGTGACTGCTGTATGTAGGTGGTGATTTTGTAACTACTGAACTCACACACTCAGGCAAAATGTCATTATAATAGTCTTTCATGTGGCAGGTTTCATCTTTTGAGGTTATGTTTTGTAAGTGATTGTGATAAATAATCTATTTCCAGCCTTATGTTCTCTTGGTTTCCATCCTCCTTCTAAAAGTTCCTTGTTGCAATATAAATGGATGTATTTTGGACAATTTTCAGCATTCTCTGCACATTTTATCAAAGCAATACTGTTATAAGTAAAACAAGAGCTGATTTTGGGCATTCCTGATAAAAGCTAATGCCTTGATTTACTGCCATGGATGCTGTTATTCTGTGATCCACACCTACTGCATTAGTGCAGATTCTCTGTCATTTAAGCCGTGTATTGTAGCATATGGCAGGTTTTGATCTGCCTCCCCTGCAGCTTAAGAAATCACATTCATATTCACGACCATCCTCCTGTGTTTAGCCAAAAGTATCATGAACATGGCATTTATTTTTTTTGTGTAACACCAAAGCATTCAAAAAATGACTTTTTCCACCTCTCAAAAAGCACTGAAAGGATCACTCTGCATAAATTTTAAGCAACAAGGCTGTGAGAAAAAAGAGGAGTGTTTAATCATCTCTCATCTGACCCAATGTCATTGTCATTTTACCACTGCCAAAATGAATTGTCTGCATTTGTTCTCTAAAGTAAAACTGATGTCTGATACACAGTATCTATGGCAGCAAATTTCTTTCATTATTGCTAATGATAATAAATCAGCGTCTGCCGAGCCACAAGAAAAACGTAGCTGAACTGGGTGTGCAGTCTGACTACTGATTTTGTCAGTTGCGGTTTCAGCATCCCGCGTAGTGCATTTCGATGATACTCTGTCACCAAGTACTTTATACATAAACTATCCTTTTGCAGGTCATTTTTATGCATCTGAATTCCTCCGTATGTTTTCTTGTAGCCGACAGGAAGCACTTTATTAGTCACCTTAAACGTGTACTCAAATATTTGAGATTTTTCTATTAATGCATTTCTTAGTTTTGCCAACAGATATTTTTGACAAATCACTTTGTTTTTTTTTTCAACTTTTTGTGTAGAAATTTCTTACAAAGTATTTTCATTTAATAGCTATGTACAACACTCGTGCACAGATCACATTTTAACTTGGACTTTATTGTTAACAACTTAAGATGTGATAGTTTTGACTAGTTTTTACGAAGAAACACGAGTAGTAGTGAATAACATCAGTGTGTTAGAGCGCTTTAAGGCTACAGTAGTTGAAATGACATCATACACAGTACAAGTCCTTTGAACCCTGTGTAGTAGGATACTGGACCAGACTTCAATAACGAAAGACTCAAAATCTTTGAGGCGACAAAGGAAGTTATCCACTTTGCACTCTGCACTCCAAAACAGAACATTTCATTTTCCATTTGGAGATCAGGGGAGCTGTGAAATATCTTTACAGGACTGTACAGTGCAATTGCCTCAATGATTCCCACAACATGATGTAAGGAGGATGAAAGACCACTCATCAAACCATAATACTTAAATTTCCATTTCCTAGTCATCCACACTTTGTGCTACTTACACCAGATTATGTGTCTTTGTGTGCCGGCATCGATACAAGCAGCTTCTTAATAGCAGTTACACCTTACAAAGCAGTTTGGGAAGATCACAATGTGGCTTTTGTCAAGACTGTTTCACAAAGATGCTGATTCAATTCTGTGGTAATTTTTGAGGCTGCATTTTCAAAGTGTTCCGAAATGATTTTTTTTTGTTGTCTTTTTTTTTCTCTCTCTCTCTCTGGATTTAATATAACTGGTTCACATCCTGCACATATTCATTAACTAGCCCCTGGGTATCTGTGGGGCTCATGCAGGTGTATGTTTTGAAGCTGCGTGGCATGTCTCATTCAACTTCTCAAGTATTTAATAAAGGCAAATGGCAAAAATAAATCATCCCCAACTCCCAAAAACCCTCTGGCCTTTTCCAAAAATGGCCCTCAGTATTCATGTGCTACCACAGGGGATAACTAGTACAATACGATGCAGTCCAATCCAATTACCATGCAAATTTGTTCACACAGTGGACTAAATAACAGAAATGTCTTACAGCATAATGCAATACCACTGCAAACAGCTTTAAGAACTTACCTGAGTTAAATCAACACCTTTCTGAAACAGTTGCAGCGAAAATGGCTATTTCACTGAACTGTACAGGCCTTCATGCTGCTGTGTGCAACCCCCGTAGACACGAGTGTCATGAAATATGCACGACATACAGTATATGCTGTGTTGCACATAGAATATTTCATAAGCAACCCTGCAAGCAGCAGAGTATTTTTTTTTGTTGTAACGGTTTGTCTTTTTGTATTTCTGTGTGGGCTTACAAGCATATAAATGCATAGCATATAAATGCATAGCAGAAAGATCCTGCAGAATCCAGTATTGTCATAGTGAGAATTGGGGGTATGACATGCACAAAGAGGATGTTTTCTGTCTGACCCATGAGAGTATACAAGTCAGGTAGGGATTTCACCGTGCACGCTGTAGCAGCTGTAATACAAAACGCCTGCGATTATGTTCTATTCTGTTATTTCGGCTTTCCTGATATGGTAAATGCTTCCTTTGCCCAAGACGGGCGCTTCAGAAATTAGGATTTTAAAGTTAAGGGGTTTTTATTATTAACATTTGAAGTCTGTTAATAATAAATACAATTTGAATGGCAAATATCATCAAATGTGGGGTCTGCACGCTGTGTGTGGACTTTATCTTCTTAATATTAGAGCGTTAAAACTTGGGGAAAATATTTCATTATGTGAGCAGAAATTTTAAGAGTTAAACTTTCTTTAACCCCTGCTGAACTAATTTCCTGCACTGTTAGAGCCACAGTGCACTATTAATGCCAGGAACTATTAGAGAGTTTTTTTTCTTCTCATTATATACCTTTAGCACGTACTGTACTATGAATAGTAAAGTCCAGCTTAGAACATAACACTGCTGGCTCTGTCTCTCCTGGGTATGTGGAGCAGTCGAGAGAAGTACATGTACTCTTCATTGTTATTTTTGAAGAGATAGCCTGTGGTTTTCAGGAACAATCAGCTCCTGCAGGTTTGAATGCTTGGGGCACAGTATGAAACCTGATCTTAGACTGGCTAGCTGTATTTTTCTACGAGGGTAAGACACTGTCCACCATAACTAAAGCCTTTCAGAATTTCAGTGCCATGTTAGAACAAAACTAAAATTTGAGTCACAGAAAGCATTCAGTGATCTCTGAAAACGCCAGAAGGCCATTTAGTAACACTAAAACCACTGATAGGAAGGTATTAACTGAGTTCTCAAAGACCTTTCAACTCTAGTGGATTAAAAAAATCCAACCAGTGCAGAATAAAAAGACTTAGTCATACATTTGCTGTCCAGTTAGCCATAAACACAAGCAGAACATAGGAAGCATACAACACTGATATTTTACATTTCAAATACAAAAACTAATATAAACAAACATTTGGTTTAGTTTTTATCCTGGTGGTTAAACCTCGTCTCTGTGACTCAAACATGTGAGAGAGCTTCTTTTTTTTTCTCGACTTATTCTTCTCCCCGTTATAAGCACAATAAGTGAATCTTTTCATGTAACTCTTGGTAAGAGGGGGTGTGTTGCTTAAATGTGAGCATCAAAGTCTTGACCGTGAGGGATCCTTGACCTCCGGGGTCAAACTGATTTGAATCTTCACTTTTAATGTAATTGATACCATTATAAAGATCGCTGATGCCTGAATCAGACAGTCTTAGTGTGGTATCAGCAAGGGAGATGTGACGATCAATGTGTATGAGCAGAGTGTACCGTTACACTCACTTTTTCATCTTTATGCAGAGCACTGACAGTCACTGGTTCCAATGCAGATCTTTGGGGCCCACAGTGCCACTTGTTTTCTATTGTACAACGTAATTAACTACATTCTCTTGGTATCGCTTGCTTATTCAATCCTCATTAAACAGCTTGAATGAAAACTATGAGCACTCAAGCTTCTGAGAACCGGAGCTGGAAAACGCTGGCCTATAAAATAAGCTGCATTACCACAGAATGCACTGGTGCTCGTTTATGAAAGTGGTTAAGTTAAGTTCATGGGGTGCGAAACGATCCACTGGAAATGTGCAGTTACTCTACATAAGGAGAAACTGCAGCAATACCTTCTAAGTGGGAGTGTGCGAGTATTTCTTAGGAAGTACTTTTTTCCCCACATCCTACAGGATCTGCATTAGTTCAAAATCACCTTAGAGCACTGGCTCCCATTTATCAAGGCAATCCACAAGTGGCCCACAGGATGTGCGGAAGTCAACTATAAATCTGGAAATGTCATATAAAGCAGCACACGCAGCACTTCTCTTACCAATTATGTCTTAGTGTGCTTTGATACTTGCAGTAGTTGCAGTCAAAGCGAAGACGGAATCTCAACAACCTCTGCAGCTCGTTTCAGCAGCGCCTGAGAATTACTGATCTGGTTGGGAGGAATCTCTCCATCCCAGGCTGGATGGAGGTCACTCATGACTGGTGTGACTTCCTTTATGCATGCTAAGCAGCCTCTCCTGACTACTGAATCCCCTTATGTTGATAATCCTGAATTCTAGTGTAGATCTTAGGCCTATATATGAAGAATCCAAGTGAAATAAGAGGATCACGATATTGTACTACTGCTCCACAGCCACAGCAGGAAGCTCAGAGAATGGAGCGTAACAGCTTTTTTTTTTTTTTTTTTTTTTTTGCCTCCCACTGAGACTTTTGCAACTTCACAAGCAACAAAACGTAAACATAATTATGCTGTGTGGATGTGAATGTTGTGCGCAATGATGAAAGGATGGAGGAGCACCAGGGAAATATGTCAACATATGTAAGATGAGACAGTGGCAAGTGTAACCCTCAGAAACGACTAAAGGGTGTGTTATGGTGTCCGATCACCATCCAGGATGAATCTTAAACAGATTCACAGGAGGAGCTGGGCGGACATGTGCTTGCACAGAGCGCCATCTGGTGCTGTCAGCGGAGACTCTTGTTATCATAAACGGGTGGAGCCACATGGACAGCTGGTTGGACTGTCCGTGTGTGAGCTACCTTTTACTGCACGTGTGTGTCCGTTTGAGTTTCACACCGATGAAAACGTTTCATGCTGCTATTGTCTGAAGTTGACAGGAGTCGCGCAGACGCAAACGGACGCAGCGGCTTCTAAGCGAGCGGCGTCTTCTCAAAGAAGGTAAGACTTTCAGAGTTCAACAACGGGGCGTTTTCTCTGAAATAAAAGTTGTTTCTAAACTACTGTTATAATTAAAGCTATTTATCAGAATGAAAGAAGGAGAGGTGTCGTGCGTGTCCTCCAGGAGTCCATAAGGAAGCAGTTGCACATGGCCTGGAAAGAAAAGGAAGCGACTATCCGGCTGATGCAATAAAACCTTAGGGCAATCTGAGAGCAGCTGCAGTAGTTTTCTTTTCTCTTCCATCCAGCAAGCTTTAAAGTATCCGAGCGCCCCCCCCCCCAAAAAAAAACTTCCCTAATGAGCAACTGTTAAGTGTAATAGTTTTGCGCGGATGTTGGAGGACAGAGCTGTGCGCGTAAGGAGACGCGCTGCCTTTTATAGCGCCACATGGTTTCAAGAGTCTTATTTTCACCAGTGGAGTGGGGTGAACTTATGTGAACTCGCACTGTAAATATTTAAAGTTTTATATGACTTAAAAATAACGTTGAACGTTTGCCTCATAGTCAACATATATAACATATTTATGGGGGTAAATTGAATATTTCACTTTGTTATTTTTTTACATTATAGGCAAATACTAAGAACTTTAAAACTAAGTAACACAGCCAGTGGAATTTTATAGTAAGCAAAAAAAAAGTGTTAAATGTAAAATGTTCTATGTTTAAAGTACATTCCACTTTATGTTCTGACAGCAGCTCTGGCACACTGCCTTTTTTTCATGCTTCTCCAGCAGGCTTGAAAGTTTCACATATGCTGAGCACTTGTTGGCTGCTTTCCCTTCATTCTCTGCTCCAACTAATGCTAAACTGTCTCAAATGAGCTTGGGTTGGGTGATTATGGAGAACAGATCATCTGATGCAATGCTTCATATGTTATGTCTTAGTGAAAACCCTTTACATAACCTGGATGTGTGTTTTGGGTCCCGCTGAAAATGGCCTCAGATGGGATGGTATGCTGATGCAGCCTGCTGAGGTAACCCTGCTGGTTATGCTAGTGCTGCACCACAATGGGAACCACACATCCAGATATCAAGTCACAAAGAGTGTTTGGAAGCAAAAATCTCAAATTTAGGTTCGTCACAACAGTCTGTTCCTGTTTCTGCCTTCCTTGTGTTTTCCAAGAAAATATTTTTTATAGCCAATATTTTATTATAGGCTAATAAAAACAGAATTGCTTGGACCATTCTAGCCAGGAACAGATCCCTTCCTAAGGGTGGTCCATTCCCTTCCAGTGCTTGTTTTTAACTATGCCTGTCCCACTCACTGCTGATTCACTGGATCAAGTTCATCCAGTCTGAATCTAGAAGATACTAATTCATTTTGTCCCCTAGAATGGCATCTTCCAGCTCTGATTGGCTGAACACACCTGAACAAATTAATCAGCAGTGGGAATGGAAGGGATAGTTAGAGAAACACAAGCAGAGTAGCAGTCCCTAACGGACTGGAATTGGGCACCCCTGTCTAGGGGTTCCTTTGCAGCAATTTGACCATGAACACCGGCTTCACAGCTCACCCTAGTAACTAATGAACGTATCCTCTGCAGCAGAGGGGTCTCTTGGTCTTCCTGTGGTGCTGTGGTCTTCATGAGAGCCAGTGTCATCACAGTGTTTGATTGTGGTCACCTTTTCATAATGTAATTATCTTATAAAACCTTATCAAGCTTGACTTATTTTTATTTTTTGAGACGTCAGAATCAACCATTCTTTCACACTCTCAAACTGTACAACTGTGAAGCTGAAATGTTACATGCACGTATCATTTAAATGTGATATATAATTGCTCAATTAAATTTTTGTGCAAATTCTTGTGCATCGTATTTTAGAAATAGTTTAGTAATTGTCCAGAGTACCACCTGCAGTGTCCCATTTTTAATGACTGTGCAGTGACCATGATAAATCACTACAGATCTGTAATGATCAGTGTTTATTTGCTGCTCCATGTTTCACATTGGAAATAAACAACAATTATGCTCCTTATTTGGTAAAATGTTTTGTTTTATGGTCTGTAGGACAGTTAATTTACAAAAATAAAAATAAAAAATTACAGGGTCCTGGCACATTAGCTAATTAGGCATGAAAGTGAACTTAAAATGTATGCAAATGATTTCAAACAAGCATTAGAGCATTTTAAACATGCAGTGCGACCACCTGCCAAACAAATGTGTATTTATTATTTATTCGTTTTTTATCTATGTAGGGGAACTGTTATGGGCACAGTGCCAGCCTGTGGTGCCAGGCTGAGGACATGTTGTAATTGGGGTCTGCTTACCGCTCACACATACGCAAATGCAAAGATATAGTTTGATAGATGAAAACTGTTTTGGGGATGAAAATTACGGTGTAGGGGCTTTATCTGGTGTCGTTCTGACATGTACAACAAGTTACTCTAAAGTCACAGAGTACAATCCTGGAGGAAGGTACACAATGTAAACACTGAATCTGTGAAAAGCCTGCAAGGTCGTGTCAACCGAGCTCTTACAGGACTGTATTTGACACTGCTCCTGGCTTTAAGCCAGGCTGTCAACATCTCATAATCTGAGGTATGGGTGATACTATTATTGGCTGTACTATCTGTGTTTGTTTGTGTGTAGCACTTTAGATCATACATATAATTTAGCATATTTAAATGTGGATTTCTTTTTGTCCCTCACTGCAGTTATATAACATATGGTGATATTCACTTAGCTTATGAGCCAAATATTGATGCAGACAGAAGCAAAACACATTTAACGTGTTCCAAAGTGTTATGTGTAAAAGCTGAAACATATCCTTGGAAAGTAACCTGCTAGAGTTAAAAATCTATTATTGATATTCATACCTCAGTGAACATTTACCTGTGTGCATCGTGAACAAGGATTGTTTTAGTTTGAAGTCAAAGTGGTTTTAGGTCACTCATTGTGATTTCTTTCACGTCAGTAAACACGATGGGGCGTTCCAACACACACCTTGAGGCTTTTGCCAGTGATGTGGTGAAAATGTCAGCCAACTCCAAAAAACAGTAGAAGCTGCTGTTCGTCCTCTAAAGGATTGGTGGTGTTTAGTTTTGTCCTTCATAAAGTTACAAGGTCAGTGTAACCTGAGAGGTGTCGCTAAGGGCAAAATTCCTGGAAAGTGAGGTTTGTTTTACCTTGTGTAAACTGTTTAATGATCATTTGTGTCATGGCACTTTGTTTGCACGACGCCCTGTGACACCACAAGCGTAGCTGGACTCTTTGTAATGCCACGTAGTATAGTGGCAGCTCAGTGGATTTTACATTGACTTTTAAATTCATTCTGGGAAGATGGTCATTAATGGCAGTCAGGAGGATTTTTCAAACTCCTGGTAGAAACATAATCGCATCTTTAGATAAATGCAGTTATTGCTCACAGAAAAGATCAGGTGGCAGAACTAATAGTGTTTTGGCTAGAGCCAAATAGTGACGAGCGTGTGACTGTTATTCCAAACTCATCCACATGTGCCAGTGTGTGATATGAAAGTGAGTTCAGTGATTGGTTGAGGAGAGGGCAGGTCCTTACCCTGCCCACCCTTACCCTTTTTTTAAGTTGCTTCATGTGGACAGTGTGACACTACCAAAGAAGCACAAGTTGTTTAAATCATTTTGCCTGAGCAGATGCAGAAGTCACAAATGCTCTAACTTATGCAACATATGGGGCCAAAATGTATTAAGTATGCACTCATTGAAATATCTGGGTTTGGTCTTTCTCTTGCAGTTTCTAATTATGTACTGTACATTCAACAGGGCTCTTTTGTTTTCCGCATGTTGGTCTCGTCAGGCTTTTGTCCTATTGAAAACTTCTAGTTCCAGCTGTCCAAGTTATCATAGCATAGTTATCCAAGCGGTTTTTACACAAATGAGGGGGTTCAAACATCTTAATATATAACTTGTACCCTTGTCGGACCCCACAACACAATATGACTACAATAATAAACATGCCAAAGTATTTAAGTATTTCTGCTGTTAAAGGGATAGAAAAGTACAAGGGGTATATATTTTTCTTGCTGTTTTTTTATTCAGGTCTGCTGGAGTCAGTTGGCCTTAAACGTGGAGACATACTCTTGTTGTCATATCTGCTCTGAATGTCTGAGCTCCATGGCCATGTGATGTGTCAATGTTCTATTTGTGAGTAGGACACCTGAATGGTTTGTATATTAAGAGGTGTGTGTGTGTGCCTCACATATCGAACCACGACTTGTAAATCTCTTCCTCAGCTCTATTCGTCCGAGGGCAAATTAGTGCACTCTCGAAAAAGGTCGACGAGTGGAGACTTACAAACCGAACGAAGAGTAACAGTTTAACAGAGAGGACAGAAGATCTTCTTTTGTTTTGTCTTGTGAAAGTGAGTACTTGTCTATGTAATTGGACAGATCTATATCTGTCTTTGCTGCTCTGTTATAGAAATGACTTTGAAATTGGAATCATCAACGGCCTAAGCTATTTTTAATGCTCATGTCGATGTGGAGTGTTTAAACTGATTGTTGTGAAATCTATGACTTACGTTGACAGTCAGTATGAATTCCAGCAAAACCATATCGTTGACTTAAGATTTTGTATCATTAACAATCATGAATTAAGTCACGTATTCACTGCAATGACCAGTTTATTATTTCTTATGAAATAATATCACAGTTGGGGGAGAAATGAGAATTAAACAGCACTGGAACAGGAACAGCAGAATCATTTTTTGTTCTTTTCCTTTGCTGGTTTACAAATCCAGCGACCTCCTTTATCTATCATTCCTGTATTGTTGTCAACAGGTTAATTATCTTCTGTAGGACTGCAGAGAGTTCCAGCCAGGATGATTCTGGCAACATTAAAAGGCGTCGGGAAACAGCTCCTGCGGGTGAAGGTTGTGGACTCTAGCTCGGAGGAATGCCACTTGTCTCGGTGCCTCAACACGTTTGACCTGGTGGCCCTGGGCGTCGGCAGTACGCTGGGCGCTGGTGTCTACGTGCTGGCTGGTGCTGTAGCCCGAGACAGCTCTGGACCTGCCATCATCCTCTCCTTCCTCATAGCTGCCCTGGCTTCTGTTCTTGCTGGTCTGTGCTACGCTGAGTTCGGAGCCCGTGTCCCCCAAACTGGTTCGGCTTACCTCTATAGCTATGTCACAGTCGGAGAGCTGTGGGCCTTCATCACAGGCTGGAACCTCATCCTCTCTTACATTATTGGTGAGACACTTAAAGTAAGGAAGGAAAGGGGTTGGCAGCTACACCAGATATACTTCAGTTTCCATAAATGCTTTTCTCTGCTCAGGTAACTCAAGTGTGGCCAGAGCATGGAGCGCTACATTTGATGAGCTGATTGGAAAGCACATTGAGGAATTCTGCAAACGGTATATGACTATGAATGCCCCTGGTGTCCTGGCAGAATATCCAGACCTATTTGCTGTCTTCATCATAATCACTCTGACAGGTCAGGAATATTTTTAAAACGGCTGTCTCAGGTTTCATTATTCTTATTTTAGTTTTTTTTTTTTTTGCTTTTTAAATCATGTTGTGTTTTCTAACTGATTGCAGGACTTCTTGCATTTGGAGTTAAGGAATCTGCATTAATAAATAAAGTGTTCACCTGTGTCAACGTGTTGCTGCTGCTGTTTGTCATCATTGCTGGCTTGGTCAAAGGAAACCTAAAAAACTGGAAACTGAGCCCTGAAGAAATCCTCAATACCTACAGAAACACTAGCATAAAGTGGGTGAAACAAGGAACATATTCCTAAATAGTTTTGTCTAATCATATATCAGTTAAAATTCTTTTAAATAACCAAAATTTCCTCCCTCTGCTTCCAGCGAATCCGATTCTCTACCGTCAGAAGAGAGTCTTGGTGGAGGTGGATTCATGCCATTTGGCTTTTCTGGGGTCCTCTCTGGTGCTGCCACTTGTTTTTATGCCTTTGTTGGGTTTGACTGCATTGCCACCACAGGTGAGTGGAAATACATTCAGTTGACAATCAACACACGTGTGCCCTGTCCTCTGACATATCAACTTATGTTTCTTCCCCAGGAGAAGAAGTGAAGAATCCTCAAAGAGCCATTCCTATTGGGATTGTGGCCTCCCTCCTTATCTGTTTTGTGGCATACTTTGGTGTGTCCGCAGCCCTCACGGTGATGATGCCTTATTACATGCTGGACAAGAACAGCCCTCTGCCGGTGGCCTTTAAGTATGTGGGCTGGGAGGGAGCCACTTATGCAGTGGCTATTGGCTCTTTATGTGCCTTGTCGACCAGGTAAGAGCCTCTTTTGCTGCCTCTCAGCATGAGAAGTCATAGAGGACGTGTAATTGTTCTGCATGCTTTTTAGGTATGAATAATTCATGTCTAGTACACTGGATATAGAAGTTTAAAATATTCTCTTTAGTTTTGTTCAGTGTTAAATCTAAACTAGTCATACTAGTATGTGGCAAAACCTATGGTGGATTGGTGATGATTTTTTTTTTTCTTGAATACACCAGGCTGATGTTATTTAACTCTCATAAAGACAATGTGGCAGTTTAATAGTTTGTTTAAATTCGGAGTCATTCATTAAAATGCATTGTTTGTATCCTGCTGTACTGCACCACCACCTGTAGCTCGGTGGAAAAGTGAAATCCTGTTTCCTCCTTGATATTAACTGATATTAACTCATTTGGCCACATGTGGCCACCCCTGTCCTATTTTTATGTCTTTTGTTCTGGGGTTGTTTTTCAGTTTAGGCCTCTGTGTTCCATTAAGGGAAATCTTAATGCTTTGGCAGTAATATTTTAGACAGCAGTGGGCCTCCAACTTTGTGTGGAAGGCTCTTTCCTGTTTCCTGTAGAAATACTTGACCTGCAGAAAATCCCGACCTCAACCCTGTTGAGGGAAGCATTTCCAGAAGAGTGGTGGCTGTTATAATGCAATGAATGAGACGTTCACCAATTACATATGCATGTTGTGTGCAAGCACCCATGTCCTTTATGGCTATGCAGATTACTGTATATGCATAATTTCATTTATGATGCATTTTATTTGTATTTAAAATGCATATGTAGTTTGCATATATAAATACTCTCTCTGCACAAAGCATAAATATAGTCCTGCTAATTAAGAATAATTATAATATGACAATAATCTAAAATTATTGCTAAGTACAAATCTGACATTCTGAATTGTTTATCGGGATATTAGGCTGGGAATTACTGGATTTGTGGCCCAGTGTAAAACAAGTTATAAATCTCTGCTTTCTCCTCCTTCCTTCATCTTTCACTCAGTCTTCTTGGATCTATGTTTCCGCTTCCGAGGATTATCTTTGCCATGGCTCGTGATGGACTGCTCTTCTCATTTCTGGCGCGTGTCAGCTCAAGAAAGACACCCATCATCTCTACCTTGGTGGCAGGGCTTATGTCAGGTATGTAGCTGAAATGAGACCAAGGGCAACAGTGCCCCCATGTGGAGAGAGGGTGGTGGCAAAATCAGAGGCATAAATGAAGGCAGAAGTTAAATCTTCAGTTAAAGCTATAAGTTTATAATTCTGACCTACTAAAAAACAAAATACAATATCTGAATGATATCGTAACTGTGAACTATATCCTTTTGGATCAGTTATTATCTAGCTGACATTGTTTATTTTATCCTGCAGCTGTAATGGCTTTCCTGTTTGACTTGAAGGACCTGGTGGACCTCATGTCCATTGGCACTTTGCTGGCCTATACACTGGTGGCTGCCTGTGTGCTCGTCCTCAGGTAGTCCTCATCTCTTAGCTTAGCTCTCATCTCAGAGGTGGCAGGCCACTTTGGAATAACCAGGCTGAATTACATCGTGTTAAATACATGTATACTGAATAACTTAACAGTAGATCATAATAATTATTCATCGTAACACTTGGTAGGATATTTATTAGATCTATTAAACCCATAATAATGTAAGGGTTGTGTGTTTTTGTCTGTTTTGCTGTCTGAAGGTACCAGCCTGAGCAACCCAGTGTAATGTACGAGATGGCCAACACTCAGGATGAACCTGAAACTGCCGATAATGAGGGGAACATTGACATGTTACCACAGCCAGACGATCACTTCACCATCAAGAATCTCATTTTCCCTTTGAACACAGAGCCATCCCCTCTGACGGGGTTGGCTGTCAAAATGTGCACCGGTATACTTGGTGAGACAAAATTGGCAGAATAATTCACCTGACTACTAATGAAGCAAACAGAATATTGTCATGTTCTCGTCTTACTGTTTTTTCAGGTGTTTTGGTGTGTGTCTTCACTGTTGTGGCTGTTCAAGGAGGACGGGCGCCCTGGTCCGTGTCTGCCCTCTGTATTATCTTGGTGGTCTGTCTGATTCTCATCTTCATTGTGTGCAGGCAGCCACAGAGCAAGGAGAAGCTCGCCTTTAAGGTAAAATATGTTCTTTTACCAACTAGTAAGAACAGTATTTGTATTTCTTAGCTATTCCGTGTTATATGAACATATTGTACAGAGCAAACTATAAATGAACAATGAATAAACTTAGAATATTTACTCCTCAAACTAAATGAAATGGCTTTATATTTATGGCTGGACAATACCAATAGCCCATATAATTTATCTGGTAGGTCAACTCATAAGGTAGTTTGCTTAGTTGTAATGGATGTCATGAGGGGTCTCTACAACATCACCCACTCAACCATTAGTCCTATGGGTCTTTGGTATCTGTCACTATATGCGTTTGATTCAATCTTTCCTCAGATGCAAGGTTGTAATGTCAATCACACATACACTCTTTCTTTGTAGGTCCCCTTGTTGCCCTTCATTCCAGTCATTAGTATGTTCATCAATGTGTACCTTATGATGCAACTCAGCAAAGGAACCTGGGTGCGCTTTGCCATCTGGATGGTCTTAGGTACTTTGATTTTTAGGCAGCCGTGTCAAATATAACCTCTACTGTAGTGAACAGTATCTTGTAGCAGGCTTTGCATTGATGGCTCCACACTGTTTTTAGGTTTCATCATCTACTTTGGCTATGGCATACGCAACAGTTCAGAGGCCAAGACGGACATCTGCACGCCAACCTGCACGGTGCAAGGTGAATCCATGACCCCAGAGAAGGAAGCCTTTCTACACAACAATCAGAGCATCACAGGAGATGACGATGAGGATTCCTGAGGAGGAAGGAGGTTCACTAAGCTTCTCTGGCTCTACTTTGCATATCAAACATTTACATGTGTTCTGAAATGACTGCTAATGCAGAAGATATTGAGGATTTAATGCAGCTCTTCAATCTGAGCATTGACTTGTTTCATAATTCCTGCCAAAGATATTGCCTAACTTTGCTGTTTGATTGAAGTAAAGAGGCTTAAATATAGAGAATATATACTTTTAAGACTTTTAAGACTTGAGTCTTTAAAGATTTTCATTCTCCAGCTAAAGTAATTTTTGTATGTCTTGCACTTTGATATAACACATTTTGCTGGACAGAAGACATTTTAAAAGGGTTTTTTTTTGTGAAATTAGTTGTTGCTTTTGGCAAATTTGCATGCGTTTGGCAGATGTCCTACTAAATATTTGTCACTCCTCTTGCTGCACTAGTAAGCCAGGTGTCCAAATCCCGTGGAAGATTTTTTTTGTGTGTGTGTGTGTTACACATTTGAATTAATTTAATTAAGATATTACCTTGTGTGATATTTATGTTTGCCTCAAAGGTACATCTTTGTGTGCAGACACAATGCAGTTTGTTACTGAGGAAGTGTACAAAAAGCACAACTCTGTGGTACGGTATAACACAGATCCACCTGTAGATCAAATCCACCAGTATTGTCTCATCAGGGAATTTCACTTTGTTTAACTAAAACAATTACAGTGCTGTGAAAATATACTAGCCTATTATTTGTGGCATATTTGTCACATATGAAACACATATTAAATGATTCAGATCATCAAACAAATTTTAATTATACACAAAGATAACCAGAGTGAATACAAAATGCATTTTTTTATTGATGATTCCATTAATCAAGGGAAAAGAAGCTGTCCAAACTTATCTGACCCTATGTGAAAAAGTATTTTGCCTCTTAAATCTAATAACTGGCTGTACCGCCCATGGCGGCAACAACTGCAATCAAGCGTTTGCGATAACAGGCAATGAGTCTTTCACATCACTGTGGAAAAGGTCTGGGCCACTCTACTCTGCAGAATAGTTTAAATTCGGCCACATCTGAGGGTTTTCAAGCATGAAGAACCTAAGGTCAAGCCACAACATCTCATTTAGATTTAAAGTCCAGACTTTAACTAGGTCAGTCCAAAACCCTTTTTTTCCCCTGCTGTAGACACAAAGTGCAAACTACATTTTGAATTTACTCAAAATGTCTTTGCATAATATTAATGTTTTATCTGATCATTTAGATGTGACAAATATGCTAAAATTCTAAAATATAAGGAAGGGTGCAAAAACATTTTACAACACTATATTAAAAAAAAAGCTGCTAATGTGAACTAGCGCTTAACAACGCCTTAGCATGTTTTGCTTCTTGACAAGTTGTATCTTATCAGGGCTCTTAGTTGGAAGTAA
>JAUYWH010000005.1:4963640-4977824 GCA_034779795.1 Ctenopoma multispine | reverse complement strand
TGCTTGTGTCTCCTTGTAAGTCGCTTTGGATAAAAGCGTCTGCCAAATGAACTAAAGTAAAGTAAAGTAAAGTAACTAATTACATCAGATTCTTCAAATGATGTATTTTAGGTGCCTGATTCACACATGAATGTTACTCTTCTGTAGGTAAGAAACTCTTCTATAACAAGCTAGAAATGTGAAATGTATATTTTGTATTGTCTGTATATAATGTTTGCTTTTAATCTTGAAAAGTCTTTATTTATACTCTGTAAAACAATGTTCAGCATTTTCACTTTCTAGTTCTTGTATGTCTGAATGGAATGAAATGCAGCGGTAACACTGAACACCTGTGGTTTCTATTCAATTCTGTTTTACTCTTTAATTTTAAAAAGGTGAAACACATTGTACATTCAGAAATATGCCACACCAACAGTACTTCATGCAGTAATAACTGTTTTGACATAATTGATTGTGTGGTAAAGTGGTTTGTGCGAGAGCAGCTAAAACCTGAAGGCTTCTCATATTGAGGTTCACAATTGTTCAAAGGTTTAGGATCACCTTAATGTATCCATGTTTTTGATAGAGATGTAGTGTTTTTATGGAAATCAAGGGCATTTCTAAGTGCCGACAAACTTCTGAACAGCAGTGCATTGTGTTCAGGAAAGATATTAAGTTTAAAATGAAAACACTGGTCATGTTCATTGAGAGAAACTATTGATAATACCAGAAGCCAAATTATATTTATTATGTGTTAAACCAATGTTGCTATTGACTGAGTTGCTGCAGATTTGTCAAAATACTACATGGCTCAGCAAACAGTGCAACTCTGTGCATTTCAAGATACTGAAACAACATTGTCAAATAAAATTATACAGTAGAAAGTTACTTTATTTTCAATGTTTTCTGACATTAAAAAGTATTTTTTTTTAACTGGGATATGGTTAAATCAACAGATTTGAGTGGTTTTATTATAAAAGCACATTCACTAGCAATACTGCAGCTAATAAATAGATTTAATATACATTTTTAAAAGTAATGTCATTCATTTATCAGATAAATGTATTTCATTATGTCCGTATTTCCATACATTGATTGTACCTTGTGTTGTATATCCTATAGGTACTTTAGACTTAGTCAGACTTCAGTCTTAGTAGGTTTTCAAATACACTAGGTTAACATGTTTCGTGTACCACAGTGATGACGATGGATGTTGACTTTGTCCATGTCTCTGTGTTGTACATGGTCTGATTACTGACTGTACTGTAGCTCTGCAGAACCGATAAAGAGAAGCTAGAGGAATGTTTTCACCTGCAGGGGGCGACCTGAGCCCGTGTTAACATGGGCGTTGAGTCTCCTCTCTTCTCCTATCCTCCCTGTTACCCAGCGACACTGCAGACTGGATCCTCTTCATCACGGCTGGAGCCGGACGCGTACCTCCTCCTCCTTCATTTTCTTCCCCGTGTCGCGCTCTCCTCCGGCGGATCACCTGGATGTGAACGGTAAGGACCAGCCAGTGCGCACCGGTGACGGTGGGTGTTTTCTGTCTCGGTCTCCACCTCAGATCAGCAGCTGTGATAATTGGATTTATTGACACTGCTGCATCCGCTGGACAGACTGCGGATCACATTATTAACGTCGTTATTTTCCAACTCGTGTGTTAATTGTTTCCAAGAGAATAAATGCGAATGCAGCTGTTGCATAGAGTGAAGCTAAAAAAAAAAGGCCACCTCAGTATAGGTGGGTTTACCTCTGAGTGTGTGTGTGCGCATCGGGGTCAGAGCCTGGATTACATATTGGCTTACCTCTGTCTTATGTTTGTTTTTCAAAGCCTGTTTTTCCTCTTTTTTCATATGTGTAGAACATTTAGAAAAAAGGAACAAGACGTGAGGCGTGAGCGTGAGGTGAATGACTGGCCAATTGTAAAAGTGAAGTCACACGTTGCTGTTGCTCTACAGTGACCACAGTTATCCAAAGGTGTTATTTTTAACATGACGTACTATGTGACAGTGAAGTAGCCTGCAGAGGACCATGTGAGCAGCAGCAACACTGAGCCCTCAATAATCCACTGTAGAAAGGTTGGTGATTATACAAGTTTAACACAAAATGCATTGATATTACAATATACTGTGCACAGAAGAAACGTATGTGTGTGCTGCATTAACATTTACTAAGCATGTATGCATGTTCCTGTGCACCTTAGCAGACAAACACCTTTGCTACAGTTTCTTTAAGGCCCCACAGCAGAAGGTCTTCTGTGAGCTTTGGTTGGTTACACAAAGACGTCAAGGCCACTGAAGCATTAAAGTAGGGGAGGGGGAGACTTGTGCCTCCATTTTCATTTTTCATTCATCTTCAATATTTCATGGGGCTTCCAGTTTAGGCGTAAAGTGAAGCGTGGTGGAGAAAAATGAAAAGTGTTGTGATGTGTGCTCTCCTTCTGAGATACTGTGTGACTGCAAAGCTTCGGTTTCTCTGATGAAAACGCAGTCTTCTGACACACGTGCACAGATTTCGTAAGAGGCGGCGATGAAGGTCTCATCATCGTGTTGCATATCAGGAGGCAGGTGGCAGGGTGACCTGCTGAACAATGGGGGGATGGGAAAACATGCTCAGGGAAGCATGTTGTTGGGGTGAACATAAATATCCTCGGCCTCCCTTGTGCCGTGGTGGTGTCACTGCAGGTACGTTATCAGCTGTTGCAGCAGAAGGATAAATAATGAGAGGGGATGTAAATAATCAAGAACAAAAAGGAGTGCTGGAAAGAGCCACAGCCTGAATGTACAGCAGTACTGTATCTACCATGTGGGTGGAAATGGTAAATTAGACTGTGAAGCAAGTGAGGAATATCACTTCAGTCAGCTGTGGGTACTTGCACTGCACTTTTGTCAGTCAGTAAGACTAGCAGCATCCCGTTCTTTCTTGCCCGGACTGTGAATGTCAGCTCCGGAGAGATTTGTGGTGAGAAAGAGATAGAAATGAATTAAAAAGTTTAATTATCTCTGTAATGCTTTTATTCCATCCAGAATGAAGCAGGAAATTATGACATGCATTGGTTCAAAAAGCCACAATAAGAAACTTCAGCTTAACATACCAAAGTAGGACAGGTACTGTATAATCAGGAAGGATTTAAATTACACGAAGCAGTCTTAGAGGTGATAAAATATATTGTCACAGCTGAGTGTTTAATTTAGATTGAGTGCTCAGACATTTACATAATAACTTTTTCCAGTTACTTGTTTTTTCAAATGAACAACTCTTTGCAGTTGTCATTATTCCAAGGTTAATGTTTCATATCAAAGAAGTTAGTCTGAATCTCGTGTGAGCCATATTCATCATACCCTTGCTGTTCTGATGAAGACCATATGAAGCAGTGATGCCTGTGCACTGGTCTGAACTGCATGAACGTGGAGTTTAAGGAATGGAGAAGCAAACGTTTGCAACTTGAAACAATACTTTATTTATTCGGTTTGTAATGTTCTGTCGTACCTGTCAATGAAGTCCTACAGGTGAAAGTTTTAACATAGCTTCACTGGTTGTTTGGATACTCAGTGTTATGGCTTTCTGTAGCTGACCCACAGTAGAGTAGCCATATTACTGTGACTTGATAACAAGCCAGGGGAGAGTAAGTGTAGAGGGAATCTGATTCACTGCTCTCTGTTCTGCAGTGCAGGTGCTGAGACAGCATTGAGTGCAGTGTGTTAGCCTGTACTGCAAACAGACACCTCTATCTCTTGCATCTCTGAAGTTTGTTTTCAGAAATCTATGAGTAAGAAAACGAATACACAACTGTAAATGTTTTGTAGTCAGTGATGCTCCCCTTATTGCTCTAAACATGCAGGAGACTCTATTATCAGACAACAGCTCAGTTTATTGTTATTAGAGGGAAATTGGATGTAGTTTCCTGCAGTGTAAGTGAATTTATCAGGACACAAATGGAGAGCAAAGAGATGTGGTGGAGCAGTAGTCAGTCAGGTTTCACACTAATCCGTTGATGAGTCTAAGTGCAAACGTTACCCAGTTTACTTCTGCTTTCCTCCTGAGCTGTTTAAAATAGTCTTTTGTTCTTCTGTTTTCCATCCTCATTCCATCCTGTTCAGCCAAGTACAACTACCTGAAGTAAAATATTTATTTCCATATGTTTTTTTGTTTTTTTATACAAATAAATACAAACATTATCCAGACATATTTATTAGTTTTTCTGTCTTAAGGGGACAATTATAATAAGAATCTTTGACAGCAGGTGTTTTTAGTGACTTTGAGGTTAATGGAAGGTTCGTAGCCGAACCTGACAACCAGGGATGAATAAGATGTGGCAAGGTGGGAACTTAATATAGAAGTGCTTATGTGAGAATGAGTTGCTGCCTGAGATCAGAGCCTTTCAAGGTTCTCTGTACTGTACAAGCCTCCACTCATAAAACTGAACATATGCTTTATAATGTGCTTTTGGTTGAAAAGATGAAGGGAAACATCAAAGATGGAACACTCTGGCTTTTCCAAGTTACAGCATAAGCCTTATCAGAAACCCTTCGTGCTAAACATCAGAACAGGTAAACACACCTGCTGGGTGATAATAATTGCAGGGCTGTTTATAGGACATAGTAACTATAGGTCTTAGTGAGTAAAAAGGTCAGATTGTGGTACAATGTGCACAAAGACCTCAAATTCATTTTGACAGTGCTAAGCTCTGAGAATTCCCCTAATGATCTCAGCAGGGCAAGTAAGTCCCACATGGTATTGGCATATGTTTTCCGCCTCACAGGCATTCTGTTTTTGGTCTTTGACTAGTTCCTTGTGACTTCTGGCATGCACAGATCAGTTGCTGTGTGGCCAATAGTGGATTCTGTTTCCAGAGGCTCCTGTCACATTAAACAGTTTTTTAAAGGATCATATAAATTAAATATACGTGTAATAAAATCAGAGAGAGGAGACAAAGACAAATAAACATCTGTAGTGCTCAGGAGTTCAGATATGTCCTGTCAGTGTATGTTTTTATATGTAAACTGTAAAAATGTGAACCCATTCATAGCAAAAGGAGCAAAAAGACAACAGCCTCCTCCCCCACAGCACAGCATGCTGTCAATTATAAGGAATGTCTAGAAATACTGTAGAATTTAAACATTTATAACAAAGTTGCTTGTATCCTCAGATATTCATTTATAGTTTTAAAGACAATCATGTAATCTACAGTAAAAAGCTGATGGTTGAGCAGAAGCATCAACTTCACAACACAAGCTGCCTCTACGAGGTGTACTGCAACATGTTCTGTCACATCAGTTCTCCATACTAGTCAGAAGCACAATAACAATATCACCATTTTCATGGCCATAAAGCAAACACCCAGACCTTCCAAACATTTAAAAGGTGTATGCTCAAACATTTCTAAAAACATATTGATGTTGCTGCAAGATAGTCATTGTTTAGTTTAAGGTAACACATATCCATCATAGATGGATTCTAAAGCTGATTGAGATTAAAGGGTTTATTATCATGTGCACAGTAAAGCAACACGTTTCCTTTACAGTTAAATTCTTTGTTTGCTGTCCACACCATATGCCACATAAAAGAATAAGGTAAATCTAATATAAATAATAAGTAGCAGGTAAATAAAGGCAACATAATAGTTCAAGTCTATAAGAAGTTTTAAATTGAGTAACATGGCATAAAACACACTGAGAATAAGAGCTTTTTATCAAGTATTAAACAGGTGACGTCATGTGTGATTTTGTTTTCCTTTCTGTTTTATACAGGATAAGGACCTCAGATGTCATAAAGCTCCATATTCCAAAGTAGACATGAAATTACTGGTATACCGGAAATAAATGTGAAAATCTGTTCTAGGCTCATGCTGTGTTGTTAAGGCTCTTGGATGTGTACGCAGGCTTTTTTGTAACTGATGCCATGGATGACTGATTTGTTAAAGTACTCTTGAGGGCGGCGTAAACTCAGAGCTGCTTCCAAAATGTGCGAGCGAGAAGAGCCGCGCACTGACGGGGAATTGAGGAATAACAACCAGCAGGATGGGGTGCTGGCTGATGATAACGCCAATGCCAATGATATCTGGACAGAGGAAAGAACGGCAGACACAGGCACTTTGTTTGGACAGATGACTGAAACAGCAGAGCGGGACAAAGTTGTGATCTGGGGTACGGACTCCCAGTGTGATGACCCAGAACTGGCCGAGTTTGAGATGCTGGAATGTCAGGAACTGGAGGCATACCTGGTCGACGAAGGAGAGGACTTTGTTGGGCTTGCAGACCGAAAAGAGCTTCACACACAGCCTTCGTCATGCAGCAAAGCCCAGGCAATAAATAATAGGAGCAAGGAAGAGAGAAAGTCCGTTCTGCATGGTGCCTGTGAGCAAGAATCCAATGCCTGTCATGTCTCTGAAGGTAGAGATGTATCCAAGACTGAGTTGAGTTCTGAAACTGATGTCTTTGTATCCTGTCTGTCCACCATTTCAAGCATGGCCACTGCTATGGACACTTTTGGCAGGACCCAGACGACAGACTCTTGGCACATTGCTTCTGGTCCTTTCTCAACCATCTCAGAAGACCTGACTCTGGCTTCCCAGATTTGCAGCACTGTCTCTGAGAGAGGCAAGGTCTCACGACAAGCTGATCATCCTTCCCTAGCCTCTCAAAAAAGCACAAAACACCAAAGGGATGTGGACATGAATTTGAATTCAGCAGTTCACTCAGCAGATGTTGTATCACAGGCACAACTGAGCAATGGAATTTTTCCATGTAAGGATGTCACTGATGAGAAGAAGAACAATAACCAGAAAAATAAAGCAGGGAATACCGCTTCAGAGAGTGGTCAAGGACGTACAGAGCACAAAGTTTTGCCCACAGCAAAAAAATCACATGAAGAAAACAGCACTAAAATGGATAAAAGCACACAAGCTGATGAGGCCCCTGATGCAAACTACAGCCCTCCCAGTGGAGGTACAAAGGGGAGTCAGTCATCAATTGAATCCAAAGCCATAAAGAAACAAGGCTCATTTGATAACTCATTGAAAAAACAAAACTCTTTTGACAAAACTTTTAAAAAGCAGCCATCGTTTGAGAATACTTTAAAAAAGCAGCTCTCTTTTGATAACACCTTGAAAAAGCAGGCCTCTTTTGAGAATACTGTCGCCTCCAGCTCTTCAAGTCTGGAGAGAAGAAAGCCATGGGGAAGCCCTAGTCGACCAGCAATTCCTACTTCCCCTAAAACAACTTCCTGTTCACCCAAGAGACGGCCGCCAGGTTCTCCAGCGAAGGTCCAGGGCATCAGAGCACTGAGCCTGGAGCGTAGCAGCTCTCCTCAGAGAGCTTTAAGTCAAACAGTCATGCCGCCAGGTAAGACGTTAATGAGTGGCATCCCCAAACCTGTTATGCCTCAGCAGAAAGAGCCTGAACTTAGGAGGTCTTCTCCTCCCCAGAAACCCAAAAATGTTCGACCAAAAATCATCACCTATGTTCGGAAGAATCCTCAAGCAAAACCAAATGCTCCACATGAAGCCCCTACACAGCCGCTAAGATTGTCATCTTACTCCAGCCCACCAGCTCATAAAGATCCAAAAGTCGGTCCTCAACCTAAATCCACACCAGTTCTATGCTCATCCAATCTGCTGTTTGACAAATATCGGCAGGAGATGCAGAAGGTGGGGTACTATCCTCCGGGAACTGTGACTGGCCTGAAAACTTCAAGCAGTATAGTCGCTCAAAAGCTAGGCGGGAAGTCAGACAGCTTTCATGAGGAAGAGGTGAGAAATTAACTTTAGATTTGATCTGTTTACATGAGATAGTAGGATGTAATTAGTGGTTTAAGCTATTCCCAGTATGGTATGATCTTCTCATGTTGGCAGCTTCATACAGCAGCAGTTTGGCAGAACGTAAGTAAAGCAAAAGATTGTACTGTAAGTTCTAAAGCTTGGAATAAACATTTATATGGTTATATTAGCTAAAGGACTAATGTTGAACATATTTCCTGGTATGCAGCACTTCTGTCAAATTAAAGACGTCCTGTTGACGTCTCATGCTAATTATATATCATTAGGATATATATCACCCTAATGACCATCAATTAACAATATAATTGTTATAACAGTGTTTAAATGTATTGGAATCTCATTAGCATGTTACCCAAGAAGGAGCCAGTGTGTACTCCTCGCCCAGAACTCTGAGGCCTCAACTGGGTTTGGGAGCGGTCACAAGGCAGCCTGCAGCCAAACTAAGAATTCAGCAGACCGGTCAAAGATCTGCCTCAACGCCAAGCCACGCGACACAGGCCCCAGGTAGCCGAGTGTCCACCCAAGGCTACCAGGACCCTGCAGGTGAGATGATAATGATGACTTCAGATTAAAATCACTGTAATTTAGTCCAGGTGAAAAGATTTGTAAGATCTGTTATAAGTTCATAAGCAGAGGAAAATAAAAATATTCTCATGTTGTGTAATTAGTTTGTTATGGAATTGTCATGCTTATGGATTGTTTTTTGTCAACCTAATCTCTTTGACATGCAAAGAATATAATAGAAAAATAATTCACTCATAAGCAACTTGCCCTGGACATTTCTGCCCACTCACATTATAAGTCACAATCTGGTCTATTCTCCACGTATGGTCCCCTCTTGTTTATGACCAAGATCTGTAATTAAACAATGTTATTGTAATGTTATTCATGGATTTAGAATATGCCCCTGCCTCAGTAGGTCTTGGAGGTTCACTCACTGCTACTCTTATGTTTTATATTTTCCCATCTACCTCCAGGAGAGCAAAGGAGGTCAGGTCCAGAAATACCCCCCAAGAACCTCCTGGTCAAAGCAGGCCAGTCTGGTCTTCGTCCTCCGGGCTTCTCTGCCCTACCAGTTGCCCGTCTGGCCGCCTTCGGCTTTGTCCGGAGCTCCAGTGCCTCGTCCGTGTCAAGCAACCAGTCTAATGACAGCAGTCACAGTGATCCCTGTCGAGCTTCTCAATGTGAGTCATGCTGTCTCCGCACATGTCACATCAGGCTGTTATTAGAGTTATACAGTACAGACCAGCTCAAACGAGCCCCTCGTTTTTTTTATTTCGTGAAATAAATATTTATTATTTCAGACAAATACTCTTTAGTCTGAGTATAGGTACAGTATATTCAACATTTACTTCTTCATCCTATAAGTTCACCAGCAGTCGTGGCTGCCCCTGAGTTACTATAGTAACAGCTCCCTTTCCTTTTTTGTTCATTTATCACAACTAGGTGCTGAAAGCTCCTGCACCACAGAGGAAATCTTCTTGTGTCTCTCCTCACGCTGCTGCAGCATTAGTATTAAGATCGGACCCTGGTTATTAGCCCAACACCACAAAAGCTTCATAAGCTTCCCACAGACTTCACTGCCAGTAATTATTTTGAGAAGTTGATCATCTCTGTGTGTAATAGATAGTGTACTGAAGTTGTCAGTATTACTTATTTAGTTGTTATTACTATGAACACATCTGCTGAATACAGTATAGTCAGCTGTTTTATTTGTTCACAGCACTGACTCAAACCAACCACTGTCTGAATATGCTTAGACTAAAAGAAAATCTATGAGTGAGTTAAAAACTTATCTTTGATATTTGTATCGACTGTGCTGATTGGCAGCTATGATGAGGGGTTAATGCTCTCTGCATGGTCTAAGCTAGCTGCCTATCTCTGCTCACACCTTTGACTGCCTAACTGTGACCTCCTGGGATCAAAGGATTCATAAAATCGCTGGTTCGGGAAGGATCCTCCGACTGCAAAAAAAAAAAGGAGAACACATCTATTGTCTTATGCATAGTGGTGAAGTGGTAAAAGTGGTGCAGATTGTGAGACAGACTCAGGGCGTGGTGGGACAGGATAACGTTGAAGCTGTGAATCCAGACACCTTTGACCAATCTCGTTCATTTCTGTGGATCTACTCAGTAAACCTTCAGTGCATTCAGGTGAAATAATTGTTTTTCTGCACCAGTATCTCTCATAGAAAGCTCCAATACTATTTTAACTTATCCAGAAAGGATCACAGCTTGAGGTGGTAACATGCAGTCATGTAAGTGTAACCATGTCTGCCTGTTACATGTTTGTTAGTTAGGTTTTCTGTACATATTGTGGTAAATATATGAGTCAGTAGCAATCAACCTTTAAGCAAAAATAATAATAAATGGGTGTCTACCAGATAGTAAAAAGCTCAAGACTGGCTCAGACATCATATACGTGAATGGCAGCTTGTTTGTCAGTGTTTTCCTTCAGGTTTTTGGCTCAGGCAGCACTGCTCTATTAATATGCCACCATATGCCTCATATACAGTCACACTCACTGGGGATACACTCCAGCAAAACAATGTGACTGGGAGTGAGTACATCCTCTCTGAGTAGAGGTTGCCATAATGAACATCAGGCTCCTGGTGAACTGTCTACAGATCAGTGGAAACCTGTTACGAACACATACCATCATACACCATCATAGGAATGTGAATATCTTTGGATTTTACACTCTGTTGATCAGACACTTTGAAGCAATCTGAATGTCACCTTGACCTATTTTCTTACATTTTCTAGGCATATTATAGCTACTACTAACCATGTCAGTTCAGACTGAGACTTCACAGCAGCTGAAGCAGTGCAAATCTCTGTGGCATTTTATTAATATTAAGCTGCTTTTCCAGTAGATCGCACCATCCCTGTCATGTGCTGCAGTAAAAAAAAAAAACCAAGACCCCTCTGGTGTCTAATTTTTTTCTTCTCTAAAGGATAATTAGTGACACTGAAAGGTATAGGCCCATCTCTGTTTGCACATTATGCTACATTTTCTTAAAGAGCTTATAAAGTCTAATATATCTGTTATCATGTCTTGTGATTTAACCACCAGCAGAGTAGAGTCGCAGGAGATGGATTTGTACTGTACACGCAGGCTGGAAACAAGCTAGAAACAGTGTGAGTCAGCCTCTAGCTGTCTCCTTCAAATAGTCTGCGCCTTGGCTAAACCTCCATTTTAGTAAAATGCCTTTGGAAAAAAAAGCATCTGCTGACTCTCCCAGGTGAATACAGACTCTGTGCGGAAAATTACAGTGATGTTTCACACGGGCCCTGGGCATTTTGAAATCAAATTTAATGGTCTTTTTCTCATCTGCATTTTTTGTGCTGTCCTCAGTTATTACGACTGTGGTTCCTCCCTGAGAGTACAGAGTTACCTATAGTTGCAGCATGTGCCAAAACTGTTATTGATTGACCTGATTAATATTTTATGACGAGTAAACAGAGCTATGTGGTTTCCAAGTCTCCACTTACACTGACAAAGTAAACCTTAATGCTGAATTGTACATATAATCCTACAGTCCTAGACACAGATACGACTTTGTCTTAATTCAATATTAAAAAGCAGAACAACAGTGTATGACATTGTAGAGCAACTGCAGGGAGCTTCCTGTGCATTAGGAGGAAATGTTTGTTCTTGGTGTTGTTTTTCTGTTGGACTACTCCTTGCTACACCCTGGTTTTCTCTATGAACCAAAGACTTTCATATTCACAGAAACCTAGAGGCACAATAACAGCTGGTATGAATAATTAGGATGTTTGCTGCAGTCCTGTTTTTTTTGCTAGTCTGTGTGTATTTCTGCAATTTAGAAAAACTGCTCTCTAAGGAAAGATAGTGATCTGATGGTAAAATGAAAAAAAGGTAAATCTCAGTGGACTTGTAAAGGATCCATGGTTTATTTATAGGCTTTAATATCAGTGGCAGAGGTTTTATTCATTTTAAGTGATAATTATTAAGTTGATGTTTTCACACAGCTTGTATCAGAGGGTGGCACATAGTTTGCACACATACAGTGCAAACTATAATATCATAAATTGTAATGAACTGACGATTAAAAGCTATAAGAGCACTGTTCTACAGTGTTTCATTTCAAATTCTACCAACTTATACAAGCAACACTTATCCAATGTACTGTACATCATCCTTACACAGGCTGGCTATCTATATGTTGAGAAAACTGTCGGCGTGGTGTTATTAAACGTAAAACTTCATCATCCCTGCTCTACAGATCCTGAAGACACACCTCTACAAAAAGCCACAGCACCCATCAGTGAAGCCTCCCACGGTCTGAGTCGGCTGCAGCCTCCCAACGCCCCCAACCTGCAGCAGCGCAGCTCACCACTCGGTATGTCCCTACCACACATCCTCTGGTTATGGTTATGTACAGTATTTAGTGCTAGAAACAACGTAATAGTGCTGTTTTCTCACTTGAAGGTCATTCTGTCCGGGGATCACATGACACTTAAGATTGGATGTGTTTGTGCTGGCAGAGAGGGAGGTGGTAGTTTAGCACTCACACACAAGTGTGCATGAGATGTGCTGTCATGACTTGAGCAATGCTGCATCCCTCATTTCACATGTTTGTAGTTAATCATCAGTTCACTGCCATCATGTCATTTACAGAAATGACTGTTTTCAGTGGTCTATCTTCTCTGTTAATATCACTGAGGTAGGTAACAGATGTTGTCTATGATGTGTGACTGACGAAACATTTCATTGTACTACTTGGTCCAAAAACTAACTGATCAATAAAAACAGGTGAATTTATGATTTTTAGTGCCTCACCTGCAAAAGTGCAAAAATACTTTTATTGCCAGGAAGTTGCCTAATTATAGTTAAATAATAATAAAGTTAAATTATTTACACAGTGTAAGGTTTATTTAATTATGCATAGCTGCCTTTTTAATACAGATTATAGAACTTTTTCCTGCATGTAAGAAAAACATAAAGCTCCCAAAACTGAGCTACGTAGATGACAGCAAAGCTGAGCGAGAACCTCTGTAGATTATTTTTCTTCCAGTAGCTGCAGAGTCTTTTATCACAGATGAAAAAAAAAAAAAGAAGTTCTGCACAAAGCATCTTTTCAGTGAAGATTTGTAGCCTCCACTGTTCAGTTCCCATTCCCTGTGGATTCAATTTAAGATTGGAAGATAAAAGCAATACAAAATGAAAAATAATCATTTATAATCAATCAATCATAACCTACAAGGCCTTCTGCAGTGTATCCTAACTGTTGCTTAGCATTGCATCAAAGAATTGAGGCAGTGCCATACATGATATTATGCTGTGCTGACACAGGCATCTTTGTTTTTAGTCGCTGCACCTTCACAGTTTTTTGGTGGTATGGTTGCAGTGAGATGTAATGGAGCAACACCATCCAGTGGTCACAGAGTGTATTTCAGTGTGAGGCTGGAACAGAAACGGTTTGAACCATATATCTATGGTGCGAACGAGTGGAGCAGCAGCTCCAGCTAGTGGTACCTGTACCACAGTGGCTATCGCTAACTGATGGGTCTGACCCAGTTACATATGTTTTGTATGTAAAATATCATTTTGTAAAGTAAATTCAGTGTCAAATAACTGAAAGAACTCTTAAAGGCAGTGCTGTGGCACTGTATAAAGTATAAAATAGTAGACAATGAAAATACTTACAGTAAGTGATGTACAGGTACAGACAATGTTTATGAGTAAACAAGGTCTGTATTTAAATGTGTGTGTTATAAAAAATATGAACATTTTTCTGTACTACACAGCATTGAGGAGGGAGCTACAGAAGGATCCAGAGACTGTGATGGTACCAAAATCCTCCCCTAAAAGATTTGCAGTGGTTTCGCCCAAGCCTCAGTCCCCTGGTGAGTCTCACATACGTGCATACATGCAGAAAGGTGCCGTATGCACACATCTGATGGTTTGCCTGTAGAGCAACACATTCAGCTTCTATTGTGTCTTTAAAATGTACAGTCACTTTCTCTGTCCATCTCATTCTCTCTCTCTCTCTCTCTCTCTCTCTCTCTCTCTGTCTCCGCACTTTATTACAAGTCTCATGGCAGCCTGCTGTTGTCATGGCAACAGGCTACAGTAGCTGAATTGCTAGGATGGTCCCTTCAGCAGCAGTTCTGCTGGGTCATGTTACCACAACACAAGTCAGCATTTTGTCCTTTTCTCAGAGACCAGGAGGACAGATTGACAGCTGGGCAGAGGGGCACTGGACGTTTCAGTAGTGCTCACAGGGAAAAGGGAAATTGCTGCTGATTGCAGTTGGATCAGTGAGCAGACTTGACTAACACTAAATTGGAAAGCGTATCTGTCCACATGGGAGGATAAAAACCAGTTAAATTGTGTGTGTGTGTGTGTGTGTGTGTGTGTGTGTGTGTGTGTGTGTGTGTGTGTGTGTGTGTGTGTGTGTG
>JAUYWH010000005.1:4902025-4963540 GCA_034779795.1 Ctenopoma multispine | reverse complement strand
TGTGTGTGTGTGTGTGTGTGTGTGTGTGTGTGTGTGTGTGTGTGTGTGTGTGTGTGTGTGTGTGTGTGTGTGAGCAAACCAGCTACTGCTACTGGAGGTGTAGACATTAATTACTTCAGTTAAGCTGTATTAAACATGAAATATATGACAAACAACAATAAAGAAGAATAAAAAACACACATTATTATTATATTTAAAACTTTTTACTGTATTACTGTTTAAAGTGGAAACATACAGTAAAAAGTTTTAAATATAATAATTTTAAGTACATTTTCTAGTTAAGTATTTGATAAGTCACTGTTCATTTTGTGTCCTCACAGTGTATCCCTGTACGTCATACTTGCTTTTGGTCTTCTGGTTATCATATACTGTATGATTGTCTTATTGTAAAAGAAGTGTTAAACATATGGTCCGGTTGAAAATGGCACTGTCCACATGTTTTACTCAAAACATTTCTGCTTGGAATGAAAATATTACTCTCTGTTACTTCAGTTCAGAGGAAGACAGCGGGAGTCCTTGGTGTCGTTCAAGCAGACAGGTCTCAGGAGTTGGACCGGGTTCTGATCCAGCAGCTGCGAGATCGCTGTGAGCAGCAGGCTCTGCAGCTGCAGAGCCTCCAGGCCCACTTAAAGAAGGCTTCCCTGTGCCTGGACGTTTTCAGCATCACTACCCAGCACTTCTGTCACAAGGTAGGCTACGGCAGACCTCTAGGACCTCAGCTGGGTCGACAGACAAGCAGACATGCCAGTAACTGTACTTTGAGTGTGAAGATTTTACAAAGCTTTTCAGTCAAAATCATAAAACAAACTTTCCCTTTAAGATCTGTTCGACATCTCAGATTTGGGAGGATTGCCCTCGTACAGTATGCTAAGTGTCTCTTGGCTTTAAATTCTAAATAAATGACGTCCTAGATGTTCTGAATTCGATTATTTCTTGCATTAAAAAGTTGGATGTTCAGCAAGGATCAATCTTCAAAATAGTCCTTTTTTGTAACTGTATTATATTATTATATTGTGTAGCAGGGCCATAATTTGATAAAGTGGGAGTAACATTGACTATGATGGTTGATATTGTCCATATAAAGCTAATTCCTAATCCCTGCCTGTTTTTTTTTGTTTTTTTTACTCTGAAATAATCAAAAACTAATTTATTTGTAAAGCATATCAATTTATCTAAAAACAAATTGGATGCTTTAGAAAAAAGATGTATTTAACATTTTAGATAACAGGGCAAAACCAGCTTTAAGGGTCATGCAAACCGTCCTTCGTGTATGCTTCCAAGGAAATTGCATTCTTTGCTGAAATCTTACGTGATGATTGATCTTGCTTTTCATCCATTTTACAGCCTCTTTTCAGACAATCAAAGCAGCAGCTACTGCATCTGTCTTTTGTTGTCAGCATTACTTTGTTCACAAAGCCAGTGACTCGCTTTAATATCTGGCTGCTGTGGCTTTTTGAATTTGTTGGGAACAACTCTGCAGCAGCAGGTCTTGTCAGCAGAACTGTTTGATGGGAAATAAAAAGGATTCCCAGTTGTTTTCCAGGTGTTTTTAAAGAGAATTTGTATGTGATGCATTATGGATTTTTTTGGGAGACATACACGTGATTGAGCTGTGTGCTGTTTCATGTTGGGTCTGTCCTACAACTGCTGGGTTGCTGGGATCTAAACATGTTTAGTAATTTATTTTAATTACCTCGGTTCATTCTGTTGATGGTACCTTCTGAATTCTGAAGACAC
The DNA here is from genome assembly GCA_034779795.1 of Ctenopoma multispine. Lineage (NCBI taxonomy): Eukaryota > Metazoa > Chordata > Actinopteri > Anabantiformes > Anabantidae > Ctenopoma > Ctenopoma multispine. The sequence continues at coordinate 4,961,803 of JAUYWH010000005.1, read as the reverse complement.
ACTTTTTGCACTCCGTGATTAAATGTGATCTGCTTTCAAGCCCTGGATTTTGTACTTGTTTCTTGCCCTTTCCTGGTCCTCTCCTTGCATTTCATCCTCTTCCCAGCCACACCCATGGGTCTGTGCTACAGTTGGAGATTATAAATGTGATTAGAGCTGCCTGCCTGGGCATGGCTGTCCTTTTAGTACTGTCAGACACAGGCAGCACACACACTAAGGTATAATGAGTGGAAGATCTTAAAATAGCCACTATACATTTGAGATGTATTAGCAGATGTACAGTTAGCTCTGCTTTAAATCTTCGTTCAGTTTAAATATCTTATCCTGTCATAATCCGATGTTGACCAGGACAATGTATTTCTCTTATGAAATGCTCTGATAGACTTTGCTCACTTCTTCCCCTCATCAATGTCCTGCATTTCTCCTGTGATCCTCCACATCCATTAATGATCATATATCTGCTGATGAGGTTTTAGGGGGTGTATTTATTTAAGTTAAAATAAGACTGACGTGCTCATTGAGCTTTCGCATAATCTTTTTTTTTTTTTTTGCAAGAAACTTTATTTGAATGCTTCAGAGATAGTTATCTATCAAAAACGATTCTCCATATGTGTGTTCTGTATGTACTGAAATGCCTTCATGCATTTTCCTGGAGTAACAGCAGATAATTGGCTACTTATTGATTAATCTCCCTCCCCCAGCTTCTCTTACTCCAGTCTTTTTTGTTTTTTTCCCACCATGGATGAAAAAGCCTGCACATGTGTGTTTGTCTGTGTGTGTCGCTCCCTGCCATGCGAGTGAATGTGATGTGGGGTGTGTTGGTGGGGGTTTAACAGGAGGGTAGGCAGAGCTGGGCTGGGTCTGGCAGTCTTTGTTCCAGCAGTGATAAACGCCGGTCGCAAACCAGGAAACGAGGTGAGGTTTTGGTTTTCTCGTCTCTCCTCCCCTCTCCTTTCTTTGCTGGGTTCCCTCCCCCTCTGTCTCTCTTTCTATATCCTTCTTGCACTCGCATCTGTCACTGCTGCCTCCTCAGCCGGCTCAGGGATGCTGCTGTCTGCTAGCCTAGTATGGGCCATTGCTGCTGTAGGCTCCATTTCTCTCCTCTGCATTGTCTGGATCAAACGGTAAAAGCAGGATCTTCTGCAGGCAGCAAGCTTGTTTCAACACCGACGTTTTCCTTAATGTACGCGTGACTGTGCGCATGTGTGTTAGATGGAGGGGTCGCAGAGGGTCGGTCTATATGAGCATTATGTTGAGTCGTTTTCTAGAGACAGAGCTGGTGGAAAGTGTGAAGCTGTGCATGATTATGCTGAGTCAAAGCAGCCTTGTCTGTCGCACTGCCCCTCTTCCTCGTCTCTCAGAGTTTGCAGGGACATTACATAACATACTATTGCTGCTGTGCTATATTCTTAAACTTGTCCTTTAATTTTGGTGTGTGCATTGTTTTTAATGTACATAGCTAGCGTAATTCTTGATGATTACATTCAGTTGACTGTATAGGACAACTTTCACTTTTCATCTTTGCCTGATGCTGCTGTATTTCTCAGCTACAAGAAAACACATGTTCAGTTTTCTTTATAAAAATTTACGTCCAAACAAAAGCAGCAGCTGCACAGTGGAAGCTTTTTATGGTCCCACTGAAACTGGACTGATTACATGGCTGCAGACTTTGGAGAGGTTAATTAAGTCATTACAGCTCCTTATCCAGAATGAGATGTCTTGCTATAAAAAAGATGTTTATTCCTTTTTAGAAACTAAAATGATTAGAAATGTCAATTCAAAGAAAAGATACATAACCATTTGTTTTAATGCATGATTTGTTACTTAACGAGGAAAAATACCAAAGATTCAGCTTCTGAACTGTGAGTATTGGCTGTGTAATTTCAAAATAAATCATATATATACAGATGATATGACTTTCAATGTTTTGTTATATTTATCAGGCACACAAAGTCAGTCAGAGCTGTTGATAATGGAAAAAGTCATTAGTTGCAGCTAACAATGGATTAAGTCGCCTTGGTGAGGGTTGAATATCATTCAGGTAAATTAGAATTCATGTCACACATAACTCCCTGGAGATCTGAACTGGGTGGACTATGGGCAGGACTGGAGGATGGTGGTAAGGAGCACGATGACCACATATTCCAAATAAAACCTCCTAGAGGGTGACATCATTGCTGCCAAGACATGCTGTATACGATCTCATACATATTTCACCCGCTGCTCTCTTCTCTGCGTCTGTCTTTGCTTCTCATAAGCTTAGTGATCTAAGCTTTATCTCCGAGCAACAGTGTGCATATCCATCTCCCTGCATGTTTACAGTTGTGATCAATAGTCATTTAACTGCGTGGTGTGTATGCTTTTTTGAGTAAGATGTTCTCTGGGGATGTCACATTGTGATGAGTCCCAAGTGGATACTGGAGAAGCCTTTGAGTTGTAGACTAAAAAAAGAAATGTTATTATTTCTAATGTGATCTTTGAGCGCCAGGCAGCACCTCGCTTTTTATCATCTGGTGATGTCAAACACTGTGACGGGCTTTGTTATTTCTATCAGTGAATCATGACCTCAGCTGATCTTGTGAAATCACGGAGGAGAGACATGAAACATTTTATTTTTTTAATTCAAAGATATGAAATAGAAAATAGTTGTTTGCTGTAGTTATTGATATTTACACTGTGATGGGTTGTAACAGGCACAGATATAAGAAAAGTCAGAATCAAAGATTGTCCAACTGCTTAATGTGATATTAACATAGCACGGGGGGCGGGCGTTATTTGTTGTAAAATGGATATAAACAAACACAAGGCATCCCCTTTGCTCAGATTCCCTCCTGTAAATCTTTGTGTCATTTTGAGCTCTTGAATATCTTCATGCAAAAAAAAAAAAACCTGGTTTGTCTTAAGCAGGCAAGCTAGCCTTACAGTGCTACCGTAGATGTTTGTTACAAATCTATTCGTACAGTTCAGACATGTTCACTGTTGTATGTGTTTGCATTCCAGAGTGAGAGTGCCATTGTGAAGGAGAGGGAACTGTCCCTGGAGCTTGCCAGAATCAGGGATGAAGTGGGTAAGTGGGATTCACTGTGACAGATATGGCACCACATGGAGGGGAGAATCCAGTGAGCCACTCACAGTAAATACAAGTAAATGCTGAGAATCCACTCTGCTGCTGGAAGTCTGGATTTAATCCAACATCAATCACCATATTCCACACACTATAAATTTCACAAACATCAGTAAATCTAACAAAATAAATGTTTCATATGGAAAAATTCAGTGTGTGTTGCTGAAACAACTAACTTGTATATGTTATAATAAAAAAATGAAATAAAAAACTAACAAATCAAAAGGTTAAGTGTTAAATTAACTCTGGTATGGTTTGAAATAAAGTTGCTTTGGAATTAGTAAATGACCTGAATTTAAATATAGTGAAACACATTATATCACCACACTGTGTTCCAGCTTTCAGTGTTGCACACTGGGAGCAACTGCAGCAGGAGAAGGAGGAACTGGAGCATCGTTTTCAGGCTGAGCTGCTGGGATTGCGGGCTCAGCAGCAGAGGGAGCTGGGAGAGCTGGAGGAGCGGCTGAAGGTGCAGCACATGGCCGAGATCGAGAGTCTGCAGGCACAACAAAGAACTGAGCTGGAGGAGCTACGGGTCAAACAGCAAGAGCAGGTGTGTGTGTGTGTGTGTTTAGATAAACGCTGATAGAAAAAAAAAAAAAGTATATATATATATATATACGTATATACCATTGTACACACACACCCCTACCATTGTGTGTGTGTGACTGCTATCAGGTTACATTTGTAATTGTCTAAATCTTGGCCTCAGATTGAGGAGATGAGCGAGAACCATGAGGCATCCTTGATGGAGATGGAGACAACTCACGGTGACACACTGGCCACTCTGCAGGAGGAGCATGCCAGGACTGTAAAAAGTAAGAGTCATATCTAAAAGTCTACAGGCTCTATATTAACTGGGAAAGAACATTGTAGACAAATGATGTTCACATGACCACACCGATCTGATGCTGCTTCACTTTTTCCCCCTATTCTCTAATGTCATAGTCAATCATGCTGTAAAATGTGCTAAAAAACAAGGTATTTTAAGATCAGAAAAATGCCTGCACTAGTCAAAGGATTTAATAATATGTTATTTCTGTAATAGATTTGAAGATGGCCCATGAACAGCAGAGGAAGTCTCTGGAAGGGGAATTTGAAAAGATCAGACTGTCACTTCAGGTAAAGAATTTCTGTTGACATTTTCATAGATATACAGGATGATACACGCTGTGGTAAGTTACAGAAAGTAACCAGTACATTTCTGACTGCCATCCAGGATCAGGTGGACACGCTGACATTTCAGAACCGCAGCCTGAGAGACAGAGCAAAGCGCTTTGAAGAAGCTCTGCGCAAGAGCACAGACGAGCAGATAGTGGTAACTGCTGCATGACACAGTCCAGATAAAACAGACAATAAAACCTGAAGAAAGCGTTCTGTGTAGATGCTAAAGCTTAATGGTGGTTTCCACTAATGTAACCTGCCTTCGACAGGATGCTCTGGCACCGTATAAACACATTGACGAGGACCTGAAGAGTCTAAAGGACGTTCTGGAGATGAAAAATCAGCAAATTCATCAACAGGAACTGAAGATTTCAGAACTGGAGAAAATAGTAGGCTTCAAATTTCTGCTTCCATTCAGCATCTAAAGAAACCTTTAGAAACATCTGCAGAATTTTACAAATAATTTTTTTGTTACAGTATTTAATGCAATACTGTTGGAGCCATTCCACCTACACACGGCCAATCATTTTACTCGATTTGATACTATACTATATCGTTTTTCCCTTTTTGAAGAATTTAATGTTGTGCACCTTTTCTCCTGTGTTTTTGAGCAGGCTGAAAAGAACGTGTACCTGGAGGAGAGAGTACAAGTATTACAACAGCAGAATGAAGACCTGAAGGAGCGAATAGACAAAAACCTAGCTGTGTCCAGGTCAGTGTTTTTTTACTTTTATTTACTCAGTGAAATACCTCTCCTTTTCGTGATTTACATGCAAGATTACAGTAACAGATATAGATTATATCTGCAACCCTGCAGGTAGAATAACATTTTTTCTCATTCCACTTCTTCCTCAGACAACTCTCTGAGGAAAATGCCAATCTGCAAGTTAACGTCGAGAAGGAGAGCAACGAGAAGAAGCGGCTGAGTCGCACCAATGAGGAACTGCTCTGGCGTCTTCAGACAGGAGAGCTGAGCCCTCGCATGTCTCCCAGCTCTTCTCCAATCCACCGACCATCCTCTGGACCAGGCTCTCCCGCCCGCCCACACTCCTACCATCAATGACACTCTCACTTTCTTTTATCTGGTATCAGAAGTCCTGATTTTTTTATACTTGTTGTTGACTGTTCTTCTCAGAACAGTAGGATTTTACACCATGCAGATGGGAAATGTCATTCACCAATATGACACATTTCCAAAGTCAAACCGCAGGAATTTTATTCTGTGACCTAAAGAATTGTATTAACACCTCTTATTGTTCAAAAGGGAACTATCCCCTTCTTTTTCTATTCTATAAGAATGCCTCCTAAAGGCAGACAGTATCTGAAAGACCTGGTCAGTGTAAACGTCAGAGGGCAGGATCAGAGTTACGGTGCCTCATATCCATGCGATCGCCTCATCTACATCACCGCCTTTTCATCCAGCACTCAGGATGATGGATAAACAAGACGAAGCAAACATCAGAAGTGCAACGATGAACACAAGAAGCGCCTTCCTCATCCATTCTCTCCCACCAGCAACGTTTACAAAGGCACAGGCAATACAGTACTTTGAGTCAAATCACAAAACTAACTACAGCAAGTGCAAATTCTCCTCTGGCATACAAATTTGTTTCCAAAGTGTCTGATATATCAGGAGTGTATGACTGACTACTTAACCTCAATCATGCATCTTTCTTTTGCAACATTGACCTGAAATGTATGATAACATCCTAACTCACAAATCCAATGAACTGCCTACACAGTATAACTACGACTACATAACTACATATATAAATGATAAGAACTTGTAAAAACTGTACATGTATTGCTCTCATTAATGCATGTTCTGTCTTCCAGGTACAATTATTTTATTTATTTTAGGATTAACTATAGTCTGATGAGTGTCACATGTGAGTGAAAAGGTGAACACAACTTTAAAATTAAATAACTGTTAGATCTCACATTTCCATGTGAGTTCGCTCCCCCTCACCTTCGTTCGGGTTAAGTTATGTGTCTTTAGAAGCCACCAAAGAGGAAATCACAGCAGTTCCATCATGTACTGTAGCTGTCATATGCCTGGAGATGAGTGCTGCAGAATCAACCAGATACTGTGTGGTGCACACATTGCAGTTGCTCATAAAGTACTCCCATAAACACATTTAAATCCTACATCTGTCCATTTGGTGCAGTCATACAGTTCAACACGTACTCTTCCTCTGTTTTTAAGTGTACTTTATCATTGCTCTTGCAGATCACTGGAATTGTTGCCGTTTTTTGTCTTGCTAAATGTTTTCTCCACGATTTAAGATTTGCAACAAAAAACAAATTTGACAGGAAGAACTCCTGGCATCCAAATATTCATCCTTCACTTGTACCTCCAATTGACTCTTGCCAAAATTTCTAAATTCCTGATAATGAAAATAAAATCCTAAATTTTGGTAGCTCATTTCACTAAGGTGTGCACGAAAATGTACGAGCCGTTACCTCATTTCTCACTGTAGAGAAGAATCTCAGGTGCTGAGACTAAGGAGTTATTAAAGGGAATCAACTGCCATAAACCTTTTTGTATTATTTTGTTGTACTTTTTTGTTACATAACCACCGTCTGTTCTAAATGTTTTTAATAGCACAGTGCAGTTAGCAAATACAGGTACAGACCCTCCAAAAGTATCGGAATGGTAAATAGAATTCAACTAGTTTTGCTCTACACTGAAGCATTTGGGTTTAAGATCAAAATCACTCAGAATCTCAGCTTTATTATATTATATTTATATCTCCACTTGTCAAAACGCGCAGCACCTTTTCCATGAGCTGACCTACAGTTTCAGTGAGCCACAGTATTCAGTTGTGCTTTCTTCCTTTTCTGCCTGTTCATTTGGGTTAACGTCTCTCCTCTGGTGAATTCTGATGACGATGTTGAGTTGTGGCCGCATATTTTGCATAATTGTTTTGCTGCACGATCCTCCTTCCCAATTGGTTTTGATGCATTTCTCTCATTTTGGCAAACTAATTCTGTCCACCTATCAGCTCACCCAGCTGCTGCCACCATGGCTTATATCATCAATAAAGTCTGATAATATGATTCTTCCTTCTTCCACATCCCATCGCAATGTTAGAGGTTCATCTTGGTCTTAACAGTCCATAAAACGTTCTTGCAGAACGTTTGAGGCTCATCTGCAAATTCCAACCTAACTTCTCGATCTTTTCTGTTGATGAAGGGCTTTCATCTTGTGGCATGGCCTCTATATTTGTGCTCATGAAATCTTCTTCAAATGGTGGATAGTGATACTTTGTTTGTTTTGGGGTTGGTCAGCGCACCAGTGCTTTCTTTCTTTTTCAGGATATTCTAAATTGTTTTATAGGTTATGCCCAATGTTTGTGCAAAACCTTTGATTGATTTTCCCTCTTTTCTCACATTCAAAATGCCTTCCCTTTCTTCCATAGGCAGCTCTCTCCTTCTTGTGTTGATTTATCCTATTTGTATGACAAATGTTTAGTTGTGACAAGGTTAAACCTGAAATTATGAGCTTTTGTATCATATCATCTTTTGATCTTACACCCAAATGTCCTCACGGTACAACAATGACCTCGCCTTATTGTTCAATACTTTTGGAGGGGACTGTATTTACATACTGTATGTAATATAGCTAAGAAAAGTAAAAAAATATTTCTTTATATAATGATACTACCCAACTTACTCCACACACAAAACAGAAATCTGCTAGAACAGGAATTGGTTTTAGGCAACTTGAATTTTGATCTTGACTTTTGATTTTACTGTGTTCTTAAAAGGAAATGTTATTTCTCTCCATCATCAGGTACTCCAATTGCACTGATTGTCTCCGTGTCCTGTGGACACGACCTTACATTAGTTTACTGAATGTTTCGACACAGGTTTTGTTTACAGTTTGCATCTAGCGTGATACACCAGTCCAGTGGTTGGCACAGGATATCACATGGATGTTGGTCCTTCTGTTGATTGTTTACAAGATTTCTGTTGTAAATATTGTATTCAGTATATCACGAATTCATGCTCTGGATATATGTATAATGAAAGCATGTCTTTTTTTTAAGATTGTTGCGCATTATTTTTGTTTCACAATTCTTGTGCACTTAATATTTGTTTGTTCGTCCTCCTCCAGAACTGCAACTGTAGCTCGTCCTGTCAAAACACTGAACTTTGTATTTAAGTATTAAATTACAAGAAAATAAGTGTAGACATTTAAGATGTGGTGTGGATATACCTTCGAGTACTTCTGTTACTATCTACTACTATTTTTCTTGCTTAGTTAGAATAAAAAAAACATGTAATAATACAGTGCAGCACACAGTTGAGCAGCAAACACGTTAGCCCTCTGGCTATATTTAAATATTTAACGACGCCATTGAAAGGTAGAACTGTGAAAACACTGTCAGTGTAAATGGGACTTACTTCAGCTTTTAAAGGACTTGCTAATTATGGGATCATTCATTTTCTCTGCATGAAACCCTGCAGTATATCTATGGGTAGAGGGAAGATGATGGTTGAGTTCCTCTCTGCTGCTATGGTGTTGAGGGTCTGGAGATATCGCAGCTGCAGAGCAGAGGGTGACTCTGCGATCACCAGAGAGGCTTCTTTGAGTGCCCTGGATGCATTCATCTCTCCCTCTGCAGAAATGATCTGAAACAATAGTCAACATATTTTCCCCTGATATAAACTCTCCCATTCTTTTATTATTTTTTTTTTTTTTAGGGTTACAAGGAATAAACCCTCTTCACCTTAGCCCTGGCCTCCCGACTGGCCTCTGCCTCTGCTGCCATGGCTCTCTGCAGCTGCTGAGGCAGCTTCACATCTTTGATCTCCACACGCTCCACCTTAATACCCCAAAAATGGGTGGCATCATCCAGGGCTTCCTACAGGGAAAAGTTAAATAACAAACAATCCGGCCACATTAAACCACTCTTCGCTCCATTAACCAATTATACTGGAACTTATCACCCAAGTCTTAAGTTCTATGGAGTTCATTACTTTGGTTTTGTTATTCTTCAGTAGTTGTTCTTAGTTTATTTAGTTAGTTTATAATAATTTATTCCACTGCTATTCTGACCTCCAGCTCCCCATAAAATGTCATTAGCACACAATATAAATGTACCTGCATACTGTGCGAAATGCCCTCTCTGTCAGACAACAACTCTGAAAGGTTTTTGGTGCCAAGTACATTCCTCAGGGTGGTCTGAGCCAGCAGGCGAGTAGATGAGTTCGCATTGGACACATTGGCCACAGATGAAATCGGGCAGTGTATGCGGAAGTATACCACACCGTCTACAGACACTGTCACTGAGTCTTTTGTTAGGATCTGCAAAGGTCAGAATTTGCGGTTTTCATGCTTGCATCATTTTGATTACCCAGGAAAAAATTTTATCAGTGACAAAAAAAAAACTGAAAATGAAGAAAAATACTTGCCTCTTGTGGAGGGATGTCAAAGGACACAGTTCTAAGATCAACTTTTACAAAGTTGTCAGTGCAGGGCAGAACAAAGAAGAGCCCTAGAAAGAGATAAAGACAGTGCTTTTATTTTATCCATGCATTGTAGTCAATAAAACCACACAGTGAATACTCATGTATGTAACACATTAAAAGACAAACCTGGCCCTTTAGGCTTCCTGTCTATGATCCGACCGAGTCTAAAAATAACAGCTCGCTCATACTCATTCACTATCTGCATGTTGAAAGCCATACAGAGAACATGAGAGAAATAAATTAGTGTAAAGGCAAAAATACAGCAAACGAGACAAATTAAATGAAAATGTATATAAAGGTCACACCCATACAGCATAGCAGCTTGCAGAGGCATTTCACCAGTGTTAAATCCGTCAGCAATGAATCAGCTTTACCAGTCTATGTCTGTGTGATCTACTTCTTAGGCTTCCTAATAAATGCTAAGAGTCAGCCTGCCTAAAGGTCACTACAATAAATGCAGAATTGGAAAATGAAAGTTCTTAGCGCCCCCCTGTGGTTATTCATCATGGTCATGATGAATAAACTGTAAACACCACATACATGGAATCAGTTCTCACCAACGTTGTATATTTTTTTCACAAACAAGATGTTAATATTACGGTCACCTGATCAGTAAAAGTAAAAAAGAGCTACTAGAGATGTACCCAAAATTATTATCCTCCTTTGTAGTGGCACTTAAACACGTCATGGTAAGAAGTAATTTCATTGTGCCAAAAAGTAAAGAAATCAGTTAAGAATGTAGTGGATGCTCATCTTTAGGGGGAAGGCTATACTGCCAATTGCAAGCATTACACAGTGTTTAGAACAGTTGTACGTTGCTTCACTGCAAAGAAAAAGGAAACAAATGCTGTTAGAAACAAACCTGGCTGTGGACTAAAGTGCAAAACTTTGGAGAAGAAAATGTTTAGAGAGAAACCCCAGATCTCTCCCATGACGGCTGTTGCTTAACTGGCTTCTTCTGGACTTTCAAGATGTTTCAAGTGAGGACTCCTCATCATGGTAAAAAACACACAGTGCTCACACAGTGGCACATCAAAGCCAGGCTGAAGATATCTTAATCAAACTTAGTGGAGACTTTGTTCTTTTAGGAGCAATTCAACTATAAACATTTTTCATTAAGGTCATTTCTATAGAAAGGTTAAGGATTTAGTTTGATTTCATAAAGAGGACTAATAATTTTGGGTTTGGGTGTTTTTGAACAGTGGAGAGAAGATGACTAAAATGCAAGACTCAGTGCCTTATGTGCCATGCGCATCACAAATGTGTTCTTCTTGAGCAGTGAATGCAGCTTAACGGGTACAACACTAACACACTGTTGTGAGCTTTAAACAAACACTGTTCTAATCCTCATTGATATGAGAATGAGAATATACTATACCTTTACACACATGAATATTGTGAGTGGAAAGGTTGCCACTACAAAGAGGATGGACATGATGACCAGCAGCCAACCGAAACATCCCAGACTTCCTGAGTTTTTATCTGTTGGGAGAGTAGACAACACTTTACTAGCTTCTACTGGTACAAAAACGAACCATTTTTGCATGTTTGCACATTTTCAATGCCACATTAAAGTTGGAGTACTTTCCTAGTCACACAGTGACACTGATATACAAAATGGTCCAGTGTGACAGCATCTTTTATTAAAGATTAAAGTATGTGGAGCCACTCTTCTCATTTTCCACCAATTATATAATTAACCTCTAATTGAAGTCATGAAACTTCAAAATCACCTGAATCACAATGATGTGTAAAGCTACTTATTTTTAACTATTGCTATGTCTTCAAGAAAAAAGTTAGTGTTTAAACTAGAGTGCTATCACAAAAAAATCTTAATACAAGGTCTGACTGAATAAAAAAATCTATTCTGGTGAAAAAGGGCACTCCAAACTGATGAATGTCAAAACATAGAAATTATTTAAGTATTTACCTTCCACATTCCCCACGGCGCTGGTTTGAAGTTTATCTTGTGTAACCATCTCGGCTGTGCTGGATGTTGGCGAGATCATTAATGCGTATGTTGTGTGTCTTTGTGATGGAGTCAGTGAAGCAGAGCTGCACCTGCCTGTTCTCCCTGCAGGCTGTGGACTGTCTCCTCCTCTCATCGCGTGTTACTTTCCATGAGCCTTAGATACACATAAACACATACACCTACTTGGCATGTGACACCTGGACTCACCTAATGGGTGTCAACAGGTAACGTGAACCACAGAGCCTAACCAGCCTCTATGTGACTCGTGTTTTGGAAAGCTAAGGGACTTTTGAGTTCCCACTCTTGCACGGATGTGCAGGAGTCTGATACATGTTGAATGAATGTTGTGAATAAACAATATGCGGAATCCAAGTAGTGAAACATGAGATCTGGTGCTGGTACAACAAGATGTGATTGTGTCCCCTATATAATAGAGGTTTGGTAAAACAACTGAGGGAAAATGTCACTGTGAGATTTTGCTCCAGTTTAAAAAAACAAAACAGAAGAAATAAATAAATAAAGAGATGAAATAAGAAAGAAATAAAGATTATTCTTTTTATTAGTGTTAATATAATAATGTTGCATAAGTGAGAGCAGTTTGAATACATGCAGTAATTACAGTCATTAAAATAGCCTAAGTCATAATCATTTCTATGTTCTGCTGTGTGTTAGCTGACATGTGAGAAGCTTGTTACCATAGTAGGTTTACTTTAATCGACTGTTATATGATACTTGGTTACCTGACAACCAGCTCACTACATGATATGCATTTGGATCCAGGTCGACAATACTTCACACTACAGACATAACAACGTAACCTTCAAAAGGATGGACAAAATATAAAATATACAGTATATCCGCAAATGTTCAGGATCACTTTAAAGATTCCTTGTATTTTCAAGAAAACAAGTGTAAGTGTACAGAAGTCTATCAGCAATGAACATTAATTTATTAGTGATAATGCATTAGAAGTGTTACGGACAGATAGGTTTGAGGTGTTCTGATCATTAGGAATAATATTTGTGAAATGCAGACTCTGACATCAAGCACTCTTTCATCAAACATGTTGGAGCAATTGACACCATACGTCAAAGATGGTGGTGGCAATGTGATGGCCTGGGGCTGCTTTGGTGGTGGTGAAGTGGAAGATTTGTATTCTGTCATAATAGCGGCCAGCACAGTCACCAGATCTAAACCCTAAGCTATTAAGCTATTTGCTTTTTGACAAAAGCAATGTTTGAAGGACATTTATTATTTCAATTACAAATCATTATTTAAATAACGGAAGTAAGTGGAGGGATTATTCATATTCCTAGTAGATGTAATACTTGATTATTTAAAAAAAAAAAAAAGAATTCATCTCCTTATCTCAAGATATATATTTTTAACAATCAGTACATGCAAAAGAAATCCACTGCAGACTGCAGACTTTTTATTTTGATACTAAAGGGGATTTATTCACTTTTATATACTAGAACCTATTTCAATCTTACTTAAATCAAAAAATGGTGCAAACTCATACACATAGTTCACATATTATTTAAATTGAGGTTTTGATGAAACTAATAAACAATTCCTAATTATAATTTGTTATATTATTTATAATTCCAGTAATAAATTATTGAATCAAATATAAACTCTCTTTTTAAATCAGATTAGGATGGACCTCAGATATCCTTGGTCAATCTGTAACATGTTCACAAATATGCTGTAAATGAAGCATTAAGTTAAAACGTATAGATTTAAGATTAAAACTTTATTTTAAATTACTGTGGCCAGCACTGTGCTGAAATACAGTGTCCACTGTTCAAGACATTTTAGTTCAGCTATAACAGAAACACAGATATGTGCAGCATTCTTACACCATGCTACATCCCATTAAATAATTAGCCTCAATAAAACTTTTAGCCATCTAATTTTTAAAAAAAGTGTTTCAGCAGAATACTTGCTTCAAGTTGAAATATCCTCCGCGTCAGGCACCAACTGTCTCCATCATATACTTGCGACTAAACTCATAAGCAAGGAAGAGTGCTCCGTTAGCAGGGAAGGTGCGTATCATGGTGGGAGTTAAGCCCGAGTAGAGAGTGATGAACCCTGTGGGACAAGAGATTCAAACAGCTGAACAAGTCATTCCTCACAGATGAGTCAGGTTCTAGTTTGGGCCAGTAAGTAACAAGATGCATCCACACTCTGGATCAAAGTCAGAGCAGCAGTTGTGCATTAACACTTTTGGAAAGGTTTTAAGAATTCTACTTCTTTATTGACCCGCTCAGGGCTGGATTGTTCATTGTACACTGTAAATGTTGGCCCCTATTCAAGTTTATGTTACAAATTTACATTTACATTAATATTCTGACATTATATTATATTGTGATGTACCGAGCTGATCTGGAAAATCGGCCTCTGCTAAAATAAAACAGATCTTTTTTGATTGTACTCTACCCTGTTTTGTCTATCTCACCCAGCTACAGTGCAGCATTCAGCTGTATAAGAGATTCAACATTAACAACATGTGAAAGTGAAATAAAAAACACTGAGCACCTAGTCCAAATACAGGGGTTGGTGAAATGTCTTAAACTCTGAAGCTATTTATCATTAGCAGACTCCGGTGTAAGAATTGTTCTGCCTCTTTGCTTGTTATAATAATAAACCGCATCATTGATTAACTCTGCGGCCTGTGTGTGTGTGTGTGTGATGAGAACATTTTACAACCTCATGTGAACTGAGTGATATTGTAGTTCCAGGAAATCCAGAGGAATTCTACGTCTTCGCATTACAAGGCAGTGTACCGATTCTTTAATTCATACCAATTTAAGCATTTTAAACATTATTTGTGAACCACTATTTGCATGAATAAGCTCTGGAAAATAAGGTGCGTGACATTAAGTAATATACAGCTATTGTTTCAATGAGTCATATACATGTTTTTGTTATGATTTGGAACTATACAAATAAAGATTAACTGAATTGAATCGAATTATATCTTGACACCATCAAGTCAAAAATATATCATTCATAAAAACTGTTCATTAATCATCTAAGCCATGCCAATTACTCTCAAAATGTATTAGACCTGTTTCATACACTCTGAACAATTTATTCTGTATATCCCCCCACTTTGCCAGCAGATGGTGCAGCATGTGGCTGTGACTCAGTACATTAGGCATGCAGACAGGGTTAGGATTGTACAGTCTAGTCAGCTAAATGTGCAAATGTTCACAAAGATCTGTGGTGAAGGAAAAAATATTACTTTACAGCTAACACTGGGATGTTTTTTTGAGATGAGTCAAGTAAAAAGTGGTTGTCTATCTTAGCTCTAACCTTCAGCGAACCTTTTTTTTGGAAGAAAAAGAAAAAGGTTTTTTTTGTATGAGCAAGAATCTAATGTCACCTAGTGCAGCGATGTGACTCACCAATGTATTTAACAGTGTTTAAACAAAACTTAAGCTCTGTAGAAAGGACAACTGAGCTAAAAATCAGGTTCTGGACAAAAAGATGTTACAGCCTATGGTGAACCTCTTGAAAATAACAGAAATAAAAACAACTTGCCCTCTACTTTAATACATGTTAAGTCATAATTGTTAATTTTCCTCTGGGATTAATAAAGTTTTTTGAACTCTAAAAGTGCTAATGCTTCAGCCACGTTATTCACACAATGGACAAAACATTAGAAATATAACATAATTGTTTCTTTTTTTTAAATCCAATTGCAAATAGCATTTACATACAGTATGTAGCACATTCAATTGCACATTTCTCTCTCATCAAGCTTTGCTGCCCTTTTGTTGGATACCCTTTATACTGTAGATACTAGTGGTCATACAGCATGTAGGACTAGTCATTATGCTGGTGTTCCCATTATTGTGAAGTTTACAGATAAGATAACCTTTTTACTTTCCTATGAAAGATATAGTGTGCCCTCCCCACCCACCATGGGACTGTATAACCATTAACAGGTAAGGTTTGTGTAAATTCTAAACACCAGTCTCTCAACAAAAAACAGTATGCAACAAACATCATGCAACATCAGTTTTTCTTTTGTAGATTTAAACTCACATTTTGCCCCTCAAACTACAGTGACTAACTACATTAAGAAATGTTCGCAAAATAAATTGCGACATATTTGCATTTGCAGGCCCTTTTCTCTGCAGGAGCCTTGTGGGCACAGTTTTCAGTGAGATCCAGCTCACATAGACTGGCTGCAGTATAAAATCTGGTGGCAGTCAGTCAGTTTCTCTCAGTCTCCTCTGGCTTCCACTTTGTTTGTTTTTTTAAATTACATCTGTCTTTGTGCTAGTTTGTCTGCTTAGTTATGTAAAATGAACATCCACTCCTTTCTCTAGCAAGGAATTTCTGGACTGATTGGTTTTTAGTGAATAAGTGCCCCTCAACAGTAGCTGTCTGAAGACTACGGTTAGTTGTATAGTACCTTATGTTGGCTGAGACTCCAGTTCGTTTGTGGCGGCTGCCTTTTGGTTTTGTTAATCTTTGTTTTGTTTGGTCTGTCTTTGTGCTAGTTTGTCTGTTTAGTTATGTAAAATTAACTCCTTCAACCCTCCCTAACCCGTTCTCTTTTCATTGATCTCCTAGGTGAGAAGTCTCAGCAGATGCTTTTTATTTCTGGATATGTAATTCTAAGTTGTCAGTTAGTGTGAGTCAGTACTGATCTCTACTGAACCAAAGTTGTTCACAAAACACCAAACAGTGCAGCTGCTGTCCTTGAAACGATGATTATATGGTCATGTGATGTAAACAGCGAGTTCTGCTCCCCTGTTGTCACAAATACGGTCTGTCTGTAGAAGCCTCTGAGATACTGTATTTAAATTTTTATCCGGTTAAATGTGACCAAGAGATCAATAACCATCTGGCTAAATTTCAGTTTTAAAAAGAGTATGAGCAACTCTTACCCTCAGTGCGCAAGATACCCATGAAGGTCTTCATGAAGCCCTCTTGCCTCCCAGCCAATGAGTACACCTGGATCCTGGACTTCACACAGTCTATGGGATAGACCGCCAACCAAAGACAGGCTCCCCCAAATCCACCACTGAACATGAGTGGAAGAATACCTGCAAAGACCAAAATCATTTTGTGACACAAAATAAGTCACAGAAACAACTACATAAACTATAAAAATGCCTCATTAAATATAAAGAGAAATAATATATTCATACCTATACCATCCTTGTCTGTGCCCATGTATTTAGCAAATGTAGACCGACACAGTTCATAGGCCCCAAAAAAGCAGAAGTAACCTGGTATCTCCCTCATGATGGTGGATGTCAGTCCTTGGTAGAAGCCCAGGGGACCATTTGTCTTCAGCACATTCTTCACTACTGTCCACACTGTGCTGAAGTCACACCACAAAACATGACACAGCTGAAAGTGGATTTACCAAAACAAAACCAAAATATTCTGCACATTCAAATGTCTCTTTTGGCTCTCACTGACCTCCTCTGTCCACTTGCAATCTTGCCAGATGCTTCCATTTCATGCATGGCCTGCAAGCGGCATTTCACCAGCTCAGGGGGGCATATTGATATAGCGGAGAAGATGGAGGCTAAAGACCCCGCTGATGCCTTCTGAATATCACTGAACATCGAACAGAGTGCAATAGAAGAAATAAACAATTAAAGGGTTTTAGTGTGAACCAAGACTCCAACTTTAATAATGCAGGACATTAAAATTTTAATGGAGAAATGTACATTTTGTTCCTATTGTAACTAAAAAAATCAATGGGGACTTGCCCTGTTGTGGTTCTGCTGACACACACATACCTCACATGGCTGTAAAAGTGCACCCCACCCAATTATGATGTAACATTACCCAATAATGTATGGTGAAATGATTTACAGCACAGGCATTAAACAGACAGAGAAGCAACCCTTAAGCTTAATATCACCACAGCTAATTATATGCAGTTTTTTTTAATGTATACAAAAAGAAAAATTGTAATATCACTGCCAACCTGAGTTCAGCCCCTTTATCCATCCTGGACGCAAAGCGCACCACATCCTGGCAGAGGCCATAGCTCAGAAAGAGCACAGCGTTCTCACTGATGTTGGTCATCAGAGCCGGGCTCGAGCCTTTGTAGAGACCGCGGAACCCCACCTGTCTGAAGGTCGATACGAAGCAGTGGACGAAGCCGCGGTACATGGTGGGGAACGTCTGCATCTTCACCTTCGTGGTGTCGAATGGCTGACCACTCAGCACGCAGGCTGTGCCACCTGAGGAAGGATTACAACAAACGGAAAGTTAATAGAGGGAGATGAGGGTGATGTCAGAAGCTATCAGAGCAGATGAACTGGGAACAGTTTTAACGTGAAATGCAGTGACTGTACATCATAAAACTCATATATGGTTAATGTAACCAACGAAACTGTCGCCAAACAGCTATGTGGTCTGCTGCTGACCTCACAGCTTGTCCCTGAATAAAGCCAAAACGTCCTCGTTCCCCTAAATAGGAACAGGAATGTCACCATGTGTGTGTGTGTATAATTGTAAATTATGGTGATAAATCCAGTGTTTTAATAACTTTGACTGAGTGGGTGATTATCTGACTGACTCAGATATACTGACCGGTAAAATCTATACTCTCGACCCACCTATTGCTCCAGCGGAGAAGTCGATGATTGCCTGGATTACGGAATATGTGGCCATGATTCAAATTAACCTAAAAGATAATTACGTAAATCGTTTGCATCATCACGCATCCAAACATTCAGTTACAATAAACTCGGTAACGGAAACTACAGACACAGCAGATGCGGACATACTGGATGCTCACCTGTGATCTCCTCCGTCTAAATGTTGGTTTGTCTACTGGGTTTCGCTCCACGTGGGCGCTGGGTGAACTCCTAATGTATCTCCATTCGTTGAGCGAAACTATGACTTGTCAAAATCCGAAGACGATGTTCAACACTGCTTGACATCCACCCAGGAGGTGGGAGGTTAGTGTATCTCCATACTTCCTTTTTCTAAGCAACGCAAGTCTGTGTATTCCATCGGCAGATGTCGACAAGTCTGTGCGCATTTTACGCACATGAAGCGCACAAGAAGTTCTATGCAGCTGTTAAAGGGAAATCCCAATAATACGGGAAGTTGATATTTTTTTAAACTCACAAATAAAAGCATGATCATCAGAAGTATCGTTACTAGGCTGTTAAATAGCCTTTATGTTGTTGAAACTCCTGAGAAAATAATTATACGTTTAAGAATCTGAATCAGACGTTTATTTAATTATAATAAAACGCGTCCAATAATATCATCAGATTTCATATATTTTTTAATCATATTTTAATTTAAACTTACGCTCCCTTGGCGCAGTCTCTTCAGAATAAAAGTAGCAAAAAACACATAATAACATTTTTGATCAGAGAGCTGCAGATGCGGATGGAAACGACGATGATGGCTCCGTGTGGTTGTAATACCTAAGAATTACCACAAGATGGCGTCCATAGATAATCCATAGTCATCACAGGACACCAGAAGAGCCCCGGTCCAACAAACCACCAAGGAGCAGTACACACACACTGTTAGGAACAGACACCGGTTTGTTGCATTAACTTCAGTCAGAACCACTATTTCTCCATCTCTGTGAATCACAATATCAAAACAAGTCTTTGAGTGTTTTTGTTTCCTGCTGCGGTTGTGGGAAATCTCATTTTTGGCATTAGTGTTTAGGTTTTGGAAACTCTAGTAGTATGTAGATGAGTTTAGAATTTACTTAGAAGCGTTATGGTTTGCTGGGAGTAGTGTGCGGTTGTCTCGTCGTGTTCTAGTGTAAGTTGCGCATGGAAAATGTGACTTATTATGAATGATCAGATCAGCTGGCAGGTTCTAACTGCATACAACATTTAGCTCTGCGTAACTTCACAATATAATTTTTCCAAGCGATGTGAAAACTGCAGTTTGCCTTGGAAAACATGTCATATTCACCAATTATTAGCGTGACGTAACAGGCCACTATGAGTTTTAAAATGAGTAGCTGGAGTTGATAAAGTGAATTTTCTAAAAGAGAGAAACACAGTTGTCAGAAAAAAAGCTGAATTATCTTGTCCCCAGATAAAATGTTTACTAGACGAAAGAATGAAAACAAAGATTTTTTTTTTTTTCATCCAACTCTTTCGACGTCCTCCATTGGTGCTTATGTGGTGTCAGTCAAATATGGGCGGTGTCTGCTGACAAATGATACTTCCAGTAAGTCCTCACATGCTGTACAACACAAAAAGTCAGCAGGCTGTACGGGGCGCAGACGGAACATCATTACGACTGAACAACAACAACACAGCAGCGGGCCAACACACTGTGGCCACTTAGACAACTTTCTCCACATGAAAGCTCTTTTCAGAAACATATTTTTTACTCATTGTTGACTCCGTTTTTTTACCGGCTTGGGATGTAACTGTCAGTGTAGAGTTTGCGCCCAGGCGGAGCATAATTTCCCCGGACAGATTTATCTTGTGTTCGCTCACATTTCAAAGGCCAAGGTGCTGCTTACTTGAGGCGACAGGTTTGCCACATTTACATGACAGTGCAACACTAGGCTCCGTCACCTTTCGACCATGGCGGAAGCGCCCCAGCAACCACACCTGGTGGAGATCGACCCGGATTTTGAGCCCCTGTCGCGGCCCCGGTCGTGCACTTGGCCCTTGCCCCGGCCGGAGTTCATCAACCCGGGCGACTCCAACACGTCTTCGCCGGTGCCGTCTGTGAAGCAGGAGCCCACCGGCAACGCCGAGTTCATCAACAACCTGAGCCTGCTGGAGGAGAACGAGGACTTCACGGAGCAGAAGCCTGCGATCCTGTGCACTGATTTCCAGTGTCAGGAGAACTGCGTCCACCAGCAACCTCCACAGCAGCAGCAGCAGCAGCAGCAACAACATCAGCAGCAACAACATCAGCAGCATCAGCAACACTCGAACCCGCAACTCCCGCAGCAGCAGCAGCAGCAGCAGCAGCAGCAGGTGCCTCTGCTCTCCTCCCCGGTCGGCTCCTCGTCCTCGGCGGCCGCGGCCGCAGCTGCCGCCGCTGCCCAGAGGAAGAGCAGCTCCTCCCGGCGAAACGCGTGGGGGAATATGTCATATGCAGACCTCATAACCAAAGCTATCGAAAGTTCTCCCGAGAACAGACTAACTCTGTCTCAGATTTATGACTGGATGGTGAAGAGTGTGCCTTATTTCAAGGACAAAGGAGACAGCAACAGCTCTGCAGGCTGGAAGGTACGTCTGTTTGATCTCTTTTGGTTCTTTTATGCCGGAGACGCAGTTTACCGCACGAATGCCCGCTGCTCACAGCTGATGAAACAATTGTCTGTGTGTCGGCTCTCGGACAAAGTTTTCTAGTGGGAAGTTATGGTGTGTCTGTGGTACTTAACACTGGCTTCACAGGGACTTCATTGTCCTTTATGCTATGTTTTTTATCTCCTGTGGTATCACTGTAATATCCCCCACCAGGGATTTCTGGCTTCTCTGTGGTGTTTAATAGTGGGTTTATTGTGACTATATAATGCTTTTTGGTCAGGGCTGTTTCTTTTTTTATCGCCATCATCTATCATCATCCCCTGAGTTATCACTGCTACATCTTCTGCAGGGATCTCCGCTAATATTTGCAATGCACTTCTTACTTTTTCTTATCCACAGACTTGAAAAAAGAGCATGCATAAACATTATGTGTGAGTTGTTTAGGATTTGCTCCCATTCATGGTCTTGTGAAAGCAAAGTCTTGCTTCACTGGCATCCATCCAGTTCGTGGCAATTCAGTAAATTGACCAATTGCTAACATGACCTTAGACAGTCATCTGACTTCTCCCTGCAGTATGTGATTTATGTGAGTCTGCTGACTCAACAGGGTTTTTTCGTGTGTCTTTTTTTGCCTTATTGCTTACTTGAATCTGCTGTTTAGAAATGCTTCGAGTTCTCGTTTAGTGTGATTGACGGAGTTCTCTTCTCTGTGCTGTTACTTTAAAAATGAATCCCACTTCTACATCAGAGTGTGTGCCTTGAATGAAGCTGTGGACGGATGTCTGTGTCATAAAGAAATACCAAAAGCATTCATGTGTCCTGGAAACCGTCCAAAACATTACACAAGAGGGGACTTAAAATTTCTGATGTGGTGTGACAGGCCCTCCCACTGAACACTATTGAAGGGCGTAAACCTCCTTTTGGAGACACATAGTTTCAGTGGTGTCTGACAATGAATTAATGACAGTCTACTCTCCCAGTGGGAAATTGTATTGAGTCTGTAGTCACCAAGTAAGAGATTTATTACAGCTTCCCTCTGTTTTATGCTCCCTGGGTTGCCGATAGAATTTAAAGCATTTGTAGTGTTGTTGTTTTTTTTTTTGTCTTCCCCTGTCGGAGCAGGCTCCCATGCTTGAGTCATGTGCTGAGGGCTGACACACAAATGCAAGTGAGAATTTCTTATTTTAGTTTGTATTGAATCACATAGACAGATACTGAAAAAATGTTCATATTTTGCTATAGTCTGGTTTAGCTTTTTAAGCAAAGCGTATTTGGAGCAGTGAGAACATTCTCAACAACCTCCTGCTCCTCAATGTTGACGAAACGGTACAAAACTCAGACGTGGTCCTATAAGTCAATTTATGTGAGAGTGGGAAAGACCCCTGGACAGATGTGTTGCTAGGACAGTGTAACTGTCCAGGAAGGTTTGATCCCTTGATTTCTGTATCGTACCCATTGGTGCTTTAAAGAGAGCAGCATTTGTCCTGCTCTAAGACTCATTGCTTATACAAGAATTTGTTCCCTGTTTGCATTGTTCGTGTGGAGAGAAAGAATCCATAGGCATGTAAAACACAAACGCCTACAGAGAGTTATCACGCAGAGTCTGAGGTAATCTGAGGTTTTCTCAACAGAGGAAAAAAAAATGTCCATTTTGTTAAAACGCAGACTTTTTACTGCACCTGATTGTCAGCAGTCATATCAGCCCCTCAGTGACCACAGCTGTCGCCTACACTTTCTCAGCAATGCTCACTGGTTACAGTGTAATTAGGAAGTTATTATGTAGCAGAGAGCAGTTAAGAGAGGTTACTGTGAGTTACATGTCTCCAACATCATTCATTACCTACAGCAGTAGATCATTTACATTGTGTAAAGCATGCAACACAGTGACGCTTCAACGTGTCTTCATTAATTCACTTAAACAAACAGTGGTTTCTTGCTGTCGTTTTTGTGTGGTGGTTGTCTTTGAAAGGGACGGGAAGAAAGCTCTGTATTTGAGTACAATGTTGAGGTATTTCTTCATACTTCATACCGATTTCACTACATTTCAGAGGCAGACATTGTACTTTTACTTCACTATATTTATTTGATAACTGTCATCAAGACGTTTTTGATCCCTGGTGTAAGATTCCTATTTTTATAAGATCATCAAAGCAGCAATTCAATCAGCTGCAACACTAAAGTGATGAACACATGAGTGCATTAGTAATACAATACAATCACTGACATACATATTTTTGCTTTTGGTACTTGTGTACTTTTGCACAAGTACCTTTTAAATGCAGAACTTTTACTTCTAACAGAGTGTTACTACACTGTGGTTTTGCTTTTACTTGAGCAAATTATCTTCGTACTTGTACTTTGTCCACCACTGAGCCTGGGCTTGCTGCTTATGCTGCCATGTTGGGGGTGTACGCTGAGTAATACAGTGGGAAAGCAAAGTGCCATTCACTGCTGCGAGGGGAGTTATTCATAGAGCTCCCTTCAGCTCCACGCAGGGTGGCTATCACACATTGTCTCTTCAGGGCGAGCTTACTTATGAGCTGGTCACAAGCTGACGAGAGAACGCCTGGTGTGCTAAACATGACAATATAAAATTCAAATTTTGCAGCCAAACGTGTGTTTTTTATGTAAAAAAGTAACTTCTCAGCAGTAGTTCAAAAAGTCAGCTACTGTATCTGTCCATTTGAAATTTGACAAAACACTTTCCCCTTTCAGTGCTTTGCTATGTTTTGCCTCGATTGAGGTAACATGACTGGTTGGAAGCACACAAATGTGTAAATTGGCAGATTTCATTCTGATGGCACCAGCTTCGCAAAATGACTCTTGTCTTTTCAAACAAAAGTCGTCAAACCGAGTAACCTTCCATAAAGGCGTAACCTTCAGCAACACTTCAGGAGAAAGTACAACAATGATTAGAATGAGAAGAGGTTCTGTGGTTTGTGGAAATATTGGGTTGACTGACTGGTTGACTGTTGAGTCATACCCAGACTAAAGTTTTTTGTGGCTTTATTTTTGCTTTGCTTTGCATTATTAGATAATATATATATTTTTTATTCATCATTACTGAGGACTTGTGTGTAGATCGTGTCTACAAAGGGTAGAAACCCAGAGGTGACATTTTAAAATTTCATCCACGCTGATTCGATTGAGCAACAGTGTGAAACTAGTAGCCCCACAGATTATTTCACAACCTCATGTTTTCCTTCTGTTCTGCTCCACATGTGTTTACCTCTCAGTCCTGGCATTAGCGCTCCCTGTTTTTGTCCGTCTGTTATGTCTTATTCCCTCATACCGACACACATTTTTGGATAATAATCACAGAGCAGGAAACCAGGTCAGTGCGGTGCAGCGGTGACATCACGCGGTGTCGAAATGCTTAAATCTGAGTGTGCAACACGTGTGTTTATTTATGAATCCATTCAAACAAGTGTTGACAATAGATTCCATGTGCTGGTGCCGTCTGGGTCGTCGTCTCACAATAGACCTTAAACAGCATGTCCAGAATGTCATGGGAGCAGGCCAGCAGGCGACGACAGAAGCTGTAAGACTCATACCACACTGGAGGTTGTGTATGTGTCTGTCCACCCAAGCTAAAGTTTTTGGTGGTATTAATTTGTGCTGTAAGACATTCAGTAGATCCCAAAGACACAAGTCACAACACAAATGCTTTGGTTCTAGGCACCTAATATCAAATGTAATTTACTTTTTGCTTAGTTACCAAGCATCATATCTCCTTGCCACTGATCTCTCCAATCAGACTCTCCTGAAGTGAACTGGGTGAAGCGCACAGAGTTTTCATTAATCTGTGATTAAGGCTGTCTGCTCTGTAATTGTTTGAGCCTGAGCTCGTTTCACAGCGCTGCTGATCCTTGACGGTCGGTCGTGTCTGAACTGAATCATGACAGCCTCCACACTTTTCAGGCCGTCTGCGACAGTGTGAATTTTGAGGACAGTTGTGCCAGGTGGGACCAGCTTGGAGAAGCTCTGCAAGTGCACTAGACACTGGCCCTGGCACAGAATACCTTCCAACAGGAAGCAGAACAGATGGTACCAGTAATGTATCACCAAACCTCTCTGCAGAGTTTATTTCTTTCTAATATGTTGGTTCCCCAGGAGACTGCATGTTTTTCTTTCAATGTACTCTGTAAAAGGTTATTAATGTTAACTTACTTCAAGCGGCATCATATACAAATTGCACACTTGCATTAACACAGTATATGCAGTACACACACATATTTTCATACCTGCCAAAACCTGTTCTTTCTCATGTTTCTCTACTATACGTACGTCACCAAAGGGTAAATATTTGGTTTCAGCCAGTGAAGCTGGATGTCTCAGCTCTTTGATGTCAGCATCGACGATCAATTTGGTCGTAGGTTTTCTCTGTACATGGCGCTCTCTTGACCTGAAATTCCTCAGCCTACGCCGGTAAACACTCCCACGGGTCTCTAAACAAACTGTGCCACAGCAGACAAACATGTAAGTCCGAGCAGATTGTACAAGTGACACAAGGGTCATTACCATGCTAAATGCACCCATTGACTCCACTCTCTTAGTCTTACTGTAAACACAGTAGGTATCGCAGGAAAGAGACGCTCGGATAGGTTGTGTAGCATGGCCAGTACACGAGTGTGCATGAAACCCAGACAGGTATCTCAAGTTTGAATTTATAACCAGGTCAGTGAAAGAGCGTTCAATAATATCGTAGACATAAATGAATAATGAGAGCAAACAAATGTTTTTCAGTCGTGACCAAGGAATACACACAGTGCCAAGCTGCACATTCCACAGTGTAAAGGTCAATTTATTGTCTCTCATCACCTCAAATACAACCGACACTGATAACCAGTATACAGTATCTGTAATTAAGGTCATATCATCTGGTACAATATATTGGGCGGGCACATTTATCGGTCTAGTTTTTAACCAGACTTTTTTATTGCGTAGCTGTTTATCTTGCAAATAAATACAATAAAACATTACTACTTAAAACAACAGAACATGTAACCTACAAAGCGATTACACTGTGAGACAATAGTCTTGAGCAGCATCAAGCAGTCGGGCAAAATAGATTAAATCTGTTATGGTTTTTATAGTTTTCTATCACAGTAGCGGTGATCTTTGTGTACACATATACATACACTCAGTCCAACATTACTATAAACAGTCAGACTCTTTACTTGTATCATTCTGTGCAACCTTTTCATATAACCAGAGACATCAGCTGCAGTGTCAGTAGCAGCTTCTACTGCATTCTTAGATTTGTTAAACTATAAATATGTTGCCCAGCGTCACTTGAACATCACATTAAAGATAATGATGCAGAGGTGGATGGAATTGCCACATTATCTAAAACATCTTTCCCATTTGCGGCGGCGATATCGCTGGATGTAAGTACAGAAGCTAAGATTTGAGGCTTTTAATCCTTCTACACAAAGCTGGTTTCACTTTGTCACCCGTCAAAAACTGCTCGTTTCTCCTGGGCTGAATGTGTATTAGTAGGACAGTGAGCATGATTGAACAGCAGTCCTCTTGTTTGTACTGGTTCATCGCACACACACACACACACACACCTCACCCTCCAGAGGCAGTCGAGGAGTCCAACCTTGGCATTGCCCCAAGACATGAGGGGCAGCTGTGTTTCTCAGGCAAAGAGCTGGAGTGGCTCTCCTCACCCTCCTCCCTATTTCCTGCCTGTGCTGCCTACCTCTCCATTCCTAGTTTTCCGCCTCTGCACAAAGCAGGCCACACTTAGTTATTTGAAGGGTTACTGGAGCCACAACCCACCCCCCACCCCTCGGTCCCCTCCCCAAGGAGCTCCTTAGAGTGTACAGAGAAAAATCAAGAGATAAAGAGAACGAGAGAGAGAGAGAAAGAGAGAGCAGCAGCAGCAGCAGCAGCAGGGACCCAGAATGCTCTAAGTTCAGACTGGGTGACACTTGTTAGGAGTTGCATAACAAGACATTTACTGGAATCAGGGAGCCGCAGGCCAAAGTCTGGTGCCACTGGTTAGTCAGCGGAACTGTGAAGCACTGTGTTAGAGATATGTGGGACGCTAGTCTCCTCTGTATGTGTGTGTGCACATAACCTGGGCCTCATAATTAAAGCCCTGCTGCTGGCAGATGCACAGACATGATGGCAAACAGACAGGCTGACACAGGGAACATTCCAGCACAGGCTTTTATATAGTTTTTTTATTGTTGCATGATATTCTACCTTTCCTTTATCTCCTTACAACTGCTTTTTTCCCCTGCACCCTTTTCTTTTCGTATCAGTTATTGTGCTTTGATGTGCTCAGTCAGTATAGCTGGCACATGTTGGCCTTTAATTTGCTTTGTATAATCAGTTAATGTATTGATTGTTTATTCCTCATTGCTTAGGACTTATGTGTGTGTGTTATGTCTATGTCAAATTTTCTTCAAAATCAAAGCATGCTTTGGCACATCCGCTTGGTATAAAATTGTGATGCCGGTGAGTAAAATATATTGTCATGTTCAGAGTGACGTAACTGGGCTCATCCACGCTGATTCGATTGAGCAACAGTGTGAAACTGGTAGCCCCGCAGATTATTTCACAACCTCATGTTTTCCTTCTGTTCTGCTCCACATGTGTTTACCTCTCAGTCCTGGCATTAGCGCTCCCTGTTTTTGTCCGTCTGTTATGTCTTATTCCCTCATACCGACACACATTTTTGGATAATAATCACAGAGCAGGAAACCAGGTCAGTGCGGTGCAGCGGTGACATCACGCGGTGTCGAAATGCTTAAATCTGAGTGTGCAACACGTGTGTTTATTTATGAATCCATTCAAACAAGTGTTGACAATAGATTCCATGTGCTGGTGCCGTCTGGGTCGTCGTCTCACAGTAGACCTTTAACAGCATGTCCAGAATGTCATAGGAGCAGGCCAGCAGGCAACTTGAGAGGGTGTCTGCTTCGCGCCTGTCTGTCTGGTTGTCTGAAGAAACTTTACAGTTTCTAGTTCTGCTTAAAAAAAGTTCAGATGCTCTTAGATCATTGTTACAGTCGCCAGATTCCAATGAAGATGCTGTCATTTTTCTTTCACTCTTTATTCGCTTGCTAATGCTTTCTGATATTCCAAACCGTCTGCCAAGCATTACTCAAGTCAAGGTTTCTCAGGTCTTCTCAGCCACTAGTGAGAAATCTTAGACAACTGAGAAATAATTGCTTGAAAATCCTTTGTTAATACATTTCTATTCTGCCTTTATTTGACAGTGGACAGTAAAGGAAGGGGGGAGAGAAGTGGAGATGAAACACAGGGACCACAGCTGGAAACCAAAACAGGGGCGTTCCAGTTAGTGTACAGTGTTTGCCCTAGGTTTACAGCATTGGGGGTGCGGGGTGGTTGGAAGGCGGGGCGAGGGGTTAGGGTTGACAAGGGTCCAACCATTCACAGGATTAGTCCCTGTTCTGGTTCTCCAACGTTGACGCGCGTCAAACCTTCGTTCACTTTCTGGATTGAAACATCTCTGTACTTTTACTGTTTTTGTACTTTTGTTTTGTTTTGTGCTTTTTAAATATGCAGACATCCCTGATGCAGCACACGAGGACAGCGTGTGGAAAAGTTCTCAAAATAATTCACTGTCACATTGTCACTGATCCTGACTCCGTGTCAGGGACAATTAATAATCATGAATAATTAATAAAGTTAGCGCTGTGGACACTTGCAGAAACAGGCACAGAAGTTCTCACTGTGGAAATAGTATATTTAGTAGAATATAATAGTATATAACATATGGAAGCTTTTACACGATGACCGTAAAGAAATGCGCTGCCAGTGTGTGTGTGTGTTGGGCTTTATGCTTTAAAAGGTTTTGGCATTGTGTGTGATACAGAGTGATAGACATGACGCAGTCATGTAAATACCATCAATATCATGAGGCTGTTTAGTTTAATAAAAGAACAACCTACAGACCTGTTCTGTAGGAAAAGAAACCTGAAATGACTTCTAATCTGATCTGGCACTGTATAGAAAATCAAATAAAATACAATTAACTTGACCGTCTTGTATAATGGTAGGAGAAACACTGATGTATGTGGTATGTTCCTTCACTTATAGATCATTACCGACTTCGAACTGACCATGAGACCCGCACACCATTTCTCTAAAGCTGATTAATTAATTAGATAAAACAGTATGTTTTTCGAGCTTGATCAATAGGAGCTTACTATATTATAAGTGATATTTTAAGCCTTTAATAGTATTACAGCTGGCAACTTCACACTTACAGAGCCTTTATCGCACTGGAAAGGACCTAGGAAAATCCCCTTAAAGTGCCTCTTTCATTTAGAGAATTCAAACAAATCATGTCAGATGTGTACACGGGTGTTTCCACCCACCTCAGACACTGGCATCACACAACCCTGCAGCACTCATGCCAGAGTTTTGTTTTGTCAGTCCTTTTTCTGGCTGCAGACCAGAGTACAGATCATTCAGTGCGGATGTAGTGTTCTGTAAAATGATACCAGTAGAGAGTAGAGCGTCATTCCACAGGACAGAGGATAGGTGCCCATGCAATCTGCTTTACGCTAGACTCAAAAACACAGAGCGTTAACGTTCACCTCCGTGGTCAGATAAACAGTAATTTAGGATGAGTAATAATGTTTTTTCATGCGGGTTCGGTGGAAGCAGGATGAGAGCATGTGATCGTCTGTTTTGGCCGTGGGTTTGCCCAAGCATGGCAGTTTGCTTCACAGAATACGCTGTTGTTTGGTCTGTTGGCCATCACAGCTTCTCACCAGTCAGAAAACAGGAAGACCTCAGTATGGAATTTCACCATTCAATTGAGAAGTGAAAGCCCTCAGCTCTTATTCACACATGAAAAATGTGGTGTCCCATCAATTTCTCATAGCTTGTGTGTGTGTGTGTGTGTGTGTGTGTGAGTGAACTGGCTGCAAACACACAGGGAATGAGCAGAGCCAAACTTTTATGGGACCACTCACTGCTGAGGGCCCCAAACCACAGGCATTACCCAGACCCACATTGTTGTGCAATACCCGCCCTAAAGCGATTATGCGCGGTGCCTGTCAGACTGGCCCGGTATTATCACACAGTCACACATGCATTGAGGTACTCTATCACACACATGAGTGCTCCGTGGAGCTCTGTAGATGGCTGGCATGCACGGAAATTTAAAATGCACACTCATATCAGAAGTGTCGTTATGACTATTCGTCAGACTGCAGGTTTCCCACGTAAGTTGTCCTGGGAACTAGTAGTTTGTGTCAAGGTCAAAGTGCGTAACAATGTGATTAAACCACCCTCAGGTGCATTCATTTTAGGTTTGTATTGGCGTTGCAAAATTGCAGCACGCCTGCCTGCGTGCGTTGTATTGCGAGGCTCTTACGTAGTGTTTATAAATGAAGCAGCACACCGAGGGTGGAGGACAGGATATCAGCGGTGCGTTTCACTTGACACTAGCGTGTACTAGAACATACAGCATGGACTAAAAATGAAAATGGTTTTATATTCAAAATAGATGCATGTTAGCAATTTCCAAAGCAAAGTGTGGGATGTTTATTACTTTCTCACCATGACTGATAGCTGAGTCAAAAATGCAGATTTCCTGAGAGCACTTAAGTAGGTCTGTACTGTTATCCTTCATTTGATAGGATTAATGAGGAGGCAGACAGGAAACACGTCAGAAATGATGGGATATGACCAGGGACACTGGGGTAACATGGCATGTGCTGTAACCATTTAGCTCCGCGTCTGGGGTGCTGTTTGATGTAAACCGTTTCTGAAGGGACACGTGCTGCACACTCTGAGGGTGGCACTTGTCCAATGTGGCTCCTGTGTTGGATTCTAGGAAACACAGCGGTGTCAGTCAGGCAGATTACACATGTAACCACATGTGGACTCATTTATCTCTCACTGAATCATTCATGTGCTGGTTGAAGCAAATGACAAGAGATATCAAAGGAAAACACAAGGAATCTTCATTTGTTGACAACACAGGCTTTTGCATTATGATGTTAGAGATTCAGAATCAGTCATTTTACTGTCATATTGATGTTGCATTTTAAATGTCATTCTGGTAAATATACATGGGTATTCAGTCAAATGAGTAACATGATATCATTCTTTTGTCATTTTTGGCTTCCACCTATGACATTTTTGCATTTGTTCCCACATCCCATATTTTCCATTCTGCATTAATATTGGATTTTAAATTTGGCTTATATGCTTATATTGCTTTAACTCTCACGAGTAAAAAACAGATGTGATGTCAGGAAATAAATATTGCACAATGTTGATGTATTTCAAAATATGCCAGTTTATTTTTCATTTCTAGAATCTATTACCTCTCTTTTCCTCCACCTGCTGCTCTCTCTTTTAAGAGATGCAAATTTCAGTCTGACAGGAAGTGGGTGCTTGAAAGCAGCTCAAGGTACGCAGCACCAGGGTATATCATGAAGAGAGGAAGCAACAATGAACGTGACGTCAGATTCAGTGGCTTCTTCCTCTTCCAGTGTTTCCTTCTTTTTTTTTAATTCTTCCTCTTTGCTCCACTCGCAGTTGGGAAATGAATCAGTGTTATTGCTTATCGTTGCTCGATATGATCATTTTAAACCCTCAAAATATGCATACTGTGGTTCACACATAGTCACTCTGTGGTTCTCTCACAATCGGCAAAATAATGCTGTATAAACTTTATTTAAATAGAGCCAAAGCAAATGCTGGAGTGAGCGTTTACTTATGTGCAGTTCATGTCCTGATCTGTTCTGGTGCCAGCTTGATAATGGCTTCTCTGATAAAAAAAAAAAGCCAAGTTCAGGTCTTGGTGCC
This sequence comes from Ctenopoma multispine, assembly GCA_034779795.1. Classification (NCBI taxonomy): domain Eukaryota; kingdom Metazoa; phylum Chordata; class Actinopteri; order Anabantiformes; family Anabantidae; genus Ctenopoma; species Ctenopoma multispine. The sequence goes on along the minus strand of JAUYWH010000005.1, from coordinate 4,930,017 downwards.
CTTGTGTAATGACTGTCTACTGTTCCTCACAAAAATGTGAACCCTCACCACTGCCGATAAGGTTTTTATAAATCACTGGAGGAGACATTGAATGTTGACCAGTGTTTTCATAGTCATCATGTGACTATGACTATATCATATTGATCTTCTATTAAAACGATAATGACATATTCAGACTTTATTGCAGAATTTTATATTGAATGTAATGAATGAATAGTAGAAAGGTTTTTTTTATGGTAAACATTTGTGTTACCTTTCAGAACAGATAAAGATATTTTCTTTCTGGCACTTATTCTGTTGGATTCACATGGTTTTTGTATTTCGTGGTATCTCTTGGTGATTCATTTTCCTTTTCATAATGAGCCCATGGTGGGAAAAAAAACACAACTTTGCATTAAAAATACTTTAATGGCTCCATCATTTCTTTTTCTTCTTTTTTGGCTGTGCGTGACTCATGCTAATTTTGGAAATGGCAAACAGGTAAGTGCATTACAGCTCAACTTACAGACTATTTCATACACACTGTGGATATCTAAGGGGAATTAAAGGCATCAGGAGCATGCAGCAAGAACTGAAACCTAAAGCATTTTCCTAAGTGATTAATAACAATTCTACAACAAAAGATACTTGCAAACAAATGCCAAATTGCGAATCTGTGTTGTATTGTGTCTTTTTGCAAGAGCCTCTCTGGACTTCAGCGTCTAGTGGCTCGTTTGACCTCTTCCCCCCACGCCTCTCTATTCGGATTGGCTAGTTTGTGGAGGGGGCGGACCATTACCAGCCGGGTCACAGGCAGTACAGTTGTGAACAATTCGGTTTTTGCTGGATCGGGTGTTCATGCGGAGGTTGTTGTCACTCCGGAGTGTTAGCCTTGCTGTGGCGGCCGTGGCCCGTGCTGGGTTGAGTGCTCCTGCAGAGGTTGATGTTCTTGTAGAAATCTTCTCGGGTGAGCTGTGACTGCTGGTCACTGGACACTGTACGTGTAGCGTCCAAAAACAGATGACTACTTATGGACTTATAGAGTCTGATGTCATAGTGTATAGCATTTAGAAAAACTCAGTTCACACGTTCACCTCAAGCTTTGGGTCTCTGACTATACTTTTGTGAAGCACCCGGCTTCACAGCAGTATATAAACCTATCAATCCCATAAACATGTATCCTAAGGATTTCTGCTTTTTACAAACGTGGTTTGTATACTGCACTTCTTGAACACAGTTTAAAAGTACACTTATTTATCTCAATGCTTTACAAGGTCATAAAACAACACAGGAAAGAAATGTACCAAAGAGAAAACCTCTCAACTCTGTAGCTGATTTATTGGTAGAATCAACATTCAGCCATAAAAACAGCTTGGGGATATACCCATGTTTGCCAGGTTGAACTGGGGTAATGATCGAATAAATATAAACCCCCCAATCACTCCCCCCCACCCTCCCTCCTGTAGTATGTCTGACTTATGAACACAGGCCGCCACAAAGGCACCCAGCAATGGTCCACACACTGCATCTTTATCCAGGCAGAGCAGGCAGCAGCCCAGCCCAGCCACTCTGCTGATCAGAGGCGAAAAATATCCCTGCTCCACAGACAGAGCTCTGTGCATTTACAGACTCACATTGTGTTGCGCAGAGCAACACATGCACATATTTTAGCATGGTAAGCTTTGCCAGCACAACCCAGTCCCTGTCTGTACACATGAGCTGCGTGCTGCTTAAGTCTGAGTCATGAAATCAGCGAGCACAAGACAGAGCTCAGCATGTAAACACAGAGCTCTGATTGCTGTTAGCAGGCTGCTGGGACAGTATTTTAAAAAACACATGAAGCACTAACCTAATAGATTTGCCTCTATAGTCAACTTTTCTTGTTGTCATTTTGTTTTTGGCTTAAGGTTCATAGCCAACATACACAAAAAAAGTTTGGTTTCATCTTGGTTTTTCTAACTCATCAACCTTTTTCACTCTGACTTGTTGATTATATCTCAATGTAGAGTTATTCTTCTCATTGCTCATTCAGACTTTGTCCAAATGTCAGTTCGGGCCAAACAAGAGGAAATAACATGAGATTTATTATTTTCTCACTAAGTTCTGTTTGCTTGGATTCACCGTGAGGGCGAATCGTGGGGAATTGTTTCCAAGATGTACAGTACATTTTTATCTAATATTGTAATCCCGGTGAAAAACCACACCTGGACAAAGGGCCTCTCTTTCCTATTTGTTCTTGCTTTGCCCAATCAGAGTTTTGATTAGGAAGCAGTGGCTCTTGAACCCACTGTTTTCTCTCTTCAGCGAGTCCTTTACATAGCATCTACCAGTGGCTCATTTTGCAGTGTTTTGCATATAAACCAGAGGCATCAGTGAAGTCAGTATCAAGCTTGGCCAGCTCTTCCTGTGCGGATACAATGCAGCAGGAAGTTCACTAATAGCTCCTCCACTCCGTCACTCATGTCACACTATCATGCGGTGATGAAAGGTCCTGGAGTGTCAGTGGCTTTGCTGCTTCTCACCATATGCATAAAACCACTTGCAGACTATTTATCATTTGTCTGTCGCGTCTGTGAGACCAATCAATCTTTAGTTTAACCAATCACCGTGCACTCTGGCTGTCAAGTTCAGCTGTGTGTGTGTGTGTGTGTGTGTGCATGCGTGTGAGTGTTTGGGGGAAGGGATGTTGGTTGCACTCAGATTCCTTGCAGAGGATTGTGAAAAGGAGATCCTGCCAAAAGGCCTTCAGTAAATACATTTGCAGACAGATTTGCTTCTGCATGACTTGCGTTTTCTGCCTTTCCATGTGCGCTTTACAATGGTCATATAATTCAGCATCTGACAATGAACATTTTGAAGAGGTACTTTCCTGGAAGTAATAGAGTGCTACTTGGGCTCATAGAACTCTAAAGTGAATTTAAGGAGCTCCACACTGAGCACTCTTTGTCCAAGCCTTCTCTCTCCCCTCTCTTTGCCAAATTGAGTTATTGCAAGTTGACGTCAGCGGGTTAGAAAGGGACCCTTTTTGCTGCAACACGATGTGCGATCAGCTGTGGCCAGTAGTGTACGTGCACAATGTTCCAGAGTAGCAAGTGGAAAGGATAAGGGAGAAATAGTATACTAGGAATGGGGCAGGATGGAAGGAGAGGCCAGAAACAAACTATTTCTGGCTTGAACCATATCCTAGGGTCAGTTTCCATTTTTAATCTGAAACGTTATAAATACAGAAATTGTGGAAAAAACAGATTTCTTTTTATATCGCTGAAACAGGGACATGTCTGTGCCTTCTTGACCAATCAAACCTGAGGCACACTTGTGTTGCTTGCTGCTACGCAACATTAATGGCAACAATCATTTCCTTTCCCCGGACTGTGTTAATGAAACTGAGGGTGTAAATAATAAAATGGTCCAAGGCTTTACATTTCCTGTGCCCTGCTTTTTATTTCCACTGCCTTTTATGATCATCGGTCTATTGATTTTAGCAAATAGGTCAGCAATTATCACTGCTCGGTTCAATATTAGTGCTGATGATAACCTATCAAACGGCAAACACATGAAGTCATCACAGTCTTCAGATTGCTTTGTACATGTGGTGATGGGAAGGTGTAGAGCTTTATTTTGGGCTTTTGTGTGTGAGCGAGAGATATGTTTTGCTGCAGCTGAACAACATTAATACACCCGGACTGTAACAGTTTATCTGACATTCTGTTTCCTTTAACTTCCAATAAAACACAACACTACACAACACAAAACAGTCCACATCTGAGGCAATCATAGAGAACATGCAAATAAGATTACAAATCTGACAATGTGTTTGATATCAGCTTTTGCTACCAAACCTAAAAAAAATCTGCAGCTGAGTCAGCTCAAAGTATCTTTAGCCAAGAAGAACTGACTTTGTAAACTACTGGCACTTCACTCTTCACACTGTGCTGCTCTTTACCTGGCTCCAGGAGTTTGACCAGCCTCTACAGCCAGTTCAACTGTTTTCATTAGCTTTCTTTTGATAGTAATCAACCTCTGGATGACACACTATACTAAGTGTGTTTTATACCAAGGAGAAAACTGCTGTGAGTGTGTCTTTTGAGATCGTAATGAGTGGTTGTTCATCATTACTTGTTGCCCCACCATCTCACCTGTAGCTGTGTCCACAGCTCCGTGCTATTGTTAAGCAGGCAGACCTGCTGAGTTGGTGTTAGACTAATAACAGGTTTACCTGTTTTCTGTCCTAATCACACTGCTTCAACTCGGCCAGACTCAGCACAAAGCAAAGACATGACCAAGTTACAGCTTTAGGGCTACTTACTTTGGCGGTTGAAAATGCTGCACTATCTACTCTATAGATTGTCCTCTTCACAGCCGCAGACATTACACAGAAAATAGCTAGTTACAGTGCAAGAACACACCTAAGCATGGGTACTGAAAGGTGAAAAAAACTGTTCAGGACAGCACCGCTTCTCTAATGAGTTCAATGGAAATTGTGCAGGGAAACCACATTTTTCACTTTCATCAACTCCTTATCGCTGCCGTGTGCATGTGAAACTGCTCAGAGAACTGCTGGTGTGTGAGTTTGTACCTGCTGCACGCTTTCAGTCAGTGAGGAGGAGCACTGCTGCAGATACTGTATACGTAAAGCTCTACGGGCTTTGCAACTGAGGTTTCGCTTGTGGCTTCACTTGATTCAAAGCAGCCCTGCATGTAGGTGGTATTGCAGTCTCCTGGGGATTTTTTTTTCTTCATTAGACGAGTTGACATTTGAGCAACTCTGAGAGCATCAGAACCTCGGTCAGCATGCCAGCATATGTCTGGCGCGGTGTCTTTAGTTTTCTGCAGATACTTGGCTAATAGCTGCAAAAGAAAGTAGGAGCAGGGAGGATAAGAGATGAGAAGGAAAGAAAACAGAGGAGAGGACAGGCAGTGGGAAGGAAGGAAACAAGATGAAAGGCAAGGAGAGAGGAGTATAGGAAAGGAAGCAAGGAGAGAAAAGCAGACATGTGGGAGTAGGGAGTGACAGAAGACAAGAAAGAAGGAGGGGAGAGATGAAGAGAACAAAACAAACAAAGTAAGGAGAGAAAGAGAGAAGAGACAGGAGCCACAATGCAGAGTGCAAAGGAGAGAACAAAGTAGGAGAGAAGAGGTGAGAATAAAACAGAGGGGTTAGAAGGAGTAGCAAAGAGGTGAAAGAACACAAAACAAGGCAAGAGAGAGATGATATTAAAAGAGGGGAAGGAGACGCGAAGGAGAGGAGGAAGGAGACGGGGATGTACCAAACACTGTGGCCTTTCAGTAGTGCTGCCAGTGAGAGAGCTTAAACCAGCACAGTGTGTTCTTAACTGATCCAAGCCCACTCTGTCACACACAACCCCTCTTTCTCTATTTCTTTTTCTATTTAACAGCCTACACTCAAAACACATTATCCTGCTCTCTCACACACACTCACCACCCATGCGCCCGTACTGCAGCCACTTGTTGAGTCATGACATATCCAGTCATGCAATTCAGTTTTAGCAGTCACACGACAAAGTGAACATTACTTTCATTTAATAGGTATAGTGTGACATCAGGGACTAATGCCCGTTGCTAAACATAAACTGAGTGGAGTTGGAGGACAGGGTGAAAGCTAAATTTGCGGTGTCCACTTGGCCCAGGACCCTGCGGCTTTGCATTCCATGCCTTTTTTTCCTGCCTCGCGACCGCCATGTTTCCTGTGGGGCAGGAAGTCAGCTCTGTTTCCTGTCACAGACCTCTTTCATGTGGTCACTTCCTCGTGTTTTGCCAGCACCGCTCTGTTCTGTTGACTCAGAGAACGGAGGTGGTGCTCCTCGAGGTGAGTTGAGGTAGGACAGAGAAAAATTCTATTATCTCTGGTCACATGAGCCAGCCTAACCTGATAATGTCAGGTTACTATACAGTATATGATCACTACATTTCTAAATGCAAATGTTTTCTTTGTTTTTGCATTCAGAGTACTCTGTCTTTACACAATCTTTTATTTCTTGTTACATTTTGAAAAAAAAAAAAAACTACTTTTAAGCCGGGACAGTGTTTTGTCATATTTTTATATAACAAAAGATAGGACGTCCTCCAGCGACGGTAATCAGAGTTCACATCATGGGTTTTGTAACCTTGTTGAGGAATGTTGATTGTGATGGCTGCCTGGCTGGGAATCCTGCTTTTACTGTTTCCTAAGAGATACTAACAAGTTGGCTGTGATTACAATTGAACTTTGCACACAGTGATTAGCTGGAATGTTAAGATTCCTGTGTACTGCAGCCAGTGATAAATGAGTGTCACACACACTCACGGTGTCCAAAAGAAACAGAGTTAATTGGTAAAAAAATAAAAATGCAGAGATTGAAGAGAAAAGTACTTTTTTAAAAGTAGGAACCAGTGTGCATGTCTGTGTGTGTCTGTGTGTCTGTGTGTTCCTGTGCGTGTATTCATCCCTAGTCGCGTGTTTACAAACCACGATATCACTGGCTGCAGTGGAGTGAGCAACAAAATCAAAACCATTCTGTGCTGCTGTTTGTTATGCTGCCATTCCACTAAAAACATGAGCTGGCACTCGCTCTACAACGACAACACACACAAACACACACACACACACAGTGGGAGACGAGGCTTTTCCATTGGCCCCAGCAGACACCCTCAGCCACACTCCCCACACGGCACACAGAGTTCTACCAAGTTCTGGCATTTCCCATCAGAGCAGCTTTTATGACCCTTCACTTGTACTGCCTCTCTCTTGCATCAAAACCGGTTTTAAAATGTCCCCTAGCGATCAACAACACCTCGTAGATTGACCGTGAAATGAGCCAAAACTGAACCAGAGCGTCTAAAGTGGAGATTTTAGCTGGGAGTTTGTCCTTCCTGTCATCAGGATGATATAGGGCTGTAACAGGACATCCCGGCGTCTCTGCTCACATTGCAGTCATTCCTTGTTGCAGCACAGCTGAAATTACCAGCACTTTTACTGATCATGGGAAAGAGAGACCCATGACCAGACTTTCCTCTTCGCCTTTTGTCAGATCTACCAATGTGCAGGAGGCGGCAGAGGGAGAGAAGCATTTGCTAGGCTAATTAGGGAAGGGCTGTCATGTCCTTCATATCATGCAAACTAGTCCAAGACATTGACTCGAGTGTCTCGAGTCATTTGATTCAGAGGTAATTTCATTCACTTGTGAAGGGCCACTGTTCAGAGGAGTCTGAGGTCCTCCAGTGGGGAGAGGAGGAAAAGGAGAAGAAAAATTAAAGACGCTGAGATAGACGGTCACAGCATTCGACAGGGTCGAATCAATTAACTGACCGGTTGATTGTCAGAAAATTAATCAACAACAATCGTGATCAGTCAGTTAAAGGGACATGTGCCCAGTTTTACACACTGAAGCTGTGAAACCAGCTGAGTAACACCGCCTGTGCTTCTGCAGAGAAAAATAACCCTGATGATGCCATCAGGGTTATTTCAGTGTGGACTTGAGAGTTCAATTTGTAGTGAACAAAACATTACAGATTAATAAACAAATAGATAATTCAGGTAAAGTAGATAAGATCTGAGAGTTTTGCCATTAACAGTCTACTAAATTCAGCGTTATATGGAAATAAAGTGGCTGGAGTAGTCGTTTCCATCTTTAAAATCATTTATTAATCAAAAATGCCAGACAGTTGCTATTGTTAGATAAACATGCTCCTTTTCTCTGTTTTATGTGGATACACTGTTTTGGATTGTTGCACCAAAAAGCAATTTTGTGCAACAACCATTTTCATTATTTTCTGTCATTTTATTGACAAAACATGGAAAAAGGAAGCCAAAAAAATAAAGAATGGAAATACAGTAAAGTGCGGTGGCTGAGCGGGACAATATTTCAGTGTAAGGAATGAGAAGAGATGCTAGAGATGAGACGTGGAGGTGAAAGCAGAGAAGAGGGCAACCAGATGTGAAGCAATGACTCACAGCAGGAACAGACTTGATGACGTTAGCCACTATGCACGCTAAGCTCTGCATGTGTGTGCCGGGAGTTCCAGCCTTTCTTCCAAAACAACAAGCTTTACGCATGCACAGTAATGTCTAGCCAAGACTCATTACTTCATGTCATGTCCAGGACACAAAATGAGCGGGGCCCTAACCCTGTGACGGTGTAAAATTATCCTCCCAAGCATAAATGGTCATTTTATTTCAACAGTTTCGGCTGATTTAGTTTGAAAGTCATAAGAGGCTGAAAAACAAATGAAGTCTAGAGTAATTCAAATGTTCCAACACAGTAGCAGTTCCAGTAAAGTAGCACAGACATGGTATCTCGCCCTGTGTGGTTTGCTTTGCAGACATTTGCCCAATATTTTGGCTCTTTTGTTTGTCATGTTTTAATGACGCTTCACATGTTTCCTGCATAAAGAATTAGTTTTTCCACTGGGGGCGTCACTAAGCAACATTAGAGTGCAGTAGTAATGTGTCTGTAAAGAGGAAAGATTAGTGTGTTTCCTCCCTTTGATTCTGTGCTGGTTTAGACAAGACACATAGTCAGGTGGAATGTGAGTGTTGGTATAATGGCGTTTTACAATGGACCCCTTTGTTTTTGTGAAGGAAATAAAGGCCCACATGTGCAGTATGTTTAGAGATAAGAGTGTCTGCAGTTTAATCCTCACGTTGTTGCGGATGTATTGCTCATGGAACAAACTTATTGACACCTATTTTGTGTGCGTGTTTGTGAACGTGTCTTTCTTTGACTAGCAAATGGCTTGTTGAGAGACCTCTCCTTTCTCTCCTGTATGTTAGCTGTCATGCCGTGAGTGTTGTTTTTTTTTGTTTTTTTAAAAATAAGAGCCACCTGTAAGGACGGATTTACACTTGTATGCTAAAGCAAAGCTGAGGTGTTTTGGAAAAAGGGCACATGTCTGTTTGCCTGCTCCTCACCCCGCTTTTCTATTTTTCTCTTTCTCCCTCTTCTCCAGAACTCCATTAGACACAACCTGTCGCTGCACAGCCGCTTTGTTCGTGTCCAGAATGAGGGGACAGGGAAGAGCTCGTGGTGGATGTTGAACCCAGAGGGTGGGAAGAGTGGCAAGTCCCCACGACGCAGAGCAGCCTCCATGGACAACAACAGCAAGTTTACTAAGAGCAGAGGAAGAGCAGCTAAGAAAAAGGTAAACACCTGCATCGATAGTGGATGTCTACTGTCTCTCTGCTTTTCAAATCAAAGTTTATCTAAAGGTGGTTGAATGTCGGGTATTATACAAAAATAATAGTAGTAGTTTTTTCGAATGTTATTACATAAATATAATTTCCCAGACTTTTCATACTATGGTAACATTACGCTCTGTATTATTTTCAATGGTTTCTGTCCAAAGCATATGTTACTCTGACTGTCACTGGCATGTATGGTTCGTGTAGGTACACTCTGAGTCTCTGTGTCTTCCCGCAGCTGTCTCTCCAAGGTGGCCCTGATGGAGGTGCAGACAGCCCAGGCTCCTTCTCTAAGTGGCCTGGCAGCCCCAACTCCCACAGTAATGATGACTTTGAAGCATGGAACAGCTTCAGGCCTCGGACCAGCTCCAACGCTAGCACACTGAGTGGCCGCCTCTCACCCTTCATGCCCGAGGACGATCTCGGGGAGGCAGATGTGCATATGGGATACCCAGGAGCTCCCGGGGCCAAAATGACAGCCACGCTGCCCAGCCTCACAGAGATGACTGGCTCTCTGGGACACAGTTCTGAGAATGTCATGGAGAACCTTCTGGACAACCTGAACCTGCTCTCGCCTAACAACTCTCAGGTTGGAGGAGGGGCAACAACCCCTGGCTCCTCCCAGTCCTCCCCCTCTCCTATGATGCAGCCCAGCCCAGGGTACCCTTCTTACAGCTCCCCCAGCATGGCTACGCAACCTCCGCAGGAGTACCGCAAGTGTGTGTATGGCCAAGCAGGGATGAACACTCTGTCGTCCATGCCGATGCAGACACTGTCAGAGAACAAGCCCAGCTTTGGACCCAGTATGGGTCAGTACAGCTGCCCTGCAGGGCTTCTGAAGGAACTGCTGACGTCAGATGCAGACCAGCACGGAGAGCTCATGCCGTCAGTGGACACCGTGGTGTCTCAGTCCAGCGGTGGCTGCATGCTGCCGCCCTACAGCAGCAGTCAGCATGCGGCCAAACTAATGGGAGGAGGGAGCGGTCACCCGCACGGTCTCTCTCACCCTCACCCCCACAATGTGCACAGCCAAGCCCCAGCCACATCACCCTCTATGAATGGCCATTTGCTCATGTCCTTAAACCACGGCAACACTCGTTTGCCTACAGCCAAAATCCCCATGCAGATGCCTTATGGCCTCTCCAGCCACCTCAGCGGGGGAGGTATACCCGGTGGCTTCTGTCCTCTCAACACCAACGGATACGGTCGACCAGGCCTGCCACCACAGTCGCACCCAGAGAAGCTGCCCAGTGACTTGGATGACATGTCCATCGAGAAGTTTGAGTTTGACATGGAGACAGTGCTCCACGACACCCTGATGGACGGGGACTCACTGGACTTCAACTTTGAGCCAATGGTGACCCAACAAGGCTTCCCCCACGGAGTGAAGACCACCACACACAGCTGGGTGTCAGGGTAGAAACTGCAGTGCAAAAAATATATATATATATACATATATCATAAGACGTCTGTTCAGCTGATTTGTTGTTGTTGTTGCTGTTTGGTAAAGAACACATTCCAAACTCATTTGAAACAAAAATATATATCTGCAGTTTCTGTACCATCAACAGTTCTGTTTCAGAAATATTTGGGACTTGTCATTATATGCTTCATCACCATTAGAACCCCTGATCTGGTGAAGATGAAAACAGAATTATTTTTAAAATATCAGAAATTCTGGACAAACTAAGTGCCAAACATTTTGCCTTAATATTAGAGCCAAACTGAAACACACCTCGCTGGTTTACTTACCAAGGTTAAAAGAAACTGTCTAGTGGTTTCCTCTGCAATTTTTGTGACACTGCCACCTACAGTACATCTCATCAGCAGCAGCAGCAGCACAAACTCGTGCTATGCTGATTCCACAATCAAGCTTTTAGTATGTATAATGTGGTGATAACTAACTACCACTGCAGAAGAAGAATGAAGGTAATGTGGCTCATGGGTTTGCGGACTGACGCGATGTAAAATGAGAGACTTTGCAAGGGATCTTTGGATGATGTTTTGTAATAACTCACTTCGCTTTGTTATTGCCTATATGTACATAATGTCATTATACAGTCTGTAAAATCAGGTCTCGTAGTGTATTTTCTAAGACTGTAAATAGTGTTTACAGAAGAGAAGCAAAAATCAAGGCAGCAGAAATGAACTCACAGCGAAAACTGGATCAGATTCTTTTCAATACATGTGAAGCGACAGTTCTGTGCTTGAGGATCTATCTCAATCAGGCTGTAAAATGGTAATACACTTTTTCTGATTTCATGTACATACATTAAGAATGTATATTAAAATTATGTAGTAGATGTTTACTAGAGTTTAGTATATATTTGAGACCTAAATTATTTGTGGCATATAAATTTATGCTGGTGCATAACCTGCACACAGACATCAGAATTGTTCTGATGCATTTGTCACTCTGAACCTTAATACCACAGGAGCCTATTTATTGTGCCTAACATAGTAGATATTGACTGCAGGCTTGAAGGGTTTTATGTATATAATAAATGTCTACGGTCCAGAAGAGACTCAAATCCAGCAGTCTTGAAGAAGAGTACAGTGAATTCTTTATTTTCGGTTTCCTGCTTTTACAAGAAGAAGCAAGTGACTCTAATTTGTTATTAGTAGGATTTCTTGAACGCTTTGCAGCACTGTGAATGTTAGAAAGTCAAGGGAGGGTGGTAGATTAAATATTCTCTCAGTGCTACTGTTGCTTTCACACCAGGCTGTGTCCAAGACCTGCCAGAGATGGTCATTAAAGACACTGAGTAACCAGCCTGTCCCCTTGTCGGTTTCACAACTTTTTCAAAAAAATGTTCTGCTGTGTCTGAAAAAGGTTTATGTGATTTCACATAAACAGTCCGGCGGAGCCCCTCAGACGCTGTCAGTCAGATCAGCTTTACTGCTTCTAATGAGAGTCCACTTTGCCTCTGCCCCTCCTGCCTCCACCTATCTCTTCGTCTGTTTGAACATTTGATGAACACATGACTTGATAGCTCCAGTTACCTTTTTAATGACAAGTCTATTTTTTATTATTTTTAAAGCTGCCCCTGAAAAGCACCACTAAGTGTTAAGTGTCTTATCTAGCTTGTATATTAGCATTTTCCAATTTTGCTTTCCCCACTTATTGCTGTAATAACGAGTTTATCAGCCTGTCAGTGACTTATTATGCAGAGTCACAAATAGTGTAGAAGATTGTGGCGACCTTTGTGAAGATGGCATCTTTAAACATGACTGCTGCTCATTAAGTTGACTGATTTGGTGGCTGAAAGTGACGTAGAGATAACTAACAAAAAAAACTGAAAAACTGCCTATTCAACATTAATGTTGATTGTATGATTTTCTTATCAGAAACCACATATATCAGTAGGTGTCTGATCCTGAGAGTGCAGATTTTTATTTACGACTAATGACTCTGTCTCAAGCAAGAGGCAAAAGCTGTCAAATCAGTTTTGGTGCTTGGTTGAAATAAAAACTTGCGTACTCCAGACTAGTAATACCAGCACATGATGTGACACTGGGAGAAGGGCGGGTCTAAGGAGAGTAAAATGAGATTCTTAACATTTCAAAAGGCTCTGCAGAGAAGCCATTAAAAAAGCTGCTGTTTGGCTTTGGTGCCAGGTGTTGCCTTTTCTTACCCAAACATACCATAGCGTACTATAGCCAAATTTGCCTTTGAAGTCAAAGTGATATATTTAGCATTTTTATCATGTGATATGTTCAGAATTATATATATTTGTGCCGGTCACTCAAGTCAGGATAAACTGTAATGAATCCATGTAGTCAGTATCACAGGGTTCACTCTAAAAATAAAAGAGCTGTACTAAGTAAATTATATCTTTACATTTTTAAATGATTGAATCTATGCATTGTATTCCTTAATTTTATGTTGCTATTGTTATATTTTTCCTTTTCTTTTGAACTTATGACAGAGATATTTTATTGTATAGCGCTGTGAGATATTTTGGTGTCGTTGTTGTCAAAACTCTATGTTCCAGATAGTTAAATGGGGAAAAAAATGAAGTTTATTTAGAAAATAGGTAATGCAGTGATTGATATGCTAAGCTTTTGTAAACTGACAATGTTGTATTTCTTGTATTTAGCTACACTTTTTAGAAAATAGAAACAGAAAGCAAATTACTGAAAAAAAATGTAAGGATATATTGCATTTTTAAAATGAAAAAACAAAATTTTTTTCTGCCAGAGAAGTCCTGCTAAGAATGCAGATTCTGGACCAATTTTTTTGTAATTTTATGAGTAGAAAGATGTTGCACTTTTACTTACATTTTATAACAAAGTGCTCCTCGTAACAAGAGGAAGAGTACCTATTACATATTTTAAAAGAAAAATCTGTTACATTTAACTTATACAGGTATACAGGAATAAATTGGAATTGTGCTGTGATTTGCAATCAATACGAATATGTAACTTGTTCAATATTAATGTATTAAGACCTGAATAAATGTACTTCTGTGTTAAAGGTGTGTCAGATTTGTCATTTTGCAATAAGAAAGAAAGTGCACACATAGATGTTAAAAAACTTGAATATTAACTGATCAAAATATTTATGCCTAACTAATGATAATATCCCCACTACATTTAAGTATAATCATGACAACAACCAAAGATATAACGCTATATGATACTCTTTAATACTGAAACATATTAGTGTATATGTAGTTACTCTAATCTGGTTCTTTTATTTCTCCTTTAGCACTGAGCATTGTATCCTGATACCTAAACTGTCTTTGAAATGGTGCTAGATAACTAGAAGGATGTCTGACCTAGTTTCAAATATTCATCCCAGTTAATAAATCAACTGACATTTCCAGATCAAAGTGATGCATGTAAAGTGAGAGGAGCCAGAGTACTGTCAGCAAAGAGCACAAGGATTTAAAATAATCTAGTACTGGCTATGTTTTTTATAAAAAAAGAAGTTAACGCATTGCTAAAACCAGCGTATAATGTAGGAAAACAAGCAGATTCCCTGCTTTTGTCTTCCCGACAGTGTTCACACTTAAAAACTGGATAGTACACATGGACACAGCAGATAAAGGATCCCAGAACAGGAGATTTAAGCCATGTGCACAGGATTATTTTACAAAAGACTGAAAATTCTCTACTTGTGTGCTGCACTCCCCGTTTGTGGCGTCTCATTTCTTCCTTATAATGATTCCTCCTGGCTTTTCCTTACAGCTACATTCCGTACCATACACCCCCTACCAATGAACTCATTCACCCCAGACAGCAAACTGCATAGCCTCTCTGGCCCCACTGTCTTTGACTTTGACTTGTAAGTAAGAGATAACCTTTAACTAGACAAGCCTTTGGGGACTAGTCTCATGGAAATCTCTGGCAAAGAAAGGTTCTTTCAAACACGCAGTCAAGACTCAATTGTTTTTCTTACTTCAGAATAGATTTTTGTCCTCTTTTTCAATTTCAGTGAAATTAGGTATTGTCTAGGTATTGAAATGAGTCCCATGCCAGAAACCTGACAGATCCACAAAATCCACATGCATAACAATAAGTTTGTCCAACAGCAAATTGTGGCGAGTTGAACAAATGGCATTTTGGATTTTCTGGCATGGTTTCTGCTCTCCTGTTGCCAGGAAAAATGTAATGTTTGCATTTCTTTACAGTGCACAGCAATGTGGGCCAAGGTTTTTGGTGTGAGAGTGGGAGGGAGGAGGGACAGGGGGGCAGAGAGGACGCTTGTGAGCACATAGCTGAGGAATGTGGGTGTGGACTGCTGCCAAAGGCATATGCGATCCTTATGTTCCCCTGGGTGCGAGAAGGCAAAATGCGGTTAGACAGTTGGGGCCATGTCAGGACACAAATGCAATGTGAGGACAAAGTAATATGCCATGGAGTTCACATTCTTTACTGCATTTGTGTTTGCCCCCAGTTTCCAACTAGTGTTTTCTTGTGCCCCCATTTCGAATTGAGGCGACGAATCACAGAAACAAGGGTGTTTTGTTAAAAGACTGCATATAGAAATTCTTGTCATTCCCTTAGCAGGGCAGTTGAATCAATATTTGGAAACCCAAGACTTTCAGTACTGGAATACTGTGGCAAATAGTCAAGGCTGTTATAAAAGCCACTTCCTGGAGTTTGTTCATTAACAATGTGCTTGTTTAAACCTTAACACTGTAATAACATTGCTGAACATAAGAAAAGTATTCATGAATGTCTCCATTAAAAGCGATGTGAGCTGTTTACTGACACAGATTGAGGAAAAACAGATCTGTTCCAGTGATCCTTTAGGCTCGTAGGCAGACATCAAGAGTATTTATTGATAATTAAGTGTCAGAGATTAAATATTATATAGTGGCTCCATACTCTGTACTGTAAAAAAAAAAAAGGAAATCATTATACCAGATCAAAGGGTTTAATCAAACAGGATCAATCACAGTCTGGACCAAATTCTTGATGTCTTAACTCAGCAACACTCAGATTACTGTGTTATTTAAATATTAGACCTACAGACTATAACTGCATAGAATATATATTTGAACTGTCACTTTTTAACTAGGATAGAAAATAACATTGTTTTAAGGGCTTTATTGTATCACAAAATATATTTAACTTAACCAAACCAATTTTAAATGTAACTAGAAGAACTCAAACTCACATTCTGAGATACTGTATTTACTGTGCTTTACCATACTTATCTTTTCAAGCTATCATGCAAGCCTGAACACGCACTGTTGTGTGTGTGTGTGTGTGTGTGTGTCTGTGTCAGAGGTGTGTCTCCAGGCCACTGTAGATGACACAAATAAGTCTCAGCGAGACTTTGGGCCCAAGAGACCACGCAATGGGGCCTGTAACTAGTGGAGTGCCGCCGTGTGAATGACATAACCCAAGGGTGGCCACTGCACACTGGTAAATGACCCAGCAGAATGTAACTTATTGTTGGTGTGAAGTTTTCTTGCTGGCTCCATGACACAGAATGAGACTAAGCTGTTAGGAGCTCAAATGCAGTGATATGTACAGTATAGCCCTGTGTTCTGAACTGCCTCTTAGTGCCATAAGTGGTAATTTTATGCTTCATGTTTACCCATAATGCCCTCTAGATGTAAGTGTTCCTTATAGTAAGCCCACATAACCTTCTGTTTAATCTAAGAGCACGTTTAATTAGCCAAAATGCCCCTAATGGGCCTCAGTTTGCTCAGAGTAAATGTCCCGCTGGTTGACAAAAGTGCTCTTCCAGTTGAGGTGCCATTTTGGTTGCTCCAACTGCTCCTTCTTCTAGTTGACCCAAATGTTGGCAGGTGACCCTCTGACTGGCCACTTTTGGTTGGCTTTTCTGGTCAGGTTGAGTTCCCCTCTGGTTGACATAAGAGTGCTAATTTGGTTTCTTGAAGTCAGTGTCAAAGTCAGAAATAGGTTTATTCCCAAGAAGGCTTTCACTACCAAGACATGTGTCTCCTTGCGATGTAATGCAAAACAAGTTACTTAAATGAGAAAGGACAAAACACAAAATGTTCTTGTGCTCCAAATGCTCCTCTGGCAGTCCCAGCTGACCCTCTGACTGGTAGGATTACCACTCTGTGCCAAGTGATTCTGTAGGTTGACTCAAGAACTAATCTAATATGATCTTGGGAGCAAACCATACATCTAAACGTACGTAAGCCATAGCCACGTTTGTCTGTCCTACCTACATCAGAGAAAGCCTTGCATGCCATTGATCAGATGATCATTTGCTCTCCACTGCAAAACATCCAATCATCCTACACCAAAGTAGTTCCACTTTGAGGCCAACAAACGTCACTATGAAACAACACACTTCAGGAGTGGCCAGAGAAACAAAGAGAGAAAGACGTAGAGAGAGAGAGTAAAAGAGAAACAGATGTAGCTCAACTGTTGTGTAAGTTAAGAGGAGACAGCCCAGCCTAGGGCTGTGATTTGTGTCCTGACTTGACCTCAGCAGCAGCAGCAGTGGTAAGACACCCAGCAAGCAAGACACACATACATGAGTATTGATCTGATTCCCTCTCTCTATCCTTTTTTATCTTTACTGTTTCTGACTGTGTTGCTGACCGTCTGTTGTCATGTATACACCACTAGAACTGATTAGTCCCATATGACTTCAGCTTCCAGGTCAGTCACATTCCACATCGGTTTTTCTCCTTGCAGCCTTTGTACTGTCACATTTTCTTGATTAAGGAGTTCTCCTTAAGCACTTCTGACATTATTTTAGTATCTATCTTTGTAGAGCTAGATATAAATTTCCAGAGAACTCTATTCGAGTCATGTGATGTAAGCAACTTAGCATAGTCTGTGGGTAAGTGTTTTGTTGAAGACCAAAGTGTGTCAGAACTGCCAGTCCCTGACATCTCAAGGGTTCATTAAGGGAGTTTTCTGCTGTACTGTCGAACCCTCTGCTGCTGGGAGGATCGACTGAAAGACCGAAGGGAAAATTCAGACCATATCAAGCATTCAAAATGGATTCAAAGGCTCACTTCTAATGCTTCATGCATTGACCTCGACTGCCTGGTAATATCTTATGACTAACTCAGCAATGCACAGAAACAATACACGTCCTTTTTCCCTGCTATACCACAGGCGATGGTTACTACAGTCTGCCTTTGTGTTGCTCAAAGCTGTTACTACATGCAATGGGAGTCTATTTATGGCTGTTCCCTCAGCCTGGCAATGGCTCGCCCACAGCCATATTCCATGATTTATATGAAAAATGCCCCTCTCCACCCAGCTTGGGTTTGTGGTTAGCTGCGACTGGCACGCGACCCATGGTATTTCCTCCAGAATGATAGTAAGAGAGTCACACACCGGCACTCTCAAGAATAAACAAAGGCTTTCTGAAGGGCAAACAGGATGTAAACACTGAAGTTTCTATGGTAAAATTACAAGAGAACAAATACGGAATAAAGGAGAGAAAAGAGGAAATTAGGTCAAATATGTGGACAAAACAAGAAGAAAGAACAAGGTGAGAAAACTTTATTTGTGTAGCACATTTCAGAGACAGAGGCAATCGCTTTGCATGAAGCTTAAAATGTTTTAAAAAGACAAAAATGGGAAGGAAAAAACACAAAGCAAGATAAGACAAATAAATGAAAGAATAATCTGCACTTTATAAAAAAAATATAAAGGCTTTCATTTACATATTTCAATTGTGTTAAATTAATCTTGCAACAACACAGTACTCTAAATAGCCAAATAGAAAAATGTGTGTATTTTCAGTGACTGGCTGAGGCAGGCATCTATCTAACTACAAATGGAAACAGCCCAGATTTCTGCATTCAATCTATCAATATATCCATAATCTCTTGAAACTGTACTGACACAGAGACAAAAAATGTTAAAACAACAGGATGCTGTAATTCTACCTTGCTGGGTTGTGGTGCAATACATTTTCTGGCTTTGAAACAATAGCACTCATTTGCATGTCACAGTTCAAACTTTAATACCTGGAAGCCCAGATTGTGTCTGCTCTTGTTTAGGGTTGGCGCTGCACCAGGTCATTTGACACCTACGAGTTGTGGTTCTCTCTTTTTCCATTGAGAGAGCTGTTCATCCTTGCAAACATGCTGAATGGCCACTTTAACTGCTAAAAACTAGACTTTTTTTTTTTAGTTTGTTGATATCAAAATATCTAATATTTATTTAGGCACAGAGCTGTCTTCAATTTTAGCTTAACAGAAAATGGACACACGTTAGTATTCGTCACTGGTTGGCATCAATGGCAGGGGATGGGAAAAAGTATCCTGCTGCAGCAGTGGGTCATTCACCCGGTGATGAAATTATTCATTAGTGTATTAGATCCTGTGTCCCCTCTACTCATGCGTGTCATAAGATGTTTCACGCTTGTTTACGTTTTGTCCAGGAACATATCAGTTACCTGAGCCCTGGCGTAATAATCTGCATGTAGGGTACATGTGGGCGAGAACCAAGTATCAGCAGGACATTTGAAAACAACATCATCAACAACACTCAGTGTGGCTCACAAACACTGACTGCTGATCCTAACAAAGCAGCGTGTGTGTTTGGAAAAGTCTGGCACTGAGTTGCAGGTGGAGGCGGTCCTCTTCTGTGCGTGTGTGATTTATCTCATTGCTGTTGCGGTCAAAGATTGGTTTTCTGATAATAGAGTCGACAACAACATCATTGCATTCTTTTTGGTTTGAGGATGTCAGTTTGGAGCTAGTGTTCTGAGTGTCGGCTTTTTTGCATTGTTTTTTCATCTGCACATAGCTGAGAAGCAGACATAACAAAAAAAAAAAATACAAATTAAAAAAATGAACCAGTGATACACCCAGCAGAGAACAAAGACAAGGAAATGGCAACCAAAACCATCTTTTTTCAAATTTATAGCATATACTTTTTCATCTTTTAAGTAACCATAAGTTTTTTGTTTTGTCTAAGCTTTGTTGTGGTAAACACAAAGCTTAGACAAAATTATGTAATTATCAATTATTTAAGCTTAAATGCCCAGTCTGCAACCTCCCCTCACTTCTTTTATCCTGAAACTTATTGTGTCAACTTTTTAAGTTTTTTTTGTATATACATACATATATATATATATAAAGAGGCTATAAAATGTGTTTATCCTTTTTTATGGACATAAACACCAAAACAAAATCTCCCCAGTTAGGTTAAAAAAGTTAAAAAACAAAATGTTCCATCTTCAGCTCCAGACGATGTAGATATTTGCAGGTTTTGAGTGATAAATAGTTACAAGCAATCTGACTCTCCTACTGCCCACAGCAGTGGGCCTAATACACTATTTATTGCCTAATAAACCTTTATTAGCTGCCATACTTTTTTGCTGTTTTAGTAAAGAAACAGGCACCTAAGCTGTACTGTGGCTATGATAAGATCACATTTTTCTAAACGTTTAAAGTCTTATATTTGAGCGTAGCATATTAGTGCCACCTGCCCAAGAATCACACAGTGCAGCTCAACTGTTCAAGACCAGACAAACACTATACTCTGTATTATGCTTGTACTGTGGTATCAATGGTCATCTCTTTTAGATAAGGGACACAGAATTATGCTAAAATGCTCTAATTGGTTTTGCTATTGTTTCTATTAACGTTATGGAGTTGGCCCTCTGCGACTGACCAAATGTGTGTGTTCTGAGATACTCAGTTATTGACTTTGAGAGTTCAGGGAGCAGCTCATGTCAATAAACTGGCCTGCCCCATGCTGGCTGCACCATATGGAGAGGTCTGGTTGTAATTCGTGGGACAGGCCAGGGCATAGTGCCAGGGAATTAGAGATGCGGGCGGCAGGAGACATTTTAATTTGTGCTGCCATGTGCAAAGGCATGCACCTCCAGCCTGGGTCGGTTCCTGTGATTAAGCTGGCTAGCGTATTCTTAGAAGAGGGGAGGAGCAGGAAAACATGAAGAAATAGAACAAGACCCAGGAAATATAGTGATGTAACATGGTGTTAGAGCAACATCCTACCTCTATCAGAACCAAAGTATCATCAAAACTCATCATCATAATCAGACTCTGACATCACCAGCTTCAGACAGTTACAAACCATTTAATTTAACACACTGTAGTGTGGACTCTGGATTAAGATGCGTGATACACCTCATTTAAAGTGCGTAAAATTATGATGAATAACATCAAGGGGCCTGCCCAGTGCATCCGATCCAAGAGATTACCTGACAAATGCATCCAAGATTCATGTTTTTGGTTAGATCTGGTTCTTTAGCTGCAAAATTTTTACCAGCTAGCTGCTAATTTTGTCGTTTTTGCTAAGCAAGTTGCAGGCAGTGAAAATTATATCTCAAGAACGGATGAAGTTGTAGATCAGACAGCTTAACAAAGTCGCTATTAAGCTCTGTAAAACCTAGGGGAGTCTTATATTCTTCAGTTTGATGGAAAAAGTCAAAGTCGCTGCAGGAAATCATGCATTCTGGGACAGGGACCATATTACAAGTAGTAATGGTGTAATTCTGAGGAGGGATTTGGTCCAGTGGGATGCTGCTGTCTCCAGGTTCTGGCAGAGAGGGAGCACTTTCACATGACCACGGAAAAAGATTCCCATGAAAGGAGTAGAGCAGCACACTTAACAGCCACTGAAGATGAAGAGCTTTGTTCTAAAATGAGACAGTCGGGGGTTTAAAGAGAAAAGATCTAATTGTTCCACCAGTAATGTTTTCACTGAATTACTACGTGCACTTTAAAAAACATATCCACTAGTATAAGCTTCAGATAGTAAAATCTCCCCAAAAAGAGAGTCATTGTGTCTTATAAATACCAGCTTTGCAAGATATATATTGAGCTGAGCTGCACAGTAATGTTTGAAAGCCTTTACTTTGCTCTGAGCTGTGATTTATGTTCAGTAATCCTACAGTATGTGGCAACCAAGAGCTGACTGAATTCACTGGAGTCTTGTCAGGTGTAAGGCTGTAAGCATTCCTCTGTTTCCTAGACAATTGGATTATGGGATATAGACAGTGAGATATGTCTGAACCCGTGGAATAGGGAATGACCTCGCTCTCATTAGTGAGCTGGGGAGAGGATGGCAATTACAAATCTGGGTCCCACAGGAAGACAGAGGTAAGTCTAAAGAGACTTGTTAACTGTGTGATACACTGTTCGTATGGGTGACAACCTTTTCCTCATGTGAGAGACTCCTGCATGGATGTACCTCTTTCCTGGTAAAAGAGTGTTGCTGACAAGACAACTCAAGAGAGTTTTAGCATCTTGTATAACTAGAATTTCTTACTCTTTGAGTTCTTAGTTAGAAGTTATATTACCATGAGAACTGAAGTCAATATAAAGCTCCATAAAGATTTTGAATCTGCAAGGGATTAGTTTATCCAGGGGAATCCAGTAATACATAAATTAAGCTATTAAGTTCTGGACCACAGAGCACTTTATGACAGAGTTGTATGAAGAGCATTTATATTGTCATTTATTGCATGCTGGTGGTAAGTGATGAGGACATAGGACATTTTTAACACTTTGTGGGGGACTAACTAAGGACACAACCAGCCATAGAGCTGCTAATACCTGTTATTTCCTACCCAGGTTTGTTGGATCCCATCATTCACATCAGTTAAGACATTTCTTTATTCACAGGGGTAATTGCAGAGATACTTAGGTTTGGCAGTTGCCCAATAGCTTTACAACCGGGTGCACAAGGCAGCCTCAAAAGCAATCAAACAGGTTTAAAACAAGTTTAGGATCCTGCCATATTATCTAGACAATTTATTAGGGAGTAAACCTCTTCAGAACTTTACAACATAAATATTAACATAAACTTTAATGGATTCTTTAAAGCTGTCAAACTGAAGGAGCCCATTAGATTGTGCAGCTACTCAGTAGTCAGTGTTATCATAGCTGTACGTGCATAGATACAAATAAAATGTCACTTTTGGTTTCAGTTCCAAATACGTGGCCTAGTGTTCAAATTGTATGTGGTTATCTGACCACTCCTGTTGCCCTATCGAACTCTGTCACAGGGCAAGAAGGTTTATTATCCATCAATCTGTGTTTAGTTCAAAAGCACTATAGGAAATATATGAATCCAATATTTGTGACAAGAAGCAATGGAAATATGTGTTAATTTAAGCTCGTGTCTTCGTGGCAGCTCTATGGATATTTGTCTCAGTTTGCGTTACAATGAGTCCCTTATTACATGAGGATATACGTGACAATACCGTCTCTTTCAAAGTATGCACTGTATTAGTCATTATGAGATCTACTCATACATTAGTGTTACTCAGGATGAAGAATGTATGTCTCTGTGTGTGCTTGTGAGAGAAAGAGCCTGTACATGTGTGTGTGTGTGAGTGCTGGGGGAGAACCTATTCAGTGTTGCTAATGACTGCCATCCCATGAGATTAATCAAAGATTTGTACATTTAATTGCTGTGAAGTCAGTGCTCACCACCTGCCACGTCTTACCACACATGTGCTCACCCCCTCTCTGGGAGCATTTCCAGCTCCATCTATCATCCCTGGCTGAAGGCTGAGACAACACAGCCTGCTGGGCAACCTGCACTCAGCCGTCCAGCCGGGCTCAGCCAGGCCTGCGCAGCATGGACCTGGAGAGCCTGTTCAGCGCGGCGGGAGGTCTGTCAGCACCTGGACTTTACAGAGCTAAACCCTTCCTCACATTATTAAAAACAGACTAGCCTAAAACTGACACCGAATAAAGTTAGTGAGATGTATGTTTTTGTTTTCTTCTCTCTCGGAGGCATTCACACGGCCATGTGCAACCTGGCCACGACATGAGATACGTATCAAAGCACAGGAGCTCTGTGAAAACACCGCCAACACTGCACCTCTCTAGGCCTCACCCTCACTCCCACACTAACTGCTATCACCACGTGCGAGGATTGGTGGTCTGCTTTGTCCCACAGCATGGCCCAGGAATGTGGGCCTGATCTGTTATCAGTCTCAGCTTGTTTTCCCAGCTGATGCCCACAGGCCTTGTGTAACGCAGCCACACTCTTGAGCGAGCTCTTGCACGAGCTGCGCGAGGATCTGTCACGATCGTTTGCTACTGCCTCTCACCTTTGGATTTGTGGGGCTATTGTAGTATGCATGACAGACGTTATTCCCTAGAGGCTTCAGCCTCCTGGGGAATTACAATACAACACAGCAATGGAGCATCGGGTGATTTTTGAAGGAGAGGGAAGCTTGTGCTGTGCACAGGATCCAGAAAGGCATGTGGAACTAGTTAAGTTATTTCATGAATACCTAATAGCATACT
Source organism: Ctenopoma multispine (assembly GCA_034779795.1). Lineage (NCBI taxonomy): Eukaryota > Metazoa > Chordata > Actinopteri > Anabantiformes > Anabantidae > Ctenopoma > Ctenopoma multispine. The sequence continues at coordinate 4,906,164 of JAUYWH010000005.1, read as the reverse complement.
AGGTGCTGATGATAATGCAAATGGAAACTGATTGTGGTATTGTAAATCCTGACACTTTGTACTCTTTCAATTTTAATTAGGTCTTGATGTTTCAACTTCACTTAAAGGATAACATTCACTTCTACAGAATGTGAGCTTTCACAGACAGCACAGTGGTGGCTCAGGTGTTACAGTTAATCCAACATTATAGTCATCCTTGAAAGTTTGCTAATTATCCCATTCGAGGCTCCAGGCGAGACAGAAGAAAACAGGCCTAACCTGTACTGTGGGAGCCAGTTTGACTGTAAGCTGGCAAGTCTGGACAAGGTCCTCTATAGCCTGGCATCTCCTGGGGCTGGAGTGCTGCCTGCAAGGTGTGATCCAGACCTGCTCCCATGGGTGCGTGAGCCAGGGAGCAGGTGGAAGGTTAGAGCTGCCTGTTTGACTCCCAGAGCTCATCAGTGGAGCAGCCTGTTCACTGACTACAGGAAAGAGGAAGAAGTACTTGCATTCTCAGTAACCTACAGCGTGTCCACAGCTTTCTTGCTCTTGAAGTTCCAAATTTCAAATCTGCACCTTTAGAGCCACTAAGGACAGCGCTAACTAAAACAGGAAGTGAAGATAAATTAGTTCAACCGCTGATAACATATGAATTGACTAAACATAGACGTGTGCTAGTTTACAAGGGGACATTAGCTACAATATCTTAGATTATGTTGATTGTAATGTTAAAGAGGGAGATGAAACACTTACACAACTGTGAGATTTAGAGGTGTTGGTAAATGGATTTTACTACCTTTGGACAGAGCCAGGTTGGCAGTTTCCCTACTTTCCAGTCTGTCTGCTAATTTAACAGTACAGAAATATAGGAAAATAATGATTATTTAATAAATGTTCTGCAGAAAAATTTACTTTAACTGGTTAAATCAGAGCTTTGACTGGGATCCACCCGCTCAACATCTTTCACAGAGGATTTTTAATTATGGGAGTATACAGATGCAGCAAATTCAGATGCTTATGATGATTGTATTGTTCATTACATAACCCAGCGCTTTCTTGCTCCCGATTTATTTCACTGTAACCTGGAGAAAACCGAACTAGACAACCCAATTTGAAGGATGCACTTGCAGAAAGGAGGGTCGACCATATGGCCACTCTTCAGGGAATTTAAAAAATAGAGTTCATGATCTCTCTCATATCGTGACAGCAGATGCAATCTGAGTGGTCTGTTTCGCTGACTCACATGTTTGGGCCACCCACGTATGAGAGCGCCAAGCTAAAATCACACACTGTTTCCACGACAACCATAATTTATACCTTCAAAACAACTTTTTCTTTCATCTCACACAAAAAAAATGTAATTAGAAACTTGCTTCTGGACTCACAATGTCATAAGTACTGGATTTTTGCACAGTGTGAGCAGAATAAGCATAACATCGAGATCATGTTCCTTTCAAGTGGAGCAATAGATTTTGCCTGACAGGTAAACTAAACTCCAATGAAAATAAGATTTGTGAGACAAAACTTTTGAAAACAGATCCTTTTGATAATGTGGCAGGTTGCCTTTACGGATGTTGAACTCAGACAAAAGCAAACCCAGCACAAATCCACATAAATTACATTGCAAGACAAGTGGAAAAGTGCTTTGTGAAAGCTTACTCCTCCATTCTTGAATTTTATCTAACTTCCTACTGTGATTTCCTATTTCAGGTCAAACACAGTTTCCTACTTCTTGATCAATCCAAAGCATTTCATATGCCGGAGCCAAGATATCACTTAAGAGAAAGTCAAGACCTTTCAGTGTATGAATGGGAGGAAATTGCACAAGGGTCTACCCACCATGCCTGTCATTCAATAATAACACCCTTTCTTTTCTTCTGTGTGCCCAGGTTAAATACCAAAGCTTGTTTTCTCTGCATGGATTTGATTTGCTTCCACGATTTGAAAGCGACCGTTTGAAAAAAAAAAAAAAAAAAGAGAAGGAAAAAAAAAAAAAGCATTCTGTGGAAAGTTTTCAGATGTCTCTCCACTCCCCCTTCCCTCAGTGAAAACAGGGCCCGATCTGGCCCCGGCCCCCGGCTTGTTGGGACAGCTGCTCAGATGATCTGAGCTCTCCGCAGGTTCCGTGATTCATTTTCTGAGTCAACACCACGAACTTGAGCTTCAACCTTGATGCTGTCATAATTCACGGGCAGATTTGTAAATTGGAATTATTACTCAATTGAATGTGTACAGAATAAACAATCATTGTTAGTCACACAAAGGGCATGCGTAAAAACAGGCGATAAAACAAGAAATTAAACATTTACAGTTTAGAAAATATATATATATTAATTATCTCATGTTTCTAAAGCAACATTTCACAGCTTCCATAAGTTAAGTTTTCTGCTCTTTTCCTGGTTGTTGTCATGAGCGTTTAATTTATTAAATTATTTTGATTGAAGGAGGTTTCTGCAGTGTCGGGTGGATAATTATTACAGTTCTTTTTGTGTGCAGAGAGAGGAGCAGCTGAATGACAGTCAATCATGTCAGCTCTATTAAACCTATCTGTGAGGTTGAATTATTGTTTAGTTTTTCACTGTTGCAGAAATATTACACTACAATATTTAAAAAAAAAGCTTCTGTGGTGTTTTAATACTTCACATCCATAAGAGGAAAAGTCTGTTGATCTACAGTACATCATGGATAACACCACTATTATGTTCCTGTACAGGTTGATGAAACATATTATTAAAAGTCAAAAAGTCAAAGTCATTTTTTTCCAATACACTCTCATGAACACTGCAGAGGGCTTTTCACAGAACAGTTGTACATTTACACCAAGATCGTGCTCCTCACTCTCTTCCATGATGCAGGGACTACATGCTAAACACCATAGGACTGATCTGATTTTTGATTAACATCAATTATCTCAGAAAAATAATAGAAAATGTGCTTTTAGTTGGAGCTACTGAGACTAATGAGATATTTCTCATTACTTAATAACCTTATGTACAAAGTGACACGAAAACACTTTCTGGTGTGAGGAAGCACCCTCCTTTTTTTCTGAGATGGGGCATTGCCAGGAAAGCTCCCAGTCACACCCATGTGACGAGGGAATGGGTGAAGGTTTCACTGTGGCTGATCTGGATCACTCTGGTTCGGCTCCTCACCCTGGATTGAATTAGCAGCCTGCCTTTCAGCTAGTACCTCCCTCACCAGTCTGGCATGGACAATGTGTGGGCTGGGAGGGATTAATGATGTCAGGCCAGCAGTTTTGTCACTGCCACTCCCAGTCTGCGTATAAAGCCACTAATCACCAATCTACCTTCTGCAGACTGCTCCGAGTTCCCTCCTCATCCTAAATATTATTGTTGTGAGTTGTAGGTCTAGTGACTCATACTTTCCATTGACATCTTACTCATTCAACGGCTACAATGGGAAGGAGTGGCTTTCTGCTGACACACATTCCCACACACTTCTCCATCCAGCCTTGTTAAACTCTACTTTAATATCGCTGCATTACTTTAAAGAAGATTAAGCCTTTCCTGACAAACCTACCAGGGATGGGTTGCAACAGCATCGTTCCGTCTCTATGGGTGATGCTGGCCTGTAAGTATAATAAATAAGAACTTCACGGGTTCAAGATAAGGTCAGATAGCTAATTAGAAACTGGTTTACCACACCAGCACCCTGTGTTGTGCGTTAACGTTTGCTGATTTCGGTCAGCCAGCCAGAAATCTCAGCATGATGAGATAATGGTTGAATTGTTAGACGGGACAGGTTATAAAAATAAAATCACACATATCCAACTCTTAAGCTGTTGCCATTTTGTTGGTTATCTGCCAAAGAAAACGTCTATATAATGGTCTTGAGAATGTGCTGCTGTGATTCTCTCTCACTAGCTAAGCTTTCTTGGTGTGTGTGTGTGTGTGTGTTTGAGTGCACACTATGGGGAGTCAGCATACAGACCCATTTCACGTGGTTCAGAAGGTGAAGGGTTATCAGGGGAAAGGTGAGTATGGGACTGCTGCTCTGGGTTACTCAGTAACTGGGGCTCTTTCCTTTCCCTCTCAGGCCTCTACTGCTGTTTCTGCGCAACCAACCCTGCACACACACACACACACACACACACACACACACACACACACACACACACACACACACACACACACACACAC
>JAUYWH010000005.1:4869722-4901925 GCA_034779795.1 Ctenopoma multispine | reverse complement strand
CACACACACACACACACACACACACACACACACACACACACACACACACACACACACACACACACACACACAGCAATTCACCAGCTCTAATATTCATTTTCTTGTTGAAGCTAAGCTTAAAGATAAATAAAAGATCAATCTGGCATCATAATTGTTATCACATTCAATAACCTTTACACCCTCTAAATACAGTTTACAGTCTGGGGTGTTACTAGTATTGTGAAAGAATTTGCCTATAAATGGTTGAGGGGGGTCAATTCAGGGAAATAGCTGATTTGCAATATACTGTACAGAGAACACATCACTGATCTCATTACTGATTGCATGAGAAACTGATTACTTAACTTTAAACTAACACTAGAATGACGGAGTACAGATTTAGCGCAGATATTTTCACCTGTGATCAGCCTCCCGCCGTTGCATCACCATCCCAGCATTGTGGTGTCAAAACAGTTGTGTGTAACGTACGTAGACGTAGCTTGTGCTCACAGTCATGTTTGTTTACTGACCCTGAGCAGGGTCACATGAAAGCGGGGTGACCAGGTCTGCGGCCGTGACCGTGGCGACAAGAACTATTGCCCATATAATCTCTGCGTATCTTTCACTCCTACACACACACGCGCACAGAGCTCAACCCTGTTCTTTTGCTTCAGGCTGGGAGTCACACGACTGTGCTTTGAAGAAGCGTGCAGCACGGTCGCTTTTGGACCAGTGAGGGCAGAGACAGTGCTCTATGTGTGAGTAATGATTGACAGCATGTTGGATTACTCACAGAGGGATTAGTCATGGTGAATTTGTTACATGTTCTTGTTCTCGTTTCTGTCTCTCAGTTTCCTGGATTTCATTGTGTTCTGGTGCCAAATCTGGTCATTTTGAAAAAGTTTGGCCAAAAAAAAAAAAAAATCTTTAAAGTTTAAAATATTTATTTAGAGTTACAGTAGACACCCTAAATTTAGATCGACTATAAATGTTCATCATTTTCAGAAGTCTCACTTTGGTGAAACTTTAGAAATTTATGTTCATGCAGGAAAAAAACAATAGGAGATTTTCCACGAGTGACTAAAATCAAACAACACAGAACAAATCTAGTCATTAGTGAAACAATTCGGAAATTACTGAACATGCTCGTGTTCGGCCCTCGACTCTGTACAAAGTGTTCATACCAGCAAAAGCAAACATGTTTCTGCTGAGAGGAAAAGCTTACACAATGAGGTATCACAGCCACACGCAATACTGTACAAGCATTCTGGGGCACCATCGGGGGGTCCAACCTTTTCCAGCAGAGCGAGGGCAAAGCAGCTCCATCATTGGCTAATCCTTGGCCAGAAAGAACCAGTCATCTCAGCGCTCTCCTCTCATCCCACAACTATCCAAACACTGTGCTGTTAGTGTCTCTGATATGCTTTGTTTATCAGGCCACCTGGACATGCATCTGGTCAGTCAGGGAGTATGCCTGTCAGTAGCAGTGCCAGATGGACGTGCATTAATAACAGTATGTGTCAAAATCACAGGCAGCAAATGCTGACTTTTCAGGCAGTTTTGAAAGTTTCTGAAGCCCTGTGTTATGTTGAGTGCACTGAACGAATGCTGATTAGGGTGATGGGAACAGCAGAGAATCAGAGGAGAAAATTAATTACAGTGCGCTGGTGTTTCAGGTCAGTACTTCACAGTGCCCCCCCAACCCCCACCCCCTTCCTGTGCTAATAGACAAATTACATAATAGCCTCTAAAGAGTGAAATAGGTTTGACATAAGATAACCTTTCCAAATTACAAAAGTAATGTGGAGAAATAACAGGAGATATTTCACCTTCATAATAAAAAGGAACAACCATGCGCAGTGCACGCAGAGAGCGTTATATAACTAATATACCTTTATTCAAACTGACTAAACAAGAGCTGTCAGGGGTGCAGGGGATGAGTGGTTTAATTCAAATCAAGAATTTGATTAAGGTTTTAAAATCCAGAAACAAAATCTTCCAAGTATTGACTAAAACCATGTTACACATGATTACTGATGAATGAATGGTTTTCGGGGATAAGCACATCTGCTCTTGCAGAAAATATGTGTATATTTACCAAATGGACAGGATGTGATGCAGCGGTTTCCTAATGTGCAAGTCAGCACCGTCTGTGAAATGAACAGCCTAATCAAAAAAAGATAACAAATTAACATTGTACGCCTTACAGTGTTATTGGTACAAAGTCCATTATTTCGTCATTGATTTCCTAACAACTTCCTATCAGACGGAGCTTTATCTGTGTGGGAAGATAAGAGCTGGAAATTAGAAGACTATGGTGTCACAAAACACAACAGCAGTGATCAAGGTTTGAAATTCTAAGTTCCCCTTTATCATTTTAGTCCATCTGGAGTGACACATTTGCTTGTTTGTATTGACCTAAGTGTTCTATTTAAAAAAAATGTTTGCCAGAACAACCTTAATAATTCATTAGACAGACAAACTTGATCCAGGTTAATAAACTAAGCGTTTCTATGAAGCCTTTCAGATTGAGTAACAGACACATGCTTTATTTTACTGCTAAAATTATTTTAGATGCACATTAGAAGAAATAAGAGACTTCTACTAGCTACCAATTCCTACTTAAAGGAGGTGATTCACTTCCAAGAGAGGAAGCAACACGACATTTCTAAGCAAAAACGTGCGGTAAAATGTGTGATTTGCACAGCGGCTGTGCATTTGTTTGACTCATTCTCCTTTCAACGTTTCTGCTGAGGCAATAGATGAGACTCAAGCTGTCATCTGTGATCGACATTTACCACCATCCGCTGGAACACAAGCGAGAGTAACACAGAAACTTCAAAATTGCTGGTATTATCCTTTAACCCAGATTCCTGCTGGTCTCATGCTTCAGCAGGCAAAAGCGTGGTGACCGATGTCATGTGGAGCGAATGATGGGATGAATGTTTTCCACCCTGCTCACCACTACCTGCCTCTAAGTGGTGACTATCACCCCTCACATCTGCTAACTCATTAATACGGCCACCAGCAGGAAAAAGCTCTCACGTGCTGAACTGCGCGGGCCCACATGTATTCACACACACAACTGACGTGCAGCTGAGTAAGTGAATGCGTGCACTGTTTGTATTGTCACGCTTGTTATTCAATAATCCTGCTTCTCAAACATCATTCTGCTTTCTGCCAAAAAACCGCTGCGTAAAAACACTTAGGAATCCAACTTGTATCCGACTAGGGCCAAGCAGAACTGAAGAGAGAGCTGGTCTATTTAAAGGACTTAAGAGTGCTGTCCAGATGCTGAACTTTGTTGTATTCCATTTATTCCCAGTACTCAATGTCCTGGCCAATGATATCTGAGTAACATCCGGTGAGCTGGGGGAAATCCTGGGACTCAGCACTAGCAGTGCTGCCAAGATCAGGCCTGGTGCCATGAACCTTGATGTCAGATAGCAGAAATGAAATGCTGCCTCATAGGCCAGAGATCATAACAACAAACCAAATCAATATTCACTTATCTTTATGTTTCAGTGGTGCTTTACAGGGGATTACAAGGGCTTGTCAGATTTCCACAGATATGATATTAAACGTCACATGTTACAACTGTCCAATGTTATGAAGTTTACTTCCAATAGAAAAGAAAAACACTGCTTAAAAAGAAGTAAGACAGTGGTAATAATGATTTAAATGATTCTTTGAGTTATGTACTTGGTGGTTTTATGTTCTGGATTCTGTAGATTCTAATTTATAAAAAGCTTTAGATATAAGATGTGTTTATACAGAAACTGTATTATCTATAGAAAAACAGACATATTATAAAATATAATTTTATACACTTTAAGAATAACATAATTAGAATGTGTATTAGTTCCTAACGGTCACATTCCTACTATTGGGTTTAATGCTTTGCCAGTAATGAAGAAAAACACACCATCCTGACGACACAAAATAAAGTGTTTTGCCAAAGATTCATTAAAAACGTAGAGTTTATGGTAAATGACTGAATCCATTCTCATTATAGTCTTATTTTCGCATCTTACTCAGTTTTACAGACAGTTTAAAAAGCCAAACGAGACGGTAAGACATATTTTCCATTTTATCCCTACAACTCAAAACAGTCGAGATTAAAATAAACATAACGTTTGTGCTGAAGCTTGTGAGGTTCCTCTTGGCTTTGTGGCTGAATTTTTCCTGACCACTTTTAAGTGTGGAAAAATAAGACAGGCCTCTTAAATTCAGTGTATCATTTTGATTTATATAATGTTCAATATTTTGAATAAAAAACACATTGTTTTGTACAATTATGAACACCAAACACGGTACACGCTCTGAAAACAGACAGAAAGGAGGAGAGACAAGTCGACTGTCTGCAGCAATGAAAATGAAGGGATCATATACATATAATGTCCTTTCCTCTTGGCACACAGGAAGCTCTATATATAGTCATGTCTCTCTGAGGCCAGCGACCCACATTTCCCACAAAGCACCCCACCTTAACAACTACTTTTTTATACATTTATGTTATTCTACTGTACAAATTACACACCTCTTTAAATAACCTGCAGTCTGCCCAGCGCCGGGGCTCAGACACAGTTTTTGAAATCAACCAGGTCTGACTGAAAAGTGTCGCTCAGGACAACAAGGTCTGAACCTGCTGAGGAGATCTGGGCACCAGGCTCTCTGGGTCCTTGTAGCCATTTGTTGAGCTAGTCAGTGCGGCGTAAACTTCTCCATAGGCTCTGCACACCAGCTCTGTCGACTGATGGAAAATCTGCTCCCTGCACAAACAGACAAAACTTTTTCAGGTTCTTACACTCGCAACAACAAAGTGCCAGCAGTGAATGGGCCTTTTAAAAAGTCATTTCTAGTCTAAATCAGACAAGCAGAACTATGCTGTAATAAGTCAGTGTTCATGGGCTGAAATAAGTCAGACATCAGTAAGAATTTGTCCTAATTACTTTTTTGTTCAGTGACCACAGTGTGCCCTCGCTGTGTGAAAACAAAGAGCGGTAGTAAGTGGTGCACACTGCCATCTATGGATACATGTTACAGCATTACTGCACAAACATCTTTTTATATACTTATCTTTGTTGTCATCCATTTACTCGCTGTTTGTGTGTGATTAGTTGATTCATATTCTAGAGAAATTCAAAGATGATGCCTTTGCAACAATTTTAGTCGTGTCACACTTTGATAGATCCAAAATCCAAGCTGGTCTTATACTTTTTTACTTTTACATTTTTATAGTTTTTTTGTTCTAATGAACTCAAGCTTTTACGTTAAGTAAAGGACATGATGCCAATATGTTCTTGCTGTGGATTACAAATGGAGGATGCAACAGCCACACCAGAGTAGCCCAATGAGAGAACTCAAGGACTCAGTGGAAGCGCCTCGGTTGTATCCCACTCAGGCTCTTGAGATCCATATTTTTAATTGGCCCACAGAGAACACAGAACCACAGTGCTGTGTATAACACCTTTAGTCCAGACCAAGTGCACTACCATGAAACTAAAGCGAAAGGAGTCTATAAGTACATTCCTATCATTTGTGTGCTACAGGAGTGTTTTCAGAGTGCTGGTGGGTGTTTCTGTGTATTTAGGTGAGCAAAGAAGCAGATATGAGAGATAGCGGGAAAGAGAGAGAGAGAAAGAGAGAGAAAGACAAAGAAGAGGAATGATTTCAGGGAACGAGTGTGAGGGAGAAATGGGCCAGAAGCTAATTAATGGCGTCCTGCCCATCAGTCCTCCCGTGTCCATTAATAGAGAACATTAACCTGAGGTACAGAGTGCTCCTCAAGCCTGCTGCACTTCCCAGTAAACGTGACTCACAGAAAGAGCCCTCCAATGTAGCAGCTGGATTGAGCTAAAAGCTTGTGCATTTTCTGATCAGCAAGACAAATACAGGCAGTCCTGGTGCCGACTGCTCTCTCAATGTGTTGGTGGCTCTAGCAATTTAGCATCCAAACTCGCCGTGCATTTAGTCAAGTGTTTTGTTTGGAATGCAGTAATGATCGTATTACATCTGGGAAACTAATGAATGTTCGACATTATCAGGTCAATGCCCCTGTTCTATTTTTAATCGCACTAAATGTGTTCTTTACTCTGCTGAAACACCATGCGATGTGGTAAACATTTAACTTTACGCCTGAATATCGCATGCATACTATTGTTTCCATTAACATCATTACGGATGACAACTCACTTGATGGCTGCACTAAGCAGAAAGTTGAGCTGTGGCATCACAAGAGTGTCTGGCGACGATAAGTACCGATCAAACTGGACCTGTTGAGTGTACGAGAAAGTTAAGAGCAGGTGATGAATCAAAGAAACATAATAATCAAGTGAGTTAAATTGTTGAAAATTAGGTTTCCTCATTGATGTAGTGTAACTCACCATTGCTGTTTTCACAGAAGAGCTGTCCATGCTGGGGAGGAGGGACAGAGGACCCTGAGACAGAAAAGTAAACATTTTAGAATCCAACTCAAGGTCAGTGTTTGAACAGCAACAATGCTGAATCTCAGAACTGAACAAAGGTCAGGTGGCTGAGATCCTACAGTCAGACAGAAAGGTTTCCTGTGCTATTAGTAAACACTGTACTCAGGATCCAATGATGCCGTTACCTCAGTATTACTAAGCTCACAAAACTCAGATCATAATAACAGTAATTTATTTTCTATAGTGTAAAACATTTTTATCATAAAGTTTATTACAAAACATATGACTGTGTATACAGGTTTTACTCTTTCCAAACCTTAATGCAAAAATTGTATATGTAAGGCCTGGAAAATGATCCAACATCATTATCATGACAACATGCCATTCATTTGTTATTATTATAAATGGCTGCATGGAAATGTCATGGCTGATTTCTCTATTCTTATTTATATGAGATTCAGACTATTAATGCAGATTCAACAGTACATTTAAGTTGTAAGAGATTTATAATGTTGATTAATAGTCATTCAGCGCTTATTTACAATACAGAAGAGACCTAACGGTGGAAAAACTGAACATAAATTATATGTAAATAAATTATAAATTATATATTATGCTTTTTTTACAATAACTGAACTTGTACAAGTTGAATTTTAATTTGTGAACAGGAGAAATTCCCACTCTAAATCTTAATGTTGACTAGAGTAAACACACGACTGACTTGTGAACACAACATCAGGTACCTTTAAGGCAATTAGCTGGCACTGATTATCCAGATAGGCAGCATTAAGTCAAGCTTAAATGCCTAAATTGCCAACATTAAACGCAGCAAATAGAAGGCATTGCAGGGGTCAAAGCAGCAAAGCAGCACCGTGAGTGATTTTATGGGATATGGGCACATTAACAAACACACTATGAGTGCACTAACTCATCTGTTAGCTGCTAGCCAGTGAACAGTACAGTTTTAATTACTGTTGTGCTGTTCTGATTTTTCTGATCTACAGGATCATGAAATATTACACAACGCTAAATATTACATATCGCTAAATATTAAACATATTTTGTAACATGTTAAACAGATAAAAGTAAACCTGGAAAGTCTAAAATAAGCCTAGGGATTCTTGTCAGTCGTTGACATCTGGGGCGCTGTTGAGTGCAGACAGTCAGACTTAATCTTTTCAAACAGAAGACTATTTAAGGAAAACCAAGCCACCCAAGGAGAGAAGACAGCAGAAGAATGACAGTTCCTGACTGAGCTTAGCACTGGGCTGCAGCAGCAGGGTGTGGTGTGTGTCCTGACATGACCTGGGGTTTCAAGACTCGCATGCTAAACCACAACTATTGGTCTCAGTCAGCCCAGCGGCAACGTGTGTTACAAAGAGGGGCGAAGGCTCCTGGGAATCAGCTTTCTCATCTGCACAGGACACTTCTGCAGAAGGTAATATATTTTAATAGAACATAATATGATCTGCTCCTCCTGCCCTTTTTCTCATCTGAAAATCTGATAGAAATGTTATTATCTCCATGATCAGATACTGGTCATGCGGTAACCATAGTGATGGCTATTGTAAAGCCCAAATAAGTAGTGTAAGCAATACTGTTAGAGCCTGTATATTATATAAAAAAAGAGAACCATTAGGGAGTCTAACATGAGGGGAAAAAAATCACAGTTCTTTAACTTCACAAGAGAGTGCATGTGAAAATATGGTTAAGTGCTCCATGTGAGACCTGTTCAGCACTGTGCTGCTGGACACAGCTGTAGATGTAACTCAGTCCAGCTCTGGTCAGCACGTAGGATGCCTGCTCGTTGATCAGAGTGTCAAGGTGAGCCTCAATCTGGAAAATGTGGGAGAGAACGGCTTAAAATCCAGTCCAAGCCTGCATTATGAACCAGTGGTACTTGTGGTTAATGGAGAATCACTGTGCTATTGATAATGAAACTTCTACAGGAGCTCTTATGGTGCTCAATTACAAAAGATGTGCTAAAAATAGAGGGATAGAGGGCACATTTGAGCATTAACAACAATACATGACGCACACCCTTTTATTGGATAGCAAATTAAATATTTTTAATAAAAGATTTGAGCTGTATGGGTTCTAATGAAAGAAAAGAGAATAATTAAACTTTTTTTGAACAAACGTAATGACTGTACATTGTACAGTGTAACATTCATATTAGATAACATTTGAGTCTCATCGGTCTGTATGTCTGATTCACTGTTAATTCATTGATAATTGTCAATACCTGGAACTCGAGCATCTCCAGCCTCTTGTCAGTGAACTCAAACAGAGCCAGGGTGGTCTTCATGACATACAGAGAGTTGACCATGTACGTGGCCATGTCAGCTGTGCCAAGGTTACTGGCCGACACGGTACACAACTGTAGGAGGGGATCCAAGATGCAAGAGAGCACCTGGTGGAGACAACATAAGACTGAGTCGTAGGAGATGAGTGAAACAGAATTCATATACTATAAACTTTAGAGATTTTGATTTAAAGTATAACAATAAATCATGTTGAATTTCACTCTTCTTCTCACCCTGATCATATCACAAAAATGTGTATTTACCTGAGCAAAGTCAGCCTGCCGGGCATCAAGAGGAACCACTGAAGAGTCATGAGAGGCTAGCACCTCCCTGAGGAGGGAGAGGGTCTGAGTGAGGGATGCTGTAGGTCCGAGATCTGCAGGTGGCAGCTCCACCTGCCGAAGCAGTCAGGACCATAATCAGGACAATGCATAGCAGATAGAGCAAATGAACAAAGTTATTAACTGAAGTTATTAGTCATTGTGCCATTATCAAGACATTAAACATCCCAAATCAGCAGAGTGACAGCCTGAATATACAACTGCTTCCTGCTGCTTTTCTCACTCTGCTTGCTCAGAGTCGGTAGAGGTTTTTAATGAAGAGGGTTTTGATTTCATTGGCCTCTGGATACAAAACACAGAACTGAGCCTGGCCACCTTTGTCCACCTAATAGAGCAAATTATGAGAAGGCTGTGTTCCTGGTATTAGCTGGAATTGACACCAAAACCCTGAGGGCCTCCAATTTGATTAACATCAAGCTACAGGGATAATTCTTGTAACTACTATTGATCAGAACACAGCAAGCATGTAATATGGAGGAGCTCCCGCTCGTGCTGAGGTATATTTGGATGCCAATTTAACTAAACAGTTAACAAGCCTGGTGTATTTTGGCAGCTAACGCCATTTCGATGCTGAAGCCAGCAGGCCGAAACTGTTTACAAGCAGCAGCGCTTCAGAAATAGCTTGTTGTGTTTGAGGGTTTAGAAGAGGAGCTGAAATACACAATGTGCACCACAGGGCGCAATACTAAACATCTGCACTCTCATTTAAGCACTTTTATGAAAGAACATTGTGAACTGACTCTATTTTGAAAACTAGTCGTCTTCTTTTGGCATTGTTTCCCTTGCAATCACTTACTCTGGTGTGATCTTTCTTTGTTTAAATCATTTTGTGTGTGGATACACGTTTGATTTCTCCTCCTTTATTCATTGTGTATAGAAGAACTTTTACACTTGAAATATACACAACAATGAATTCAAAATAAACCATATGAGCTAGCGGGACCAGGAGGGTGTAGAGAAGAAAAATATTTATTATATGATTAAAAAATATAAAATAAATATATATTACAATATAGTAATATTAAAGGAAAATCTTCCAATTCATTCTGTACCTTGTCCATAAGTTTGCTTGCATGAAGGCTCAGGCTGTTGAAGAACATTTTTTTGCTGAGCACATGCATTTCCTCAATAGTGATGAGCAAAGAGGCCACACTGGTCCCAATAATAGAGCTGAAAATCAGATACAGATACGAATATATGGACAAGTCAACAAGTGCTGCAACCAGTGACTAACCACCTTATCAATTATAATTTCATCACCAATAATAAAATCAGCAGTCGGTAAAAGTGTGGCTGACGTTAACCAGCTTATGAAGTGACAGAGCGCTAATGCACAAAAAATCCATAAACATTTTGTTTGTTTATTAGGTATCTTTATAAGAATAACTAGTATATAAGTAACTAATGGTGTGAAATAGTGTAGTAAAATACCTTCCTCAACATCACATGAAATAGAAATACTCCTGAAAAATGCATTCAAGTACAATACCTGAGTAAATGTATTTTGTTACTTACTACCTATGGCGGCGTTATTGTTATGCTGTAAACTTCAGATAAGATACCTGATGGTGTGGTGGTAGAACTTGAGCAGATTGGACAGCTTGTAAAGTAGAACAGCACCTGGCTCAGCCACAATGACCTGTTCTATCCTAACCTGAGGACCAGATCCATAAAATATGTGGGCAGAACATGACAGAGAACAGTATGCATTCAATAATTTAAAACAACAACAGAGTAATCTGGTTGCTCACTTTGAGTGGCCTGCAGACTCCCTCAGTGATGTGTCCAACTACGTCCTGCATGTTCTCTTCCACACCTAATGTAAGAAGACACACATTTATATATCAGAATAGAGGCACAATATTAATACACAGCATCTTTTGGATCAAATTAATTTAATTACACATTACACAACATTAATTCCTGTATTAGTCTTAAGAGAGATTCACACATTCATGTTTACTTCAACAGGTGATGACAATATCATCACTGAAACTCAGGGGGCTCCATGTAGCCACACTGACACCTGTCTGAAAATTCAGGGCTCAACAAAAAGCACTGTATTTACAGGGCCTGGTTTACTCATAAAATTCACAAAATTATAATATGTGGGGGAAAAAATAAATATTTACTGGGGGTAAGACTAAAAAAAACAGCAGTAGGTGACAACAGATGGTGGAGACCTGAACACTGTGTTACTAGCATATAGAAAACGTCATACCTTGCAGAGTGACTTGTTTCAACAGAGCTTCTAGATGCTCTTTCTCTGACGCAGTAGCTTGGTGTAGCCAGGCCAACATGTCCCCAACATACCTGATAGAGCGACAACACAGTCCGTATAAATCAGTACTTTACTGAGGGTCCAACCTGAGGGCTAATCTTACCGTGTCCTGACTGTAGCTACACTGAGGCGTGGATCATCATATTTCAGCCGCCTAACACCCAAGCACATAGCTTTTGGTGTTACATAATGGTGGAAAACAGGATGGCTTAACTTAAATTATTATGTGCAAACTTATATGTACATGTGTGCACATCTTTCTGTCTGGCTGTAGGGATACATTTCACCTCTAAAGTGAGGATTACTGGGTTAAAATTAGAATTACATTTGGGTTAACTGATAGGCACTTACTTAAGATGGTTATGGTTAATGTCATTGAGTGTCCTCACAACTATAGTAAGACCAACATATGCGCGTGTGCTTGTGCGAGTGTGAGGACATGGCGAGGTGAGAACGGACTTGCTGTTCTCAGAACTGCTGACGCCTCCTATAAAGTGGAGGTGATTTTGTGTTCCACACATGGCGCGTATTCTGAGAAAAATCTCCCATTTAGCTCCCGGGCACAGGAGAAAGAGGGAAGAAGACGTGGTACAACAGGAAACAGACACAATCAGACACTCTTTGACAGGCATTTAAGATCATTTTGTAGTGGGTCTAAAAAGTTTAGATTTTTAAGAGCTCGGAATTGAAGCTAATGGATTTATACTGCAGTCTGGAAACAAAAACAAGTGTATACATGATTTATCACATTAAGAAATCACAATATTCTGCTCTTAAATGGCATCTGATAACAGAAGCCTCACAATAGAAAGGGATTAGATATATACCTCATGGGGTCATGTGAATGCATCTCTATGGGCCGGGGAGTTCCTCCTGGCCCTCCACGGGTAAGGGCATCAATGAAGCCCCGCACCACAGCACACCTGCGTGCAGTTCCAAACTCATCCAGAGTGTATCTCACCAAACACAAGAGAAAGGGAAAAAAAACATTCATCACGCGAACCTCATGTGAAAAGTGTTTTTCGTGCAGACTGTGTGTCGGAGGTCAGTCACTGACATACATCAACAATGCAGGCAGCTTTTCCAAAAGGAAAGAGTTAGAGGTTGTTTTGATTACTTGGCAGTGGCAGGCTCTGTGACAGACTAAACAGAAGATAGTGCTGAATTAAGATTCCAGGAACACTGGTCTCCACTCTCTCAGCCTCAACATCCCCAACAGGCACATGACCTTGAATACTTTCTGGGCACTGAGACAGGTGCACTTCCAAGAATGCAGTCAGACGAACGGGATGTTTGGCATGAAAACATATCTTGGGGTAACGTGTGAAACTTCCCCTTGTGCTGTTTGGTTTCATGTTAACCTCCCCGAAACAATCGTATGTAATTCTTTGATATATATCACCACAAACTGATTTCCTGTATCGGTGCGTATACATTGTTGTGTGCATTGTCTTTTTTTCTTACTTTAATGTCTATTTGATTTAGAAATAACTGAGTAATACAGAGTAGCAGTACTTGTTCATACGCAAAAGTACTTACAGAATTTAAAGACTATGTGGTTCATAATGGTATATAGTAAATGTCATAAATATCAGAGTGACTAAACCCTTTGTTTATCATGCTGTAGCTTTGACAGCATTACAAAAAGCGTTTCAAAACAAATACATTTTTCATGTAAAGGAAGATAATAAATTTAGCAGGTTTTGTCTTTTCCGAGTACTTTTTAGCAAATTAGGCTGATATATTAGCATTTATTCATGCTAAAAATACAATTATAAGTTGTATTATTAATTGCTGTATTTGCCAGAAACGTACATGGTTTAAAAAATATTTATACTTTATTTTGACAGTGATTTTTTGCAAATCTTCTACTGTTGGCTGGAAGGTTTTGACATTTTCTGTTTCTATAAATGAATAGAGATAAATCAGCTTTTTGTGAGAGTGTGTTTATATGTTACTTGTAAAGGACAGGGCGGTCCTGTAGGGCCTCCATGGACTGAATCAACACAGGGCTGATATCACATGTCTCCTGGGTCAGTCCCCTGCATTCATCTATGTGGAAAGAAAGAAAGCAGGACAAGAGATGTGGCTAAAAGAGAGTTGCACACTCATCACTCAGCCAACTAGTGAAAAAATGTCTGTGTTTGTAGTAACTGTGCTCCATTAGATGTTGCTAAACATTTTTCACCATGGCAACTATGTTGGCAAGAAACACATCACAGCACCAAGAACATTTTTCAAACATATTTTTCCATGAGCTTTTACCAAGAAATCAGTCAGTTTGCTTGTGCTTCAGACAACACAAACAATAAGCAGTCAGTGGCCTATCCTATCCAGACTGTAAAGAAAATGGGTCAGCGCACTTCATTCTTGTCAGACATTACTGAAGGCTGGAAATACAAGTAGATGTCTTCATACAGTGCGCAGTGATATTCTGCCACATGCTGACAAACTAGATAAATGTCTACATACAGATACATTTAAAAAACAACATAGTAGCTTACAGCTCTTTCAATTTTCCATCACCAAACTTTCACTTGCCAAATTTCTGTATTTGGGTCTTTTAGCAAATCTGAACCACAGCAAAATAAGAGGAACTCATAATTTAGCAGATGATCTATAATTTGTTATTGTATAATTACACAAATGAGGTTTCTGTGATCTAAACGGTTTGTTTCCATTTTGATTTCAATGACAAAACATTAACGAAAACCTTGGTTTCTAGCATTCTTCTGACAAACCTCACTCAGGGGTTATGACTCACATGTGTCCTCAAATGAGTCCTACACACGCCTATACTGGATATTGACCCACACTTGAAGCTGCAGTTTGCATTTAGTTATATCCAATAAACACACATACGCAAACCTAAACACAACACAACAACAGTAGCAATCTTTTGGAGAGAAATGTAAGTAAATGTAAGTAAAGTCTTAGATGACACAACACCTGAGTTCAGTATGGTGATCTTGTGCAAAAAGGGTCACAGTGGAGTTTATCCCTCAGCGTACTCGTGATATTAACTGTACTCACTCTGAGCCCAGCGGTAGAGCTGCTCATATGATGTCTCCTGTAACACAGCCATCTGCTCCATGATCTCTAACCTGGAACAAGCACATGAGCAAGACTGAACATTACATACTCATGACCTGCAGCATAGAGTCAGATCCCTGACATGAATGGTCCCCCCGACCCACACACACACACCCCCACACATCTGTTTCACCTTACTGGTTCATAATGAAAACTATGAATTCTACAAAGACACTAAAATCGCTGCAGTCAGACGTGAACCTTACCCTGCAGTTTGCTGATTAGTTCGCAAGAGGATTTTCACATCCTCGTGGATGTGCTTCACTCTGCTGAGAGCTTTGAAGAAATCCTGGGAAATTTTACATAAATTAATGTATTAGGATCAATATGTACATTTTTGGCAAAACACAAAAAAATTACATCTTTGGTAAAAATATTTTTCTTTTTCTGTGAACATGACAAAGCTTAATTTGAAGCTGACATACTGCATGTGTAGCGTTATATGACATTAAATTACACATGTGAAACTACACAATGGTTGGAATTTGTTTTTAGCATATTTAGTAGTTATTACTGTATATTAGTACAAAATGATGAGTAAGATGGTAGAAAAAGGGAAAAAATCATCTCTAAACATCTTAAATTTGTAGTTAATGGACTTGAACATATTTTACAAATTATTAGATATTATTGCAGCATGCTGGCAGAGTGAGAAGATTGATCATCATTTCACCAGAGGATGCAGATAATGGAGGAACAACAACAAAAAAAAAAGACAAAGGAAGACTGCTGCAGATGAGCGAGGCCATAATCTGTACCTCATACTGCATCCTCCCATCCGCCGGGTGCGGAAGGGAGAACTCTTTGCATGATTGAATTCATCAGTATACATTCTCATGAAGATTACCTCGGTGACAGGTGCATCCCGAGCCCCTCGCAGCGTGGTCATCTCCTCCTGAGATAGCTGGAACTTGGCAAGAAAAGCCTGAGCGACCTGAGCTCTTACCTCCAGTCGGTGACTGAGGAGAAAGAGATAAATGTTGTAATTTCCTTCACTTGTCATGTTTCCACTTAAATATTGTTGAAAATAATTGTTTTCTCACTTTAATGCTTTGTCATTCTGTTTTTTATTCAGTTCAGCTGTGCATTTGCTTGGCATTATGATGTGTTTTGTCTGTCGTCAAGGCCCTTGTGAACTTTTATCGCACAACAGCGTTGAGACTTTTCCTTCAGTCTTTCATTTTTGGGTTTTATCACTATATTTTGTCACATGCTTGTGTATCCTTACTGTGCGAATAAAAAGACCTGCCAGTGTGGAAAACTAGAACAATGTTATATGCTCTTAACTTTAAATATAGTGCAGGTTGTCAACAAAGTGTAATGCTCAGATTCATACAGGAGATGGCAGTCATACTCCTCATACATACACACACACACACACACACACACACACACACACACACACACACACACACACACACTGCTCATAGAGAGCAGTTCGACAAATGGGTGGGACACAGTAAAGACATCATGTGCAGCAGTAAGAAAATGAATAACAGAGAAAGATAATAGCATCAAAAACAATGCATACCCGGATACTGTTCAGGTTTTGTCACTATTGAGAACAGCAGAGTGATAAGTATCTGTGTCTCTCTAAGTGTCTCAACATAATAGTGACCATAGCAACTGCCCCAGGCAAACTGGGAACTCTGTCAAGGGACAGAGGAACAACAGCAAGTCCTGCCTCTGCTCCTATCTGTTCATCCAAACCACCTAATCTATATTCTCACCCTCTATGTGAAGGCAGGGCAGGATCAGTAAATCACCGGGTTGTTTTGGTGAGGCAGAAGAAACCCCAACATTATCTGACCATTGTCCTTCACAGAGCTATTACCAGTGCTCAGCCAGCTGAAAGTAAGGGGTTGTATATCTGTTACAAGATTCTACAGTTTAGTATTTCTCTGTGCACACAGTGTCTGACGGCATCTTTGCCCATGATGTGTTTTGCAAACGTTTTCCCAGTGAGGTTTGGCTGCAGCACACCAAGGAAACAGCTTGTCTGGACCACCACCTTTCAATGCACGTATGGGCGTGTGTAAGGCATAGTTCAAAAATGTACTTCATTACAGCTACCTGGCTACAAACAAAGCTGTAAGTAGCAATAATAATACTTAATGATTTCTCATTAGAGACAGAGCTGCTTGTTTCACTGCCATAAGCAATCTTGGTTTGTCACAAATATCTACAATTAATTACAGAATTTTTTTGTTAATTTAACAGAAAACTGTTTTTCTGTATTTAAAATACTTAAAACTTCCCCACCCATCTCCTGTGTGTTTGTGTGTACAAAAACACACTCAAATTCAAAAACAGGAGGAAAAAAAAATACAAATTAGATTCAGGGAGAACACATTGTACAACTGAGAGGTAACAAATTAAAAGAAGATGCACTCAAGCTACCTGATATCCCAACACAATTACAATGATACATAAAAAATAAAACAACCTATGCAAATGAGGTCATTAATTAAACTGACTGATGCATAAATTAGAGATATTTCCTTTTGAACAACATCAATATAATAAATTCTGTTCTGTTCTGTTCTGTACAGGAAATGTGGTGAGAAAGTCCAGTTACTTGAAACTTGAATGTGGAAAATGCAAATCATTATTGTTTTTTTCCATAAGGAAAAATGCCAACATCCACAGTCACTTTGCCGCAGTGTTCTCGGAGTTAAAACTTCCCCTGTGAAAAAGTACAAACTCGTTTCACTTTTGGGCAGTGATTGTTCCCAATGCCAGTAAAGGGCATCTAAGGACACGTTATACTTGAGTCAGGGCAAACCCTTTTCACATGTCCAACTCTACAAGAGGTTTACCTCCAGAATGTAAGAAAATCCCCCAGTGTCTCATATCCGGCCCTAAAGTGACCAAAGACTTGTTACCCAAGGACATAAATGACAACAAAGACACATGTTCTGCACACATGTACAAGGTGAGGAGAGGGGGATGTGGGAACTGTAGCAGCAGAGGAATGGAGAGCAAGGGAACGATGGAGCAGCACTGTCAGGACATGACACATTCTTCTTCAGACTGCAATTACCAAAATACCAGAGAGAGGCAACATACTTGAGTGAATCGGCAATGTCACACTCCGCGAGCAAGTATGTAGAGACTCCGGGCTGGTGGTTCAAAGAAAAATTAACTTAATCGTGATGTAAGCATTTCTTGACGTATTCCCAACAAGTGCAAAGTTTAACTAGATGCAGGTCACATAATGTTATGTGAAGAACGAAGACAAGTTACAGTGTTTGTCTCTTTGTTTGTGTGTGTGCGCTCAGATTTCAGGGGAAATCGATAAAGCTATATAACGCAGCACAATCTCATAAACAGCTTTGTCAAAGTGAAACACTGAAAGTACCAGCGCCCACTTAATTACTTCACAGAGCCGAGCTGAGTTCAGAAAACCAGAGAGTTTGATCAGTTAGTAAGAATAATCAAGCTCGCTCTTCACCATGAAGTGTAAAAGCAGCTTGAACATTTCACTTCTATTGAATTTAACTCACAGAATGAATGACAGAGAGATCAACTACTTTTTGTGACAAGCCATTGCCCAATTGTCTCATTAGTTATAACCAGAGATGATAAATAACTAAGTACATTTGCTAAAGTACTGTAATTAAGTAACATTTTGAGGTACTTTTCATTCGTTATTTTCACTTTTACTCCACTACTCTACTACATTTAGCAACTGCTGCTCAGTAAGAACACATTTTAATCATAGTTAAATAAAATACACTGTTTCCTTAGTGGAGTACTTTTACGTTTGTACTTTAAGTAACTTTTAACGCTTGTACTCCAGTAGAATAATTAAAGGGTATATCTATTTGTAGTGGAGTATTTTTCTGTGCATGAACTTTGCACTTCTACTTAACTTGAGTATCGAGTTTGTGTACTTTAAACACCTGTGGTTGTGACCACGTGGATCAATCAACCATAAAAGTCTATTAGAGGCTGTTTCAAAGGCTTGTGTGGAAATTTAGCATTCACAAAGCTGTGAGTTAGCCATGTACCAATGATCACAGAATGCTGCATCCAGTCACATCAGACAAACAAAAAGACACAATAACATTCATACCCTGATTAAAATCCATTTAAATTCTAATGCCCTTCGTTGTTGTTGATTGTTCTCAGAGTTTACAGAGTTCAGTGTGTTTATTAATGAGCTGCAAAGAAGTCATACAATGTCTGAATAAAACACGGCTCTGTGTCTGATAATTCATCATGTGCTGTTGATATTACTGTGGGAAATACGTCTTAGTTGTGGTTACTAAATGTATCTACATCGCACTCTGGCAGGCAGCCAAGCCTGAGGGGTTTAATAATAGCTGGAGAAATAAACCAACAGCCCAGCTCCTTCAGCTCCAGCTGAAAGGGCTGGACTGGCACATCCGTTTGTGACATGTCTCCACTTGTTCAGCATGATAACAAGTCACGCTAATGCAAAGATCACACAGTGAGATACAGGTGAACAGCGTTACGTTTCATTATGGAACAACACACAACACATATTTAGTGATCCTGTTGACAAGTGTCTTTGAACAGAACCAGCCCAAAACAAAAGAGCAGCATGTCTGGAAGCCGGCAGACAAACACACGCCGTCTACGTTCATTGGCTCACCTCGTCCACCTTTGCTTCTACACACTGTAAGCAAACTGTTGTTCCTTCCTGTTTCATTAAAGCTGACAAATGACACAGTGCCACTGGCAGATAAGATAGCAAGCGGTTCAAGACAAGTCTGCTCTGCCGAATAAATACACATCAGGAGCTTTAGCAGAGCTTTGAAAATCACTGTACTCTCTCGGAAAAGCTGCCCTACAAGCGCAAAATGTGATATTATGCTGCAAATCTTAGCATAGCTATAACAAGTGTCAACAGGAGAAAAGTTAAAAAAGACAGAGGGTTGGGACAGCAGAGGATTGTGTGACCTGAAATAAATCTGACAGAGAAGACGGGAGCTGTGGCCTGACTGGTGGGTGGCTGAAGGAGGACAGCTTGTCTGCACATGTCCCCTGGCAGCTCTTCTGAGACAAAATTGCTAAAGACAAGGTCAAAGCCCGGCGTGCAGACACCATCCCATCTGGCTATGGGGTCATAGTGGTTCTGCGAATGAAAATGTCACACCAATGGACAACGGGTCCCTATGGGACCACCATGCAAAGAAAAAGGCGAAGCAGGGGAGGGGCACTTAGAGGGCATTCATATAAAACCTCTGACCACTTATGCTCAGAAAGACCAACAGCACTAAAGCGATACAACATGTATTAATTCAATGCCTGCACGTGTTCGCTAGTGACGTTATTCCCGCTTGCGTCTTTCACTGCTCACAGACACAGGCCCCATCTTCTTCCTCTTCAATCTTGCTTCCTCCACTTCTATGTCACCTTTCTGACATCGAATTGCCACGGTACATCAGAGCTGTCAGCACTGTTTTTTTTTTAAACCAGAAATCTACATCATCTTTGCACGTGCCCCTGCCTCCATGACAACTTACAAGGTCACTGAGCACTGAGGTCACCCCCTTCCCAACCCCCAGCTATCAGTGAACAGGAACGGGTGGTATATTTTCACATCCCTGACAACACGTTGTCAGCCAAATTGAGAAAATTATTTTAGCAGCTTTCTAGCTTTCGAAAAAAAAAAAAGAGAAAAGAAAAAACTATTTCAACAACAAAAAGGTGTAGATGGGTGAATTACCAAGGTATTCTCTCTCCACTCATGACTCTGTCATTGTGAAGTGTGAAGTGTATATTGGATCTGCATATCTGCTGGCTCTTAATAAGCAATTGTCAGCAAATCTCAATGCACATGCTCAAATACAAGAAGACACTGATTGGCTGCTCTCCAGTCTGGCTTCAATATGATCAGGGAGAAGTGCAGTGACAACGGAAACTACTTTGATGTGTATCTCCAGATCAAACATCACAGGACATGGCAAATACAACAAATAAAGCTCAATTAATGATGATTGCTGCCCTCCTTATGCAAATAGACAACTATGAGAGAAATATTTCATTAGCTACATAATTTATTCATCCCTCATCAAAAATAAAGATGTGCTCACCAGCTCATCCTGCACCAAATCTCTCTAACATGTGACACTAAAGAGAAATGGCATCATTTCATCATTTCACACTGTAAATGTAGTCAGGTTATTAGCAATTATTAACTTGGCAGGTCATGTGTTTCTTTGTGCAAATAATATTAAATTATCATTATATCATTTTAATGTGATAGCTTGGTTCAGATTAAATCTCCAGTGAAGGATGAGCTGTAAGAGGCAACGCCTGGAAAACAAGGAAGCGGCAGCTCATTCAACCATGTTTGACTTCCCAAACAACATGAGTGCAATAAAAGCTTATCACTTGCAAAGTGGACTATGTTGTTTCTTGTGCTATATTTGCTTAGAAATATGCCTGAATAGAAAAAGGGGTAGTTTCTCTGTGGAAATGAAAAACCGGAGAGAGTGAAACGCTGCCAATCAGTGACAATGTGAGGGTTTCCAGAATGACTCGTAGCTTCAGAACAGATAAGACGAGAAATGTTGGTGTGACATTCCTTTGAAATGTCTGAAGATAATTTAGCATAAAGTTGCTATCCTATCTCCATGATCTCCCCGATATTCTGAAATGCCAGTTTTAAAGGTTTAGAGTGGCAGCTTGCTTATATGGTTTTATTCCAGATTTAAGGCCATAACAACAATTTCACAATATAAACCATAAAGTACAAATCTTGTTTGATGCGATTCAATGTAACAGCCCTACAATGAAGACTAAACTTACATAAAAAATTTAGAGTTTGTTAAGACTACTAATTAAGTTTTCTGAGTGCTCACTTTATTCTTTGGTACAATTTAGGGCCATACATTATGAAAGTGTTGTCAACATGACTGCATAATAGCAACACAACCTACATACATACTGCTCCGACCAAACTCAAATGACACTAACAACTACAGTCTTATTTTAATACACTATGGTTGTAGCGGTATCCCAGATTCACAGTATACTGCGGTATCAAAGTTGATGGTTATCACACTACGTACATTTGCTTATTACAAAACACAGTCAGCTCATGTACATGCACTCCCGACACCAGGTTACAGTCAACTTTCTCAAGTAAGCTGATTTCTTAACTGTCATCTCATTGTAAATGAGTAATGAGTACTTTTACTTTAGTAAAAAATATGATTACTTTCTCCACCACTGGTGGTAAACTGTCTGTTTTGATTCAGTTGAGGATCCTTGTATGTAGTACTATTACTGCTACTGCTGAGACTGTTATCTCATACCTTTGCAGCCCTAAAGTACTCTACTGACAATTTACAAGGTCAACGTGCACAGACATCCAAAAACAAAATGTTTACTCCTTTAAACAGAACTCACTTTTCTCCCTGCAGCTTGTTGGTTTTCACTATTAGGTCTTGAGTTTGCTCCTTCGCTGCCTGTTGAAGAAAAGGTTACAACCAGTGTGTTTTTAAGATGTCCTTTATCCAATTTAGAATTTATCCAAAAATAAATTCCAAACAAAAACTCAATGAGTCACTAATTTCATACTAAGAATATGTGAATATACTACTATTTGTTGTTATTTTAAATGGCATGCCAATTACCATACCTTTAATCTGCTAGTCATTTCTTCACAACACGTGCTCATGGCCTGCACATCCTCCTGGACACTTTCTAGCTCCTGTGGAAAATGGGAAATCATAAAATTACATTTTGCCGTGTTAAGACTATCCTGAAAACAACATAAAAAGACACATTATGCCAACAGTATGAATGACATGGTCCACAGAAGAATTACTTAGGTGCATAAAGTTAATTACTCAAATGTTTGTTGGTGCTTCTTGTCTGTATATGGACAAAAATATTAATAATATTAGTGATAAATCCTTAAGCATGACCAAAAAATGGGTAGGGGGATAGAATCAAAAGTGCATCTAAGTCCCTGCAATTAAAAGAGATCTGCTGAACCAGCAGACTATCACAGTTCACTTTTTATGTCATTTTTTTTCATATTCCTACCCAAATCTCAGTTAGAAAATTAAAATGTGTACCAGTCTAAAAGAAAAGACATCAGAAAAGTCTGATGTTTTCCTTGTGAAACTTCACTGAGGCAGATAAGACTGACATTTTTTAAATAAATCACATTAACTACATTTTTTGGTAAAGCTATATCTTACTTCTTTCACGTCTTTAAATATTCGTGCAAACTCCTCATTGATTGACAAACTTCGTCTCTCTATGTCACCACGAAGATTTCTCCTGGTGCGCAAACTGTTCTCAGTGAAGAACACAGACAGAGCTTTCAGAGCCTCCAGCATCTCCTGAAAGCAGAAAATACATCACGTCATAATGTTAGTCAGGGTGTTTGGACAAATGATGTATCATTAAGAATATGTTCCCCATCCATACAACCACTTATAGCACTAACAGTGCAGGTGTTGCGCCAGAAAAGGCACCCCTGCCGGAAAATGCACCCCCTACTACTATCTCCCTCTA
Organism: Ctenopoma multispine; assembly: GCA_034779795.1. Classification (NCBI taxonomy): domain Eukaryota; kingdom Metazoa; phylum Chordata; class Actinopteri; order Anabantiformes; family Anabantidae; genus Ctenopoma; species Ctenopoma multispine. Next base: position 4,878,992 of record JAUYWH010000005.1, on the reverse strand, counting down.
GGAAAGTTTCACATCCATGAAATTTACACAACTAACCAGCATCAGTCCTACAACTTTACTGTCAAAATTATTCAATTCTGGGACAAACAGAAACCGTATTGTATAGCATCCTCCTAAAGAAATAAGTAATTCCTAGCACCAATTGTGATTATCTCTAGTTTCAAAAGGTGTATATTGGATCTAGATTCTCTTAATGTAGCACTGGCTTATTTCTTTGTTCGTGTTTTGTGCGTTTTGTTGTTTTGAAAGGCATTTATTACGACGGGGGTTCCATTTCTAGCATTTTGTCTTCTTTCGTCTTGGTTCAAGGCAGATATCCTGATTCTCGTTTTTAAAGCAAATTTAACGACGGCACAGGCAAACAGTATATAGCCTTTATAAACGTTTCTCACCTCGTAAAATACGTTTGAAATGAAATACATTTTAGTTTGTTAATGATATTATGAGTCCACACAGCACAAATTAACTGCAGTAACTAGTTAATTAGCCTCGGTTGGTGTCTTGACTGATATAGCGTTAACCTACTCACATACATTCAAATGTATGCTAAAATATAGGGGGGTGGACATACTGGGGCTATGTAGCAAAATGCTAACTATTACATACATATAAATACGCCTTTTTAAGGACGTTGTTACTGGGTTTTACCACATTGCGGCTTTTATCTGCGCAAAACTATATTTCGTTAAAAACTATATAGAAGACATATCGCTTGCAGATTTGACTGTTAGCTAGTTAGCTAGCTAGAAGCTAAATCCTTCCAGCTTACCTTGTCATTGTCAAGCCTCGTTTCCAGTATTTTGTTAAGCTTCCTTGACAGCGGGTTATTCGGCTGAGAAAGTGCATTTTGATTCTGTATTACAGTGGCGCTATCGGCTGAAATTTCTACTTTAGTATCAGCCATTATACAGAATCACCTCCACGTCAACTTTCGGAAAACTGTTTTGGTCCGTCTCAAATAAGCGTCCCTGGATCCCCGGAGGTGAACGATACAAGGTTCCGCTATCGTTAAAACGATTTACTTCTCCCAATTAAGTTAGTTTTTGTTAGAAGAGAAGGGGCAGGCGATGGCTGATGGCGTTGATATCACGTAAATAGAACATTTCCTCACTATAATTTGGGTTAATCATTCGTTCAAACAACTGGAATGACAATAAGTAAAAACTTCAGTGTTCCACTGATTATGGTTAAACTTATTTTATTGTGTAATGTCATTCTGTTGCTACATATTCTACGCATCCTGAAGTATGTTAATGAGTGTACGTGGGAGATGAGTGGAGTCATTTAAATACAGTTTATTGAGTTGGCATGGGCCTCAGATAACGTTTACAAAATACCGTCCAGTAGGACAAAACAATAATTAACAGTTAAAGAGATCTTAACCTATGTCCAAGACAGGCTGACGAAATCTACCTCATATAATCACAACATTGAAATGTACTTAAACTGAATGAGAGGCAGAGCGTACAGAGCAGAAATGCTGCGTTCAAGTGCTGATGAAAATATTCCACATTTCAAATACTTCAGAAAAAAACGTCTTAGATATTGGCAAATGAAAAAAACAAAACATAAAACTACTTACTCAAGTCTGTAACACCATCATTGTATATTTTAAAAGAGAACATCAAGTGTATAGTGCAGTGTACATAAAAATACATGTCTACAAAGTGTGTGAAGGCAATAATACATGTACAATACATTATGTACAAGGCCAACCTTTATATATAAATGACTGGGCCAAAAGAGAAAAAAACATTTCTTATAATGACCTCGGTCATTTCTTATAATGACCGACTGCACCACACACACTATGATCTCAATAATAAACATGTAGTGGAATTATCATATTTCTGATAGTTTCAACGAAAACTGAGAAATTATAATCTTGTAAAAACTGTCAGTTCCTGGCAGAGCTGCTGCACTGCAATGCATCACATTGTACATGTGTACCTAATAAAGTGACCAGTATTAGGCAATTAGAATTTGATTTGTTTGCGCTGCTAAAAATCAACATTTCTTCAATTGAATAAAAGAATAACGGTTTTCCCCCCAATGTTTGCCAATGTTGTTAAATACCAAATTGAGTTGACAAAAAAAATCTAAAATAAGTCTTCAATCTCCAAGTTACGACAGCACAAACCAACCTGTGATGTACGTACATTTGAAAAGGCTTCAATACTACAATACCACACGTTTGATTCATACTGATGATTGTAACTAACAGATTTACTATTATTTACCACATGCTAACAGCATTCTGCACTAATAATCCCATCACACAATGTACATCGCTAACTCAAGTAAGGTTTTTTAGATTTAGATTATTTTTCAGGGGGAGTGTTGCATTGTTTACGAGGTGTCCATGAACGCACCAGGAGCATGTAGGGAATGATAGTAGCGGTGAGTCCAGCCCCTGGGTGGGGATTTGTGTGATTGATGGTCACCTCCCGAGAGTGTTCATGGACTCGCCCCCTCTCTCTCTCTCTCTCTCTCTCTCTCCCTCGCTCTCGGTCTCTCTCTCTCTCTCTCTCTCCCTCTCCCCCCTCTCTCTCTGTCTCTCAGAGCAGGAATGTGGAAACGACAGTCCAGTCAGTCAGCGCCGCACGTTTCTGCACCGTACAGGAGTGAATAATTGATCATCGCCTCGGCTAAATGTACTGATGAAGACGTAGTGGTCTGTGTACGGATTCTGCAGTCACTTTTTGGATTTACATTCAGGGGTCGATCATATTTCTTTCCTTTTTTATTTTATTTTTTTGTTGACTGAAGAAAAGTTTGCCTTGAGACTCACGCACACAGCTGGAGCCCGCAAATGGAAATAACCTATGAGTGCACACCGAGCGCACCTTATTACGGAGGTCTGCCAGCATGTAAGCTTTCTGATTCATTTTCAGTTTCCTAGTCATGATTTCATTTGTCACATTCCGACACAGTGAGCGATGCGATAACGTAGCGCGATCCTTGAGGTCACCCCTATCGAAAAATCGCTATATATTCATGGACTATCCGCTTCTGCGGGAGCTTACAGACTGTTTCCTGAACTAAGTTTGAATTTATTTGGTGTTTTCACATGATGGAATGATACCATAACATGCAGACGGCTATACTGTTGATAGTGTGCTGTGTGTGTGTAATATAATTAAAAAGTTTATTATTGGAATTACATATGTTGTAATATAAAGAAGTTAACAGTGTTTTCAAAGTAAAACTAATTTCTCAGCCTCTATATTTATTACCTATTGTTTAAATATATGGGAAAACTGTGCTGATATAGTAGTAGTTGTCAAATGCAGAATATTTGTTGCCCTGAGCTTATCAAACTTGATGATTACCGACTACTGTATCTTCATCAAATCATTAGACTTCTTTATGGAATCTGTATTGGCAGTTCCTGTAATAAACCAGTCTGTTCATGTGCCTTTTTCATCATATAAGTCTTTACAGAAAAGCAGGTTTAACTAATCACCTGTCAGGCACAAAACTACATAAGGGCACAGCAGATTCATCATGTTGTTGTTGAAGGTTTGCTAATTAGTAAAAGCCTCCTGTTGGGATTCTCTCATATTTAGTTATTTAGTTATTTCATTAACACTGCATTTTTGATGACACAAGTTTCTGGTTTTCAGCTTATCATTTTTTTTTCATGTTTTTCCAAAAGCCAACAACTTCTTACTGCAGATGATTTTTCTGTCCGTGCTCACTCTGGGTGCTTCTCTCTTCCTGACAGGGACCCAGAGTCACTGAGAAGGTGAAGAACGCTGGTGTTAAATGCTCACTGCAAGGCTTCCCACAACACAGCAACTGCTCATATAACTGCTGTTAGTTCAGTGACTGTGTCAACCATTTGCACACTGTTTACCATGGCATCTAGTCTGACATGTACGGGTGTTATCTGGGCTCTGCTCTCCCTGCTGTGTGCTGCGGCCTCCTGCGTTGGCTTCTTCATGCCCTACTGGCTGCTCGGGACACAGATGGATAAGCCCGTGTCCTTTGGCACATTTCGGCGTTGCTCCTACCCTGTGCGGGATGAGGAGAGGCAGGCTACGGTGATGCTGGAGCAGTGTGGGCGCTATGCCTCCTTCCATGGCATCCCGAGCCTGGAGTGGAGGATCTGCACGGTGGTGACAGGCGTGGGATGTGGCCTCCTCCTGCTGGTGGCGCTCACAGCTCTCATGGGCTGCTGCATCTCTGACCTCATCTCACGTACTATTGGCCGGGTGGCCGGCGGGATCCAGTTTGTTGGTGGTAAGTTTGTGTTTCTGGGTATTTTTGTTCCTTCATCCAGCCCCAACTCAACCTTAACAGTGTGGTCAGTGAGTGTTTTTCATCTGACTGAGGGTTTATACTGCTGATATCTGGGACTACAGTGTTTTAAACATTTAGATCACCTAATTTTATAGTTTGGTTTGAAAGATTAAAGATGCTCTATGACTCCAACTGGGAGGTTTTAAGGACTGTAATTAACTTCTCATCGAATTGGATTTGATCTCGACCAATAGAAGCATTGTTCACGAGACCAAACAAATGAGGAACAAAGAGGCGCAGAAGTGATAACCATGAAAACGTGCCGTCGGTCCAGAAATGGCGTAGCTTCCTGAGATACATGGCTGAACAGGAAATGAATAGAACCGTTGAGATGAAGCTCATTGCACACCGTGGTTGCAGTTTTAAATGCACGCTCTGAACACTCTGCTTATTGCTATATGGAAAGTAAATTTTTTGAAAAGCACAACTTTTGCAAACTAAATTGTTGATTTCACCTTCATCAGCTGTGTTAGTGCTAAAGGTGTTAATGAAAAGTTTGTGCATGTTCTGTGAATAACTTTTGGTACTGTTGGGCCTTTGTCCCATTTGAGAAAGCTTGAGTTGAGCAAAAATATTGCAAATATGGTGGAACATATAATTTAATGAAGAAAAAAAACTTTTCATCATACCTTCCTGTGTTTTACTCTGACCAGTAATTTTCTTTTACTCTTGCTCTCTTATGTGCCGCAGACGTCTGGCTTCAATTCACATCCTTTGTTTTTAGTTTGACTGATGAAATGGTGTAGAATTGCGCTTCATTTGGGCTAAGAGCATGCCAAATATTTGTCAGAGTGATTTTCTGTTTTGGATTTGTTCCAGAAAGCGCCCCTTAAAGTTCAAAAGAAACACATGCACTTCTTCTTTCTCTTTGCAAAAAGTAGAGGCTCTTCCCCACAGCAACTCTGACCATGGAAATGTCTTTTTCTTTATTTGTTTGATTACAGTAAGTGGACACAGCTCTGCATGGTACCAGCTTTGTTTGTGTGTACTGTTTCTTTTGCACATGTGTTCTCCCGGGACGTGAGGTCTGACGGAAAGCTTCCATTGAAGCTGCAAGTTTCTCTGCCCTAGTTTAAGAAGCTGCGGCACTCCAGTCCTCTCATTAACTCAGAAAAACGTTTGCTTGCATACTGTGGCTCACCACTCTGCTATGTACAATCCCCATCACTTCAGTTTGGCTTTAAAAAAGTGATGTGACAGAAAAGCAGGTTGCAGGCAGATTTGACAGAGCTGCCAGGTTTTTCAGAAGGATAAATCTACAGAGGACCACCACAACGCACCATGTCCTAGTTCTAAAAGGCTTAGCTACTTAGGAACATCAGTATTAATGATGTAGAATATGGAGGATGATTAAGGTGAAGGCTGGTTGGTTTATTCAGAAATGTGCACTTTTATATAAGGAGAGCTCCTTTTAAGCTCACAGCAATCCCATACATAGAGCATTACAGCAAGCAGCTATTTTTGGTTATAGGATTAAAACATCCCTGTCTGTCTGTCTTTTTTGCGATTTCTCTCTTTCGTAGACTCACAAATCCAGACACGCATGAATTTAGATGGAAGAAGAGCGAAGGAAGGTGGCGTACAATACGAGTGGCAGCGCTCAGATCTTTTAACTTGAATGCTAGTGAGCCAAAGGGCAGAGATGTCTCACAAGGGCTAATTGGAAGTGACACAATCGGGAAGCTCAGTGGGCTGCTTCCCGTATTGTCTTCTATCACTTACGAAGACTGTAAAAGTTTGAAGGCAGGCAGGGGGAGCTGGGAGAAAGAATAAAAAAGAAAGGAAAAAAACCCTGATGATTGAAACATTCAGCATTTGATTATTATTAACCGAGAACCTTGCTGAGAAATAAAGATCTGCAGGGGGACACTGGAATGTGGGCTGAGAGATATGATCAAATCTCAGCGATTAGCAGAAACATGGAGCGGGAATAAATGAGGCGAACAGTCAGTGAGGCAATGCATGCAAATACGCCAGATGCAAAGGAGCCTTACGGCTCGCCGTATGATGCCGGTGTCGTCCTCATTTAGTTTTTTCTCTGCTCCTGTTTTCAACTAATGAAGAGTGTCTTAACAGAAAGGTCACAAGTGAAACATTCACTTTATATCTTCCTTAAACTCACCCCAATCCAATGAAATAGATTAGAGTTGAAAGGATTTATCAGAGCGGCATTTCATTAGCTGCAGTCCAGACTAAAAGAAAAACATTTACTAACAACTATTATCGTTGCGAGTGTAGTTGTTTACCTCTCATAATGCTGTTTTGTTTTTGCTTTTCTATGAGCAAGTTGTTCCAGAGCTGGTTAATTGCTAATGGCAAAGGCCCAGATTTTCTCCACAGGCCAGAGAGTTGGGAGTCTGAGAGTATGAGACTGTTCTGGCTCTTAAATCAAAAGCCTGAGATCGCTGTGCTGCTCACATTAAACAACCGCTTTCACTGTAGTTTCTTGTCGTAGTTATACAGCGGCGTGGACTCGAACCGGCTGTGGTGCAGATGGGAGGTTCAGACATTAAAAGATTCTTGACTTGGATTTGGTTGTTAGGGATTTAAATTCTCTCCCTGCAGAGCCACGCCTTGTGTTTTTGGGTGCCCCAAGTAGAGCTGCACGCAGTTGGAAGAAAGCTATTTGATGTTTGCTTTTGAAAACCACAATTTCCAAATACGTTTTTACATACTTTACTACTTGTATTTCTCTTCTGCATAATTGCCAACCTTTAATGCATGTTGTTTATTTAATCCCTTTCCACTAATCCAGGGAGTTTTGCTTCATAATGATCCATAGTCCTGTGATTGCAGAAATGGTCCACTCCATCATCAGTTACGTATAAATATCTTTGAGAGCTTATGAAAGTGAGATTCATGATCTGCATATGGGACGGACTATGTTGAAACACCTATGCTGTTTGTCTGGTCTGATTGAATGTCATAGCCATGTGCGCCAAGTTGGCTCAGACATCAGGTTTTTATCTCAGATCTCATGTCTTTGTCTCAGAGATAGTCTATTTCATGCACTTTGTGCGACTGGCTTTAAAGGATTAGTAGACTTGTGATGTAGCCAACTGCTGAATCCAGCTATACAGTGATAGTGAAATCTTAAAATCATTTAAAATCTGTCTGGAAAAACGTTCCAAAAAGTACAATAGTTTGATAAAAGTGTTCTCACACCTGATAGGAGCTGTTGCCTTCTATTATTGAGATAACAGGTCACAGAGGACCCCTTTGTTGTATAAATACATTAAATAAAAGCTGGAAAATGTGAGGTGTTTTTTAGCAATCGGATTCAACGCACCATTAAGACAAAAAACACTGAGTATGATATCGTAATACATACTGTATACATACTGTATACATACTAAATGGACATTAATGTATACAGTATGTATACATTAATGTCCATTTAGTAGAATTGCAAATATGGTTTATGTTAACAGAAACTATATATACCCTGTTGCCCTTTTAAGACAATCATTCAAGTAAAACTGTTGTGATCCAAAAAAAACAAAGCTCCTAACGTTTGATTTAGACCATTCGAAGGCAAAAGGAGAAGCAGTAATTAATTTTAGTTCCAAAAACATGCCTGAAATCCCTCAAACTGATTGCTTTGAACAGTAGTGAATTTCACCTGGACTGAAATCATTTTAACGCTTGATAAAAATGTCAGGAGATATACAGTCGCTCCCCGAAGCCGGAGGATGTAGGCTATATTTTATTGAGAAAGTGTTAAACTGATATGTCCTTGAAACTGAACAAGACAAACAATATGATGCATGTCAGGCTGTACTTGGCCTTTTTCTGGTAGTTTGTTGGAAGTATGTAGGGTACAGACAGGACTTCATAGAGGCTGCTGCTGTTTCAGAGGAGGTGCAGACCTATGAGGCGTACTGTCCCTTAGGGAATGTAAAGGAAAGTTTGAAACAACCCAATGCAGCATATTTTACTGGTATAAGGGAAGGTCAGCAGGGAATCCACAGAGTCTAATTTTGTCATTGTCATTGTTGTACCGAGAATTTTGGAGGTAAATTCAATACTATCACTGCGCAATAGTTTAAAAGCCACATGTACACATTTATTGTCGATTGCATTAAATATTACCCTGGATTCTGACAGTTAAGTTGTTTTCAGGGTTTGTTTCCCTGAGAGACCACCTCTCTTTTGCAGGAATTTACTGATCACATTAACACACACATTCACACCTGGAAGCTGCCAAGTACAACCCAGTCTGACCTGCTGGCCACTGGGCAGCTCCACTGGAGCAGCTGGGATTAAGGTCCTGGCTCAACCAACCGAGTTTAATCACAGTGGTCCAGTGGATTGAACTAGCAACCATCTAGTCACAAGCTTGCTTCTCTATCTATTAGGTCACATAATTTATTTGACTTACATTTCTCTTTCAGAACCAGAGTTAATTTAAGTAAATGAAACCCTTTTTAGGCTGGTTTGTTTTTTGAATGGAAGTTTGGGGGAAACAATCCGATGCACTGGCTCTAGCCTCTGCAGTGTGCACAGGCTTGTTGGCCGCGCTGGTTGAGTACTTCCCACAACAGCCTCCACTGAAACTGCGGTTGATCTGAAATATCAAATAATTGGCTATGTTGCCTTCTGGAAAAGCTTCTCCATTTTGTTTTCTGGTTGATTGGCTCTGTTTACACCTGCATCTCATTTGCCCATTCGCATTGTTCATAACATTTTGATTGTAAGCAACAATATGAATCCGCAGAGAGGATACACACAGAAAATTAGTTTGCCTTTTTTTAGGTCAAATAGCTCTGTTGTTGCCCCAGAGGTTTACCTGTAACACACAATATGTCATACAGTGTCCTGGTCATGTGTCATGAAATGAAATTGACTTTACCTTTGTCTGATCTTTCAGTGTAGCGCAAAGTGCATGTCAATTCAATTCAATTCAATTCAACTTTATTTATATAGCGCCAATTCACAACACAGGTCATCTCAGGGCACTTTACA
>JAUYWH010000005.1:4806552-4869622 GCA_034779795.1 Ctenopoma multispine | reverse complement strand
ATCAACCCAGGTTTTCTCCAAAACGTTTTCCAATTATCTATGTAGCCCACGTTATTATCGGGACACCACCTAGACAATGATGATGAGATGTCAAGGGCATGAGCACGAGCGCTTAATTTAAAGACATGTAAATAAATTACAGATGGACTGCCATTATGGTTTCCATGATTTTGCCAAGGGCTATTTGGCACAGGAGCATGTTGTCCTGTTTGAGAACCATACCAGCACAGCCAGGAGCTTTGTCCTTGTGTCGGCTTTGTGAGTTGTTGCCAGCTGGATCCCCTCCAGTCCCAGAGTGTGTGCTTCCACTCCCCTCTCACCACCAGCACTCGTTTTCAAGAGGTACAACAAAATAAAACCACATCCATATGAGGAAGGCTTTTGGATGAAGAGCTGACTATTGTTTAATGGTGTCGGATCACGAGACATTTCCAGGAGCCTACATGAATATGCCCTGACAGTTTTTCTTCCGAATCTCTATCTCTATTCCTCTCTCCTCATAGGCCTTGAGGTTTGATGTGATGGTAGACTACACTGTCTTGTCTGCCATGTAAGCATTGTATAAAACTGATGAGATATCACTGATCTACTGTATATGTTTAAGAGAAGAAAGCCTGGCCTTTTCACTACTGACTAGAGCCCTCTGTTATGGATTTTAGGACACTATCTTGCTCTTCATTACTTACATTTCCGGCCACTGATGGTTATAAAGTGGACGTCTCTTCCTCTGGTTTGATTGATCACCTAGGGTAAACCATTCTTGCAACACTGTAATGCGCACATTCAGCCTGGCAGCTATTTTTTACTCAACATGCAGTTTCCAAAAACCCCCACTAAGACCACTACAAGGGTATCCAGAGAGCAGGGAAAAGTAGCCTGTCCGCCACAGGCAGTCTATTTTCTTCTGGTCTAATCTTCCTCCTTCACTCTTTTGCAGCATGAACTCACTCGTCTTTTTCTGCCCTACAGTATTTTTTGCACTGCTCCCCATCTTTAATGCTCTATTTCAGACTTGTTTCACCTTTCCCCTAATTCTGCTTTATGTCCAGCCCTGTAAGTCCTTTGACTCTCCTTCTCCATCTTACCCTTGCTCTCTTCCTCCTCCCTACAGTGCTGCCTACAGCAAGCAGAAAAAAGCAGAAAAAAATGATCCACTGAGCCAGTACCCAGTGACCCGAAGAGCAGACCTGGGCTCAGACAGAAAGAAACAGGGCGGAAAGCCCAGCATCAACTGGGATTTGGGTTTGTCAAACAGGAAGTCTGGGGAACCAAAGGATAGACAGAAGGGTTATTTCAGTCTGTTCCTCTGTTAAGTCATTGTTTTCACTGCCATCATAGGCGTGCTGTATATTGGGTTGTTTTTGTAACTGGAAGTAGAACTGTTCCAGAAAACACGTCTGGTGTTTCTGCAGTGGTATCTGGGAGACATGAAGAGCATGGGAGCCTGACCGAATGAATGAGTTTGGAGGTATAAATTTCGTAGTTCTGAAACTATTTGTTTCCTTAAATAGTTTACACAAAATAAATCAGTGGTAATTTTGATAATTATTAAACCAACTAAATGATCATTTGCGAGTAATTTACCAGCAAAAATGACAAAAACAATCTTTTTTTCTAACCGTAACCTCAGTACTTTTCTTGCCTAAAGCCAACCTCACAGGGGAATTTGGTTTCAAACTCGGGTCTCCGGCATTTCAGTCCTGCACTTAGCAGAAAATCACTTAGCATTAATAAATGTGATGTGTCATTCATTCACAAAAATACGTTTCAGTACATGACAATTACATAATTGGGTCGCAAATATGTTCAGTAGAAAAACGTAATCCGGATGGAGTTTAGTTGTATACGACCATAATTTTTAGGAGACAGGGTTGTTATTGGTGCAGATTTTAGTGATATACACAAAATTATACCCACGAATCAGGTGAACCACAATGTGATCCAAGAAATGGCAACAACTGTATGCTATAATAGTTGTAATAATTACATTTTTGTAATTAGATGAAAAGGCAGGGTATCACCAGAGACAGGACAATGAATTTATCCAGTAGCTGTTGAGATGGTATTCCAGTGAATAGTTTAAGTATTTCTACATCCATCTACCACAGACTGAAGTGGAACTCTCAGTGACATTGTGTTCTTCTATGCTTTAAGAGAAAGGGCGAAGCAGACACAAAAGTAATTGTTAGCAAATATCACGGTTGTGCTGCTGACACTTAACACAGTGAATACAGTATGTGGATGAATCACTGCTCAGACAGATGCTTAACAGATGGCAGAGTCTCCACTTCTCTGTATCACTGGTGACACACTTTTCAAAGGGTATGTGCCCTAGCCTATACTTCAGCAAGTGAGCAATACTTTAGTCACAGGTGGGATACAAGAATAAACGCCTTCCATGCTGTTTCAGGCATCTTATCTGCTGTTTCTGTAGCAGATACACCCTTTCTGTGAACAGACATACAAAGACAGAATGAGGGAAAGAATACTACCTGTTTTCACGAACTTCGCCACATGTTATGTCTAATTAGGGATGAAGAAGATGGAAAGCCCACGTTTGACCTGAGACACCTCCGAAGGAGTCGGAGGCCGTGAGTTGGCTGAATAAATGAATAAGTATGGATTGAATGAATAGGGTCTGAGCCCTGTGGGATAAAGTAGTTTGCTCAGTATTCATACCCTGTTTTACAGTCTCAGAGGCACTGTGCCTTTTACACTACAGTTAATTATAGCCTGTTCGTTTTAGTGAGGGGGAATGTGGGGTCAATACTTCTTTTGTGCTGCCTTCTCATAGGTCAAATAGCAAGCCGGCAAGGAAATAGAATATGGGCTGGATGTATGGGGACAGAAATGCATATAAAATGGGAGTGCAGGCTAACCAAGAGAGGAATCTATTTGAGGCAAAGGAATCCACAATAATTGCCTGTCTTTAGTTTCTTTACCCTCAAACCTCAGATACATTGCAAACTTCCATATTCCACAGAAGCGATTTGAACACCCGCTAAAGGAATAAGTCATTTTTGTCCTCTTTAACCACTGTGACTCGTGGACGTCTCATTTAATTTGACTCAGTGTGTCCGACTATCTCCTGCATCTCATCCCAGAAAGCACAGCAATAGCATTAAGAGCTACAAGACGAGACAGCTGTCTTGATAGAAGTGGAAAAGAGTGGCCTCTGTCTCTTTGAGAATTAGATCAGGGTCAGTGTACAGCTCTGGGAGAGAAGCTTTGCCCCTGACTGGGTCACTCAATCATGTGACCTTTCTGCCAGACAGTGAGAACAGGTGAAGGCAGTGTTAAAAAAAAAACACAGCTGCAGATCAGATCAGGGGAGGACAGGGGTCACCTGTGCACATATATTTGTTTGTCACGAGTGCCCCACTGTCTGTTAATCACTTAGTGACTGTATTTGTTTGTGTGAAAGGGACATGTGGTCTTCAAAGGTGTGAATTTGTTGCTGCTTGCTGTGTTTTTTGTTTGTTTTTTTCAGTCTTGTTATTTAGCCTGAATGTGCCTGGTCTGTGGATCTGTGTAATGAAACCACAGCCTGTCTCTGCTCTAAGGAATGCTGGAAATTTAAAAATAAATACCCTACAGCCCTACCGCCACCCCACTCCCCGTACTTACTTCTTCCCTATCCCCAGAATCACAAGTTTAATTTGAGAGGCTTTTGAAAAGTCAATTTATGTTATAAATTCATGAATAGAGGCGGAAAGACCCTTGAAAATTAGTTTGTATGTTAAGTGATCAATACAAATAAGACTTCATTTGATGATGTGAAATGTGCATTGTGAGCTTTTTTTAAGCCTTGTGGAAAACGGCATCAAAGGCACCTTGGCATAGTAATAAACAAAATGTCACTCTCGTCATTATCATCAAATGACAACACTTTAAATGTGCTGTATGAAATTATGTCTCAGGGAAAAAAGTGTGCACGCATCAGTTTTTAGAAGGCTGACACAAGCTGAACAATAATGTCCATTTTGAGGCCCACGGCTGTACTTGAGGAGACTGGGGAGGGTTTAGTGTTTGGGTGGGACGCAATGCAATGTGATTGCAGTTTTCCTTTACTTCCCAGGCTCTCATTCCAGCTGGGCAGCAGCAGTTGGGTGGGCTCTTCCCATTATAGGATCTGGTTTCCACAGTAGCAGGGGGCACAGACCAAAAGGGAGACGTGGAGAGAGAGTGTAGGGAGGGTCAACATTTTGAGAAATGCCTAGATTCTTGAAGCAGTTTGTGGTCTGTTGCTTAAGGTACACAAGTTAAGCTACAAGTTACCCTTACATTCATCAGTTCACCTCCCAAAGTCTGTTTTTAACCTCCATGAGCAGATTGTAGTCAAGAAAATCTGCAGCAACAACAGCAAGCCATAAACAAAATCAGAAAAGAAAGAGCCTGAAGTCAAGCATTTACCCTATATAGCCAGCAGACAAAAGTGCTTAGGAATAAGGGGCCTCAAGACATCTTGAGGCCCCTTATTCCTCAGCCATCTGGGACATCTATTCAGTACACCATGAGACAGAGTGACTGGATGTATTTTGAGTCAATGAGTCCAAAATGCAGCCCTGTGAAAGCATAACACAAGACCTCTGGAATGCACAAAGGGAGCTTCATCTCAGAGAGACCTAGAAGCTGCTATAAACAGGACAGAAGACGTGCATTAACCATATTTGTATGTGTTTATGAAGATCAGCAAGAGCTGAGGGCCATATATAGGACATTTGTGAATACAGAGCTGCCTGAGGTTTCTAAATGTAAGTAAAAATGTTAATGTTTGTAAATTCAAAGCAATTCAGAAACAGATGTTATAATACTGTACTATAAACTAGGAAAAATTGAGTCAGTTTTCCTGATTTAGACTCAGTTCCAGTTTCCAAATAGCTTTATGGCAGTAGGGGATAATGATATCAGCCATGATACCTTATCTCCTAACTCACCTGCCATGAGCAGGCCGACCTCTTCCTCTGCCTCATTCATGCACATGTTCTCTTTTCTGTTTTCACTTCTTTTCTCTTGCTTGATCCACGTGTATGTTCTTTTTGTTCGAACAGAAACAAAATGTCACAGACAACTCAAATGAAAAGCGAAAGCTGAGAGATCTGGGAGCACGGGAACAAAGGCACTCTTTGATCCAGCAGAGTGACTTTTACTCTGTGCTCTAATTCTGGGTCTGGACCCCTTAAGCCCCCTGGTATTGTTCTCCTAGTCCTCTCAAACTAACTACACCCATTTCCTGGCCTATGGGCTGGCCATGGATCCCCAACTGGCTTTAGTTACTGTTAGATCAGAATACTACAGAAAGTTTTCCTGGGTGTGATTCAGAGTCATACTGTAACTGAACCCGTGACTTTTTAATCACGTTCCAGCTATTGCTTGTATGAGTTGATGTCTCTTGCAGGAGATGGTGTGGATGAATTGAAACGATGAAATATTAGTTATTTATAGGCTTTATAGACTTGCCAGCATAATGAAAACACCAATTATCAGTGAATAACTCCAAGATAATGCAAACTCTGACTACCATCAATTGCCTGCGTGGTGTTGTCACTTTCATTTTAGATAAATTCTTTCAGGATTAAGTCATCAAAACTCATTTAAAAGCTCAAATTGGATCAAATTATTTTTTTCTGGCAGTGTCTGAGCTGTTTTATAAAAAAAACATTGATTTTTCTATGAAATACATGAACCTCATTACAGAGTCCAAACCCTGGTGTCCTATAGTCTAACTCTGTCTGCTTATGAACACGATTACAGATTGGAAGGGAACCAGAAAGCTTTTAACAAAGACAACTTACGACAAGGGTGTCACCTGTTAAGGTGAAGCAGGATGGAGGGTTTGTAATTACAGAGTGACTATATGTGGACTCTTGGGAGCTGAAGCGTACTGCTCTGATGCCAGTGATATCACTCACTTATCTCCTGCACCGCTGGCTAAGATTTGATCATTAGTGAATGTTTTGCTATCATGACTGTCCTCCTAATGCAACCCCAGTGCTGGCATTCCCCTCAGGGCAGCTCCCCTTCCAGACTCCTGCTGTCTCCTGCTGCCTCCTGTCTCACTGCTTGAACACATAAATGCAGAAAATATTCTGAATGTTGTTTCAGTTGCTGACTGAATTGTTCAGACAAAGTGATAGCAGATAGACGTCCGTGATGTTTTTCTTAACATCTCAGCATCTTGGTGATCGCTGCTGAATCAGGAAGTGAACTCCTCCAAAGCTGTTCTGCTCAACCTATTTCATCCTGACTGTGATGTGCTTCACCATCTGACATTTGAAGATAGCCACACAATAAGTGGCTGACTGGTGTGTGCGCGTGTGTGTGTGTGTGCGTGTGTTTCGAACACAGAGCACTCGGCCTCACTCATGATGGATGCCAAATGGCTCATCATGTGCAACGAGAGAGATAATAGAAGCCGAGAAGTCACGGGCACTCAAGCCTGCTGATAACATGGTTCTGTGACTGTCAGTCACACATCAGAGTGGACAAAGCACAGGTTGTGTTATTTTGATTTCCTGTCTGATATGTTATTTGTGATTTGACGTTTTCTGACTGATTTACTGTGTTTCTCCCTGAGTTGACTGTCTCAGAAATAAAACGTGTGTTGCTTTTTCCACTTTTGTAACTGCGTCAGCTCACTGGTGTGAGTTGGCAGAGGTGACTATTATGGAGTTAGGTGAGTTTGGCATCTGTCATTCAATAGCTGCAGCTGAGACCTTGCAATATCATGCTGGATATTGGGTAGTAAATGTCCATCATTATCAAAGCCTCCGCTGTGGCTGGAGCTCATTTAGTTTCCGAAGTGATGCAGTTGAAGACGAGTTATCCATTATTTTGCCTGTCAAAAAAAAACAGAGAAAGCTGGAAAGCATGTGGGCTCTTTGCCTGCTGATGTGTGCTGGAAATGTCCTGCATGTGAGCAGGATTTTTCTTAAATGCGTCTTGGTTGATGCTCCCTGTATGATTAGCAAGGCAAGAGCCACTCTTAATGAAAATCAGTTGTCTGCTCGACATCTGTTGGAGACCCTGGTTTATCTGTCCAATCTAACAGGGGTTTCTGAGTCTCTGTGTTCGTGTTAAATATGAATGCAACAACATGCAGATAGAAGCTCTTCACCTGTCACTTTTCTGCACTGAATATACTTTGACATGATGTTAGCCATTCATCTGCAGGAATAAAAATAATGACTCTACCTGAACTGGCATGAAAATAGACATTTGCTGTAATGATGTAACGTATTTCACGTTTATTTTATTTTAAAGGACTGTATCCCCAAGGGTTTGTAGCTTTCATGTGTTGGTGTGAATCTCACACTCGGTGCCTCTTCTTCACACTCTCAGTCCAAAGCAACACAAATACTAAAGAAAAATAACAAATGGTTACTGGTCAGTCCACAGCTTTGTTCTCTGCTCTCCAGGGACCATTACAGTGAAAGACTCGAGTGGAGCTGAGCACTTTGTCCTGAGCAGTTGTCGGCCGACTACTGGCAACTGGTGATTTCCCCCGGTGCCGCTCCTTCAGTTTGAAAAGACACATTTATCCTACACATGGTCCACTCCGAACTTCAAAAGGAACAGTGTTTTGCAAGCAAGAGTGCAATTACTTTCAGCATCACAGAAATAGTTTTCAAAAGTAGAAATCAGTGTGCTTTAATAAGAAAGTCAGATACGTAAACTGGACCAAGTATCTCAGCTGTGGTTCTTAGAAACTCCTTTGGTCGTGAGTTTGTTCCTTTATAGAAAAATAAGTTTCCTAGTTTGAACTCCCCGGGGCTTTCACTAGCATCCTGTTTCATGGAAGGCAACTGAAGAGAACAACAATTTAAAGCAAAGACAGCTTGTACAGAGGTATCACAGCGCTTTAAAGGAGTGTTGTCATTGAGGCAAAGTGTTCAAACAGTCATCCTTCCCACAGCTTGTTGATGGGCTCTCAGCAGGGTGTCGCTGAGTCAGGGAGACACCTGCCCTGAGCCACAGCAATCTGTAATCATGATCAAAGCTCAGATCTGTGAGCTGTGAGCCAGCTAGTGTCCTTGCTGTAAGCTTTGTTGTTTTGAGAATGCTCTTCTCCCCTCGGCGAGCCCTTCAGGCAGGTACACAGGAGGCTCGTGGGAGTTGAGGGGACAGTGCACGGTGGAGATTTATGCACAAGCTGGCACCAGGATCACGCTTGTGATAGTGGCAGCTTCTGAAGTTATTGATCTGAAAAGAGATCTACATCCTTTCCTGATATACTGACAGACCGCTGTTTGTCACTTGTGATAGTGAGCAACCGTCCTCTGCCTGACTGTATAATGTGGATGTGTTTAAAACCTTTGCTTCTAGCACCTTTGTAGAAATCTTGATCTGCATTCTTAAAATTCAGCGCTTTGTTGTTGCTCTCTCTGATATTCAGCCCATGACCTTCTTTTATCATCTGTCTTTAAAATCCACAAAATGATTTATCCTGCACCGTGTGTCTGGCAATTACAGAACTCCCTTACACCTCAGCTAAACATATCGTCCTCTAATATCCCCCTTTTCCTCAGGGCTTTGTGATAATTACCCCATTGTTAGACCTTGAGTTTGAGAAGTAACACCTAACCAAGGGCAACGTGCCGCGTGCAGAGCAGGACTGTGATTCATGTGTATGGCCTGCTATATATCTTCAAGGAAGCGCTTAATAGGTGGGGGTGGCGAGGTGAACACGGGGAAAATGGGATGCTGTCGCGTGAGTGGCTGTCAGTGTCGCCTTTCCAGTGATAGTGAAACAGTTGAAAAGATGATCTGTTATTGTGTTCAAATGGCCTAAAACATAGAAGGAAAAAGTCTTTTACATAGGTTTTTCATGGTCAGTATTAATATGGTTAGGGGTGCCACTCGTGTTTTCTACAATTTAATTACAGTTTATTATGATTTAAAGTAGAAATGAGAGGCGGATTCTCCCATTTAAAAAGCTTTAGCTGACATTTTGCTTAACTAACAACTTAAACAGCTGCATTTTTAATTGATCACTTGACTAATCATCTCAGTGACAGATATATCCTTTAAATGAATTTGAACGACAGTAAACAGCTCTCACATGCTTGCTGCTTTACTTTTGAAGTGGAGAAAAACACTCCACCCTCTCTCCTCACCATTCCATTTCCTTCTGCTTGGCATGTCAACTGTGATCCAGACCTAATCTACCAGCCCAATAGTGAGGTCCCTGCAGGAAGCCTCGGGGCCCCAGGCTCTGCACCACTGCCTCATCCGTCTTCAAGACAGGCTACAGGCAGGGGCCAGCGTCATGCCTGTCCTGTTGTGCTTGCATATGCGGAGCTACGAGTGGATGCTGAACCCTGAAGCCTTCATGTGTTCACCAGGTGGGCACCAGAGCAGTGGCCTGTCTCTTCCTTCATGCTCTGTCTGTAAGCGTGGAAATGAAAATCAGTGGAGATGACCCTCCTCCCCTGTGGAGAGCCTCCAGCCTCCTCAGAGGCAACAAGCAGGCAGCAGTTATCACACACTAAGGTGACAGAGAGCAAATCGCACTGGAAGTTAGTTTCACTAGCTGTGCTGTTTGTGCAGTTTCATGTTTTCTTTTTAGACTCCATTTTGTTTTGGTAGCTGCTTACATATCACATATTGTTTGATGAAACAACATAAAACTTTTTTTTTCTTGTGAATTTTAGTCATATCTTTGTCACATTGCCAGGTTTGAAACTAAACAATCAGTGGCAGTTATGCAAACACATGCACATGGTGCAGAAGCAGCCAAAGACGCTTCATTGAGGATGCTCCACCATCCGTGTGTTTGTTCCCTTATTACACTAAGATTTTAGGAAGACAAAGAACTGCAAGTCATTTGTGTGATTGTTTGCTTGTCTTTTGTCAGACAATGCATCCATCTGGCTATAACTGGCTTTTTAGTCTGTTTTATGAGAATTTTGTAAAACTTTAATAGCCACATTCAAATAAAACTGCATTTAATTATTGTACCAAAAGCATCACTTTGCACAAAACACATTGAATAAAACTGTATATAAGCTCCACAATACTACAACAGACAGTCGGCCAGTCTTATGTTGAGTCGTTTACTTTGGCAAGTACACTAAGAAAGTCTTACAATTGTGGTAAAGTGAATGACATAGTGCCCCTGACAAAGCTGTTAGGGGCCAAGCTTCTTGTTTGTTCCTTTTGAGGGGAAGTCAAATATAGGCCTAACAAACTTAACACCACCGTAGAGACAAAGGTTTTTTTGCAGCTGAAACCAGATGCTGATTAATCATCCTTTACCCCATTTAAACCTAAAAATAACCCATGAAATGAAGCATTTTAGATAGAGGCTCCTCTTTAACCGTCCCTTCCCTCATTTCTCCCCACTTCTCTCTGCACCAGCACATCGAGTAAAGAATAGATTAGAGAGTAATGAAATAAGGACATTTAAAGAAAGATTTGAATTGAGTGTCAGCCATGGGTGGACGATCACATTACCAGTTGTCCGTTGCGATGACTTTCCCTCCCATTAAGAGGCATTATGATCTCCTCTGCGATGTGATTATGGTAGAAATGGGTTCTGTGTCTGTTCTTCTCAAATGTTTACGAATAGTCAGTGTTTGGAGACGTCATTAAATCAGAAAATCATCTTCTGGCAGCTCGGCTGTCCTGCCCTACATTTCCTGTGGAGTGCATGTACCTGAAATGAAAAAAATAAATTGCCACCTACATTTTTCTCCATTTGTATGTAAGAACCCTTAAAAACTGAGGTAAAAGGAGTTTCAGATGTTAAAGTTAGAGGGTAAAGATGTTTTTTTAATCAACCTCCTCCTCCTCTGTGCCCCAAATCCCAGGTCTGTTACCTCTACTTGCTTTCACATCCCTTTCTGGGGCTCCTGAAGGTTGATGGAAGCTGAGACTGGGGTGGGGGACAGGGTTGTGAAAGGGAAGGGGGCTCTGGAGGCCACCCGTGGAATCTTTGCATACCACCAGGGAAAGTGGAAGGATTTTTTACACCTCTGCAGGCTCCAGACGTCCCCTTCTCTCAGTGCCTCCCGGCCAGCATCATAAACTGTGAAGCAGCAGCTGGTGTCAGAGAGGAAGAAAAAAAAAACGGAGAGAGAGGGAGAGTGACGCCCTGCTATCTCACTTACCATCTTCTTTAAATAAAGGCCAGTAAGCAGAGAGGGGGGAGATTACACATAAGAGAGGAAGATGTGGCACCCATCCCTTCAGCGAATCACCAGATGGAGCAGATCTAAATCAAGATCCCCCTGCTATAAATACAATGGAAAACAGGCAGACACAGGGAATAATAAGCGGCAGCATATGCCGTGGTCAACCTCTGTGGGTAGAAAGGAGTGTTATTCCTCCATGCTTTGCATTTCTCCTCTGAATTCAGCCATAAAAGCGCTCAGTTTAGCATGCACCACAGCAGAAGAAGCCCGGACAGCAGGACATGCCAATCAGACCAGCGGCCTTATTTCTATGTTTTCTCTGCTGAGGAAAAACAAGTTGAATGTAATGGAAATGAACGTATGAGAAGAAATGCTGCATCCACCCTTACAGTCAAATTACAGAAGTCTCAGTGGCTTATAACTCTAATTAAATGTTAAACTAGGGTCTAGTTGGGTTAAAAGCTGCCCCCGTTCTCATATTGGTATCTTTATCTTTGTTGGTCTGCAAGGTTCAATTAAGCCATCAGGAGGGAGAGACAGTAATAAGACATGTAATGGAAGGTCTCTGTTCCTTGGGGAACAGTGTTAAATTCATCACCGCCTCATGTTCTCACATTCATCACTGGCGCATTACAACTTGTAATCAGTCACAGATGTCAGGGTTGGTGCTGACTCTCTGTCACTCCTCCTGCCTTGTCACTGGTATCAGTTAATGCATAATGCATTTAATGTATCTTCCTACAAACTGTTTAAATCTATATGTGAGGATCTCATATGTAGGGATTCAACTGGTAAGATAAACAGTTACTACATAAAATTTAATTGCATCTTTGATTCAGTGGCAGGTTCTCTTCAAAAAAAATGGGTCAAAATGTAGTTCAGCTTCCTTACAACATGATCCCTGTAGAGAGGAAGGGCACAGTGGCAATGCCTCGCCATTTGAAATGAGCTTCCAGTTGTGATTAACACACTCCACGTGTGAAGTGTGATCCTGGGGTACAAATGTTCCATCTTCGCATTATAACACATACTCCACATGCCTGTCTGTCACTAGAGTTGGGATTTGGTTTCACACTTCCTTTTCACAAGTTGGTTTCACCCTAACACGACTGGTGTAAAAAAACGGGAAAAAGAAATTGTCCGAATAAATAAAAGGGCAAAAACCAGAACTGCGTTGCTTGATGTGTGTATCACAATACTTTCAAGCTAAGGTACTAATAGGTGAGTTTACATGTGGTGTTGCCAAGGTGAAGTGCAGCAGCAGCAATCCAGTACTGTTTGCACTGACCAAAATACTGCTGCAGTGCTTGTAATTAATGGGTTTGGATTAAAATGGTCTGCTTGCACAGCCAACCCACAAATTTCACATTGTTTATTGTGGTCTGGCAAGAATTCCTACCATGATGCACAAGAGCTGGATGACAGTCCTCTCCTCCACTTGTGAATTATTTTAAAACCCTTCCTGCACCTGACTACACAAACACATCTCTGATTTGGCTGCCATTGTTTTTTCCATCTGATTTCCAAGTGAAAGAAACATGTAACATTTATTGTGAACATTGTCGACTTTTTCATAAAATGTTCAGTAAAACTGGTCAATAATGGGTAATGTAGCTAATAACCACAAACATTTTACACTCAACGATTGGTTCAAGTAGAAAGTAGAGAGATTTGTCTCACATCATCTAAACAGCTCCCCGTACTTCAGTACTTCAGTGATTGTTTTGCCAGCTGTCAGGCTCGGTTCATTCTCAGTGGACATGTTCAGAGTTTACAAGCTGTATGGTGGAGTAAAGACAAAGGTGTTTGAGACCAGATTAAGACAAGTAATATTTTGCTGCCATGTTATTAGGGATATAAAAAGGTACAAACTTGGGGTGCAGGACCATTGTTGAGCTGCATTATGCTGGAAGTACAGGTAGTAAAACTGCTGCGTCTGTGCCAGCTTGATGTGTGTGCGACGGCTTGGGGCTTAGGAGCAAAGTGGTTTGACGTCTTCCACGTGTATTAGCAACCCCGGTGTTGCTGCGTGCATATTATACAAAGCCATGTTACCACACGTAAATGCACTTAAACACAGGATTGTGTATTAGGCTCTGAGTACTTCCAAAACACAGGTGACCTATATTCTGAACTGTAACTGAACCCTTCCAGCATAGACATGGACAAAACAACAGAGATGTTGCTGCTTCTCTGTGTAGACGCAGTATAAGATTTAGCATGTACCTGTATTTTCCATTATAAGGTAATTGGTAAGCAGTGTAGTTTAGCCGTAAAAAGAAAACCTGGACAGCGGAAGCGCAGTGAAAATCTTGCAGAGTTCTGCCTGTCTCCTTGGCCTTGCCATATGGTGTTGGTGGAGCTGCCAGCGCCTGGGGAGGATGCAGCCGTATGGTGGCAGGAAATATACAGACACAGCAGTATGGCAAAACAAGACAGAGGAGGAATGCAAGGCTCCTTGCTGCAATGCAAACAACAAACCAAACATGAGTGCATGCAGTTTGACAGAGACAAATGAATGAGAGGGTAAGAATAGACAGGGTCAAAAATGACCTTCAAGCTAATTTACAACACAATTCTTTTTTCCTCTGCACAGCCATACAGGCTAACGTCTTTTATCGCTCTTCATCACCATCTTTAACTCTCTTTCTTCCTCCTGTTCTTTTCAAAGTCTTAACAAGAGATTCATAAATAAATAAACTCTGATGGAATCTGTTTTCCTCTTAGGTGTTACAAATTTCTTATTGAATTCGGCCCTTGCCGTGATCCCATCAATGACACTGCAAGTCGGGTCCGCTGCCATTTGACAGTTTAAAGGCATTTCTGTTCTCCTCTGTGTTGCACATTTGAAAAGAATGATTGTGGAGCATTCAGAGGATTGATGAGGGACTAAAAGTGCGAGCCGAAACCAGCCCGAAGAATGTGTTAGCTGGAATGAATGGATGAGTAGGTGGGGGTGGCTCTCCTATATTTTGTGTGACCTTTTCAGAACGACTGGGAGGATTTTGGTGCCATCTGTGCCCTCTGGGTTCCACTAATCCCATTGCTGCTACACTCAGCAGTAATGGGCACCTTAAAGCTTTGGAGCATACTCCTGATCTTACACAGAATCACTCACCAGACCATGCTCCTTTCTTTGTTGCAACTCCCACTTAAATATATGTCTTATCTCCATTTGCATTTATTGCTTCCTCTTGCATTAGTGTCATGGTGTTCTAGTATGATTAATAGTTAATGCTTAGCCTCTGCTTTTCTGTGGATGTTTTATCAAAACAGAACAGTTTTTCATGATGGATTGAACAGAAATGATATAATGCTTTTGCTCCTACGTTTTTTTAGATGCCTAAACCGAAACACTACAAATCTAATTTAATTAACACAGAAGCACAATTTAGACTTAAAAAAAAAAAAGCATCAAATAGGTTTTTTTCTCCTTTTGTCCTGGCGTTGAATGCACATGTACAGCCGTTATTGTTGATATTGTTGCTGCCATATCTGTTTCTCACCATCTCAAAATGCATTTTTCAGCCAGCGCACATTCCTCTGTATTCTTTTGTATTCTCTCTTAACCCCGTCAGCTGAACTTTGAAGTACTGCCTCCTTCCTAAATGAAAGTGCGCTGCCTGGGTGTGTTTATTGACTCACTTGTGCTGTCACGTTCCTGCTTCCATGCCTGCCGTGCCTGGGCTCCAAAAGAAAAAGTATCTTTTGAGACAGAATACCCTGCTGAGAGGAATCCCATTTTAGCTTTGGCTTAATGACAAAAAACTGAACATGGTGCAACAAATAAAAGAAATTCCAGTGATGTATTGGACAATGAACTGTAAAACTGTAAACATAAAAGGGTTTATGAATTAATTCTCAGATGTAAACTGAGGATACCAGCATTACTCTGAATGTTGGTGATCTATCCTTGGCGACTTAATTCCCACTCTTGCCGTGACAGTCCGGAGACTGCGCTGTGTGTCAGAAAAGGTTTAGGACTTTGTTTTATTTGACACTTGCTTCAGCAGCTTAGTTTCTTGTCAAGTGTGCTGCAGCTGCTGGAGGTTTTCTGCTTTTCTTTTCATGACTGTTCACCTCATTTTCGCGTGCTCTGCATTCCCCTGTGTGGAAAATCCTAATCGTATGCCCTGACTCTGTTTTGCTCTTCTCTTGGTGGGTGAGATACTGTAGAGTGGATGATCAAAGTCCTTCTTCATCATTCTGGTTGAGGAAAACAGCAGCTTCAGGATATGGCACAGATTTCTCTTGAGGATATACACTGTGGACTGCCAGTACAGCTCTTCATATTATTCTCTTTTGTTTCACTTTTTTTTTTTAAATGCTAATTAGATTTTACTTCGAACACCTTTAAATTGGTATGTGCTAAAGATCCTTCCTCAGCCATCAAGAGACCACTTCAAGCTAAACAGCAAAGCGTAACTTGCGATATTAAAGTGTTTTTCTTTCCGTCTGTTTGATAATTCTTTTATTATTTGAAATAATTTTTAGAAGTGGAGGCAGCAACAACAAAAAAAGCAATAGCAGGTGGGAAGAAACACGTAAGACTGACGGTCCAGCAGTAAGTGCAACTCTAATGGATTTGTGCACCTTGGCTGCTGTATGTAGTATTTTTGATTGATTATTGTGACGCTTTCACGCAGGACAGTTTTTTAGTGTGAATTCTTTTAATATTAAACTGGTTCAAGTGTGCTAGCGCTTCCCTGAGGAATGATTCATCGCCAGTTTTCCAGGATGCAACCAATGCTCAGCTCCCTAACGTATGAACCAGTGGAGCAACCGGAAGAGTTTTCTACTCTGTGTCCCCCTGGTTTCTGCTGTTCATTCATCTCAACATTGATTTTAATAGTGGGAAGGTGGGGCTAGGGGAATAACTTTTGAGGGATGGATGGTCTGCAGGCTGCAAAGTCTGATCTCATTTATATTTTTTATAGCTTACAAGGAGAAACAGTATATTATAACAGCACAACAACACTCTCTCCTGGGTGATGGATTGTGGGTGATTGCCTTTGGGGACAATCAAGCCAAAATCTAGGCTCACATTTCCCTTTTTCACAGTCAATGTAGATTTTTGCATGCTGGCAACAACACGGCATGTGCAAATAAAGATCATAACACTGAACTCCCCCCCAGTTGCAATTTCCTTGCAATCATGGGATCGCAGTAAGGACACAGTGACCTTCAGGTTTGGGGGATGGGGCTTTTTTTCTGAAGGGGACTTACCCAGTGGGCTGAACTCAGCTTCTCCTCCATCAAGAGTTCCCATGTTCCCAGACATCAGCGATTGTGTCTTAATGAATTCACTGAATACTAATCAGGCAGCCTAAGTCCAGGGTGTGGGGCAGGGCTTGACACAGACGAGTCCCTCTATAAATATGCTGATGATGCTTTTTTTTCTTTCTACTGCCGTCATTGGATCCCTCATTATTTAGAAAACAGCATAAATGAAATCAGAGTTGTTGCCTTTGAGGTATCTTTTTCAGTCTGTCTAGTCTGTTTTCTCGTGTTCATCTTCATCTGTCAGTTAATACTCTTGTTTGTCTTATTATGAAGTTGTGACGATTCTGTTTCGACTTGGCTCGTATCTTGGGAACACCCTGTTATCGTTTAATCTTCACTGACTTCAAATCTCCAAGTCAGTGTGCTTATATTTCTCTGCCCAGACCCCTTTCATATGAATGTTTCAGCACCACTGGCCACAGGTTATATCCACTAACATTAATCAACACTCAACAGACTCCTAATCTTTTATTTGAGTCCTGTCAGCCCCACAGACAAACTTTTTATAGCTCAATCAATCAGACTGACTGACTCTGAAATGTCTGGCGGTACATGCTCAACAGCACTTGGCAGACTATTCAGTCATTGTGAGATGTCTATAACAGGGTTATAGTAATCAACATTCAAAAAAAAAAAATTCATCCTAGACACAAAAGAACTCACACATGCAACGACCTATGATCTCGGACAATTCACTCATAATTTGTGAGCAGAAACAAGCCCTTCTTCAAGCCATGGGCGCTCAAATTGATTCAATCAGGAGACGTATTGTAGAGGGGCTCTTTTAAAAAGTGAATGGGAGCCTGTGTGGACACATGGCATTACAGAAGTGAACTTTTCTGCCTCATCACTGAGAGGACTATAAGTTAATTTTCGCTGTGAAGTTTCACGGTTTCATGCTACAAAGTCGATCTCTAATTCATCGCCAGAGCAGCAGACCCAATTTTTATCTCTCATTTTAAGCCTCTGAAGAGAGTCGTTCGTGTTCATGAATACTGATTGAACTTTATAAAGCTCTATTTGCAAGGAAATAATATAACATTAGGTCGGGAAGTGATTTGTAAAATTGAGGGAAATCGCTGATGATTTTAATCCACATATGAGTTTGCCATGGATTTAATTTAAATTATATTCAAGAGCAAATTTACTGCCATGTCTTGGTGAAGTCAGAGGTCCATGGGTAATGCTTACCCATCACAATAACATACAACAACAATTTAATTTGTTTTTGGCACTGAATGGTGTCTTCTTCTTTTAGATGCACAGTGTTGCTCATACTGGAAGCAGTGGTAACTGAACTGCAATGCTTTTGCAGACCAAATTAAAGTTAAGCTTTGTTCAATGACTAACTTTGACATCTTTGACTTCTTTTGTGTGTGTTTTTTTATAATTCTATCTGATGTGCTGAACTTAATTTTCCTGTTGTAACGTTCCAGAAACCTCAGAGATAAGGGGCAAATTGATGCGGTGATATTAGTCCTTTGTGAGTCGAGCATAAAGCAGTAAGAGTGGGAATTCACTGTAATCGTCCTTTCTGTCGCAAGAAACCACTGGTGCATAAAGAGCATTGTTCCCACATCTTTTTTTTTTTTTTCTTTTTCTTTTTGAAACATCTCAGTGAGAGGCAGTTTTGCAAGGACTCAGGGAGCTATCGATTTTCATTCGTCCTTGCTCCCCTGCTATAATCTGTGGATTCATGTGATCCTCTAAGTCTTATGACATGAATGCCTGCAGCTTGATTGAAGCCATATGTTTGTAGGAGGTGCAATAGAGGTGTTAAGTCCAAATTTGTCTGAACCGTAATAAAATTTAATTTGGCCTGGGCACCATCCTGTTTTAGTTTAATTTTATTGGAAAGGTATCATGCTGAATAACTGCTCCATTGTTCATTCTGCACTGTCATTTTTTTTCACATTTTCCTAAGTGAACACAGGAGTAAATAAAGGAACGCCAAGGATTTATTTCAGATAATTAAGGGTGTTTTCTGGATTCTCTGTAATTACCCATATAAACTGCTTCATTCTCTGCCCACCTGCTAGCGCTCAACCCATTGGGTTTTAATCTCTGGGTTTAAACTCATCCAACTGGTTTTATTTCTTTTAACTTAAATGCTTTTGATTTAGTTTGCCTGCGGGGCTTAACTGACAAAGCTGAAGATTTAATGAATGTGCCTGTAAAAACAAGTCAACACATTTATCCAGTGCTCTGACCAAGAAGCAAAAATAATCACATAGCATTTTTAACCAAAGTGAAGTGTCACCGCCGTGTCTCTTATCCACACAATCAGTGTTAAGAAACTGCAGTTTATTCTAGTTCTTATTTTATGATCTGTCAGTTTAAATGAGTCCCTTGTTAAGAAGCAAAGTACAACCAGGAGGCTGCACTTTGATTACGAACATTTATCTCAACATAATCCGCTTTAGTTTACCTCCGTATGCTTTACCACCGTGTCAGAGATTGTATGGTAACATTAAAAAAAAAAGCGAGATAATGGTAAGTCTTCGTGTGAAATCGAATTGGTAGCCTTTTCTTGACATCTGTTTGGTTTCAATCTGTGGCATCATCAGGGCAGAAATAGCTTTTCATCCTTGAGCGAACAGGATAAACCAGATATTATATGATTACGTGGGATCACAATACCAATTCAGTATCATACAAAATGTCAGAAGCACACACAGTCCTGCACAACATCATCTCCGCCTCTCTTTTGTATTGCCCTATTGTGTTGCTCACAGATTACTTGACGTGTTACATAATGTGTTCTCATTTTGACTGTTCTCCTCTTCCTCAAGGGCTCTCAAATGTCATGATAACAGCATGTGATGAAAGAGGAGAGACACTGGTGCATTGTCTTCTGATCTGCTGAATCTCCACTAATGTTTCATAAAAATCGCACTTGTGTTTTTGTAAAAATAAAATGCTTCCAATAACAGCAGACTCTTGTGCTTCAGCTTCGTGCTTTGTTTGGATATATGTGTAAGTTAAATTCTGGTGTTATTACAATACACTCTTTCTAGTCTTTAGAGTGGGCCTCATGTCACACACTTGCTGAATGGCTTTTACATTATACCCACACAATAAAACGTGGCCCCTTGGCGTAGGGGATATATGCTGTTTGGAAGTTAGGTAAGGCTGCTTAAACTCAATCCCTAAGGCTAATAAGCTAGCCTGGTGTGTGTCCCAGAAGACAGCGTGAATGCAGTGGGCCAGCACTTGAAACACAAACTATGGAGTACTTTGTAGACTTGGCAGTGGGAGTCCATTTTTTCCTCAATCCCTGAAGCGCTGCATTGTCTTTTTAAAGGATCCTCTTTGTGTTTGCGGTATGGAGCTGCTCACATGACGAGCCCCAGTACTGTCAGAGAGGCATTTTGATGTCTGCCAGTGTGTGCGTGAAGCATCCTGAAACATTCATTGCATATTTGGATGCTGTTAACATGAATATTAAAGCATAGATTGCAGTGTCTTTGATTTGCCTCTCCTGAGAAAGCCTTGCGTTAGCATGTTTACTGCTCATTGTAAAGGGTAATTACTGCAGGAGCGCATCACTGTTGGTATATGCTGACTTTTGGACACGTGGCCTACTGTCATGCTTTTCTGAAGGCTCTGTCAGTGGGAGGAGAGTGCTGCTCAACACATCAGACATGACCCAGTTAGAAGAGCTACACTTGTAGGACCTTATAAAGTGGATCCTACCCTGAGGAAGATTTCCATACCCTTTGGCTTTGTTGTTCTCCTCACAAGTTTTCTACTTCACTCAACTTGCCTCTGAAGGCTGGAACAGCCATTGCTTTTTAAATTGAAATTCCAGACTAGCATGCTGATAGTATAATAGTTTGTAGAAGATATTTTTTCCTACATTTTCCACTTAGATTCGTTCAATCACAGAATTTTCAGGTAAGTCAAACTGAGGTGCTGTTGCCCAGAATCAACTATAAGTTAGCTTTGACTCAATTTATGTCATGAGCGAGTAAAGTAGCTTATTCTCACCACCCTGCCACCAAGCCTCATATACAGAAAGTCATTAAAATATTGCAAGATATTGCAAAAGCTAATCTTCCCTTTGATTTGGTGGAAAAAAACTGAGGCAGCAAATAGAAAATAATAGTGCAGCGTGCGAGCAATCAGGTGATTCTTGACATGGTAGGCTTTCTCAGATACTAATTCACTGTTTCTATTGTTGTTCATGGTTTAGATTCCACCAGTGTTTAGCACATGGGTGACTACATTTACAAGAGAAAGGTAAAATCGTGCAGCAATCTGGAAAAGCTAGACAAGGAATTTCTCTTGGATGCCGCTGAATTCTTTCACTTCTTTTTTTTTTTTTTTTGCCTGCTTCTCAGTTAACGTCTCCTCTTAACTGAAAGGAGGGGGAAGAATGTCCAATTTGCAATGTGAGATCAGAAGAGACATGGTTGAGGTCACAAAGAGGCGTGGGTTTGTAGCTGGAAAGAGCGAGACATACAGAAAATATCTGCACCCTCGTGTGAAAAGCTCATTCTCTCCATGAATCTAGAAGATGTTCTCTCTTCAGAGGTATTTGCTACGTATTTCCCACACCCTGCTTTCATCTTGTGCATGTTTGATTCACTGTGGTGTGCTCCTGAGCTGTAGACTTAATGCTGTTTTTTCCACTTACATTAATACTTAACTGCTGCTCAATGAACCGCGAGTTAATTTGCTCTTGTAATTGGTGTGTATATTAATTACTAAATGTAGTCGGAAACCGTGTGACAAATAAATGTCGTGATTAGATAAGACTAGCTCTTGACAGAACACTTGTAGCAGAAGCACTGAAACAGATCAATATAACAAGCTGCTTTTTCTGCCTAGGGCCAGTGGTGGTGACTGATGCATGGACATGAGGAGGAAAAAAAAAAAAGATTGTGGCAGGAGTGGCACAAGCCAACAGTTCCTGAGGAAAATGTAATCGAAATTTAAAATGCATAATAGGATTGCATTTACCATCACCATAAACCTGGACTTTAACGCTAGGTTTTTCTTTGCTTTCCCGGTGCATTTTACAAACAAGAGTGGTGGTCCAAAAACAGCATCAGGGGCATGGAGTCACATCGTGTTTAGCAGTTTCTTTAGCAGTTCTTCTGCACGTTGTGAAACGCCTCAACTCTATTTTGCATTGCATTTGCTTGATCGATACATGTAAACAGCTCTAACTAAATGCAGTCTAGCAGAATAAATGTAATTTTAACATCTGTGAAACGACATCGCTTCATTTCTTGGAGAGTTCTAAATGTTATCAACAAACCACAGCAGGAACACAAACGCAATTTGAATGTGAGACCAAATAAAGACCTTGGAACATCAAGACATGACGGAGCTATCAAAAAAGTGCAAGTTTCATAAATCACAACACTAATTCACAGTGTGCTGCCGGTTGGTTTTATTTATTAGTGATAAGTCCAACTGATGTAGAGCAGATGAAACAAGCTAAAACAGGAAGTGAAGGGCGAAACACATTTGCAGCATAAAACTGATCTAACAATAAGTCATTTGATGGCTGATGGGGTAGTAAGGCATGTATGACCTTTTCCTGGTGCTTGCAGAAGCAAATACCAGAGGGTATAAGGAGACATTCGTCATGGAGAGGGTGGTCACACTATTTCTGAACAGCCTAAACTCGATGTAGAGGTTTGCCACAGAGCTCTGATCTTGCTGGCCTGGTCAGGTCAGTAATACGGTTTCCTGTGTTTGATATTCAAGCTGTGAAGCCAATAAGAATACAGCCATAGACTGGAAGACTTTGTGTGTTTTCTCACTTCTTGTTAGTGATTGAGGTGATTTCTGCTAAGCACTGTGCAAAAAAACAACAGCAGCAGTGCTTTGCAAAGTAATAGAGATTTTAAAAAAAACAAGATAGTTGAAGACGACTACTTAATATGCTTGATGTAGCTTTGTAAACAAGTAGAAAACTAATGAGTAGTCTACTGGCTCAATAGTACTTGAATGCCAGCCACTGTCAGCAGCAATATTTGCAGATGTATTTGTATGCTTCACGGTGCACACCACATATCGCATGTACTTCACATACTATCTTTAAATCCCCTCATTCTCTGCATCCCCCTCATCCCTTGCTTCTCACAGTTGAGTTTCTCACAGTTTCAGCTGAATCTCCAGATCCCCGAGTCGCCCATGTAGAAGCGCCATCTTTGCTGGTGAAAACGTTCACACAGGAGTAAACCCTTCTGAAAACGACTGCATTGATCCAACTTGAATGACAGAGAATCAAAACATCAAAAGGAGAGCGGGCATGCTGCCCGTGTTGGTGTGCCGTGGGTTTCAAGGAGCAGAGAAAACATGCCTCCACATCCAGGGATGGGCGTGTTGACAGATTAGTCACATGGACTGTTCAGGCTGAAGTGACACTGGGAACCTGTCGCTGCCTCAGATTAAAGCTCAGCAGAGTAAACAGAAACTCACACACACACGTTATCAATGCCATTTAAAGGAACGAGAAGGAGAATGAGTCTGAACATGTGGAACCAGTCTTTTTTTGTATGTATTTTCTACTTTATAAGTCTATTTAACTACAACTCCAGTATTCATTCTTCAATTCTGTCTTTCCTCATCATACTAACCAGTCTTCTGGAAAATGGTCTTAACATGTGAAACCACAAAGACCAGAGGACATGTAAAGGTGGATATTAATTTGGCAGTGCACAGGCCTGTCTTCCCAGGTGTGGTTGCTCTTACATTTCTCTTCCTCTTTCGGATTATGATCCTCCAAGCCCAAAAGGGGATGTCTTACATTAAGCCTGCCCATTCAGGCACATCCCCACTCCAGTTCCCTGGCCACCAAAATTCTCTCCAGCTTAGCAGCAGCTTTTTCTCCCTGTCCTCTTTGGCCTTTTGAATGATAACCTTGAATAGTATTGTCTTGGGGCATGAAGGAGGCTAAAGAAATTCCTTGGTTCTTGACAGGGAGCAGGAAGGCCTGACAAAAGGCATCAGCACTCTCTAAATCAGAGAATGTGGAGGATATGAAAAGGGGGCAGTTTTTCTTTCAGGTAAAAAGCGTTGACAGAAAAGGATGGGGAACAATAGCACAGCTCTGATAGAATAAAGCCGTTCTCTTTGTGCTTTTTAAAGCATTTGAAAATGCGATTTCAAAGTGAGCTCAACTGCGATGATGAAATCTGAGGCAAGGAAATGCAGAAGAGAGATCACTATATTAGAGCAGATCTTATGGACTGAACACTGATATGGCAGGCTGATTGTATTTGGTTGAGGCCATAGAATTGAACTTTCCCAGTTCATAGAATAGCCTTTCAGAGAAGCCATTAGGCCTGAGATAGTCATTCTGATAACGACTGCATGGAGATCAATTGAAACTCAATCTGTGAATAAGTTGTCTGGCCTCTTCTATTCTCCACAGCACGCTCTGTCCGACTCTTTCCTCTTCACTTCCCTTTTGCCAGAGACTATCGCATCAGCTGGCTGCTATAGCAACTGAAACAAGACAGAATGGGCTAAGGTTTGACAAACATTGGTTGTTGGCAAAAAAAAAGCTGCAAGGTAAACAAACAAACCTCCCAGGCCTGTGTTGACAGAGCAACACTTGAACCTCTCCTGATCTCCCAGAAAGCTGAGAGCATCTTTAAGTCTGACCTGAAAGGAAACTTGACAGACACCGTGTGGATGCCGGTGGCAGATTTCCCACATTTATGATCTTCCCTGTCCGTCTACTCTACCATGTCATGTATTTGCTGCGTAGATACTATAACAGCATTCTGCAGACTTCCTAACGGCAGCTTAGTGGAGTCCTGCAATGATTTCTTGATGAGGTGGCCATCTGCTGACAGCAAAATGCCTCTTGTTGCCTTGTTGAAGCTGAGCATGTTGTCTGAGAGAGGGAAGAAACCATTTCTGTGGTTTGGGGAAAGCAATCAAATTCTCCCAAAAAAAACTAAACAGGTAACATTAAAGTGATTTCATTACTGAAGATCGTTTTTGCAGATTTTAAGTTAAAAAGGTCAAAAGTCTAAATGATTCACTTTGTTTGCATGCAGTGAACTGACCTATTGTCAATTGCAGTTTTCTTATTTGACATTAGTTTTTGCTCTGCAATCTCTGTTTTGTGCAACAGTGAGACATTTTATCCTGAGGGAATTATTCCGTTTTTTTATTTGTACGTCTAACTCTAGCATGTGGTTTAGTGCTTGTGATTATAGCATGTCTGCTCATGCCTTCTGAAGTGGGACTAGGACATCAGATTTAAATTCACCAAAGATTTATAGAGAAAAAAAACAATTATATAATACAAAATATCTGCAGGCTGGCGCGAGGTCGGAGAGGCCTCGCTAAGAGGTCATAACCCAAATATAAGTGTTGTAGCCGACAACCACGTGCTAACAGCACAAAGCGCCAGACTGGGGTGCATGAGTGTCAGTTTTAGAAATCAGAAGGACAGTCTACACCAGCATGCATGGAGAATCAGAGCCTGAGGTGGTTTCCTCTCACACATCCACACTTCTTTCTAGCAGCCTGGCTCATAAACATTATTTGGAAAGACTGTTTTTGTAGGCATGGTAATCTAGCCTCCCTCTACCTGTACTTCTGCTTCTCAGTAACCTGCAGAATGAGTGTGGAGGATGGGATTTGATGGAATTAAGTATCCTGGGAGGAAAAAATAAATAAATATCAAAGAAAATAAAATCCAGGAGCACATATGGAATTGAATTACACCTTGGCGATGTGTTTACATTTCTTACATTTCGCTGCTCCCACAGTGATTTGTGTTTCGCAGTATCATATGGTAAACATGTGAATGCTCACATTGATTTCGCCCACTGCAGTGTGGCAGGCTCAGTGACTTTATCTCCAAAACCAACAGAAAGCACCAACGGTTCACTCGGAAACCTCTGATTTTTTTTGTGCTTGCACAATGGAGCTGAGCACTCGTCTTTGTTGTGGCACTAATTTCCCTCCTGTCTGTAGTCTTAGAGTGATTTTCAGCGTCATCATCATCATCATCTGACCCGATGTGGAAACTGTGCACTGGTGTTTTTCTTTCCCCATTCTTTTCTCTGAGGTGCGTGCTACAGATGGTTTTCATCATTTTAACAAATGTGTTAATCAAAGTGTGATTGAGAAGCCCCGTTAATCTTGATTTTTTTTTTTTTTTTATGGAAATATTGCAGTTTGCTGGATAGAATAACAATGTCTTCAGGAAACAAAACCACATTTTGCTCCTTTTTTCTTCTCTCTTCTCTTTTGCTGCAAGGAAATTCGATTTGATTACACGCTGCTGTATCTCCCTGCATTACACAACACTTGAAAGAGAATTTCTGATTTTGTTAAATATTAATCATGAATACATTATCACGCTGGTATGCTTTACAGTCTTTACTGTTACAAATTTGAATCAAAACACATTTGATAAGATTATATAACTGAGAATATTTGAATGATTGTGTGTATGCAGTATTTTTGCACCTTGTTGAATAGTGGCTTTTTATGTTCATCAGGTCTCCACAGTGGTGGCTTGTACACAGATTTATATGAAGGGTCTCTGTTATTTTTGCAGCTCAGCTAGTGATAGTAATTTTAGGTCTGAAGCCATAGCTAGTCTGAAGTTCCCTTAATGGTGTGACTACGAAACGGCTGAGTTGTTACATATGAAAATCCCTGGATCTCTTCTGATCCTGAGCTGTAATGACACAGACTGGGTCAGACCCTTTTATATCCCTTCATTCTCATCAACATGCTGGAGTTGCACTGAATTGATTTTCTACCACAGGTGCCATAATCAGCCAGTCTATTTTCCCCCAGAACTGAGGCTATGACATTCATTGGCTGCAGCTGGGGAAAACACAGATGTCTTATTCACTTTTCCTGCTCCACCTCAGATGTTAGCCAGTTTGTCTAGCCCATCTGTATTAGCATGTGGATTAATTCCAGCTTGTTATCTGGCCTAGATGTAAGTCCTGGATGGCAGGGGTAATCAGGTTGGAAGGCAGAGCTTTCTTTCCTTCCTTTCCTTTGCTGCCATCCTCACATCCCAAAACTGATAGCAGGGCAGACACATCGGAGGGGATTAAGCTAATGTGATTGCAGAGCCACCTACCAGGGG
The DNA here is from genome assembly GCA_034779795.1 of Ctenopoma multispine. Classification (NCBI taxonomy): domain Eukaryota; kingdom Metazoa; phylum Chordata; class Actinopteri; order Anabantiformes; family Anabantidae; genus Ctenopoma; species Ctenopoma multispine. Next base: position 4,843,114 of record JAUYWH010000005.1, on the reverse strand, counting down.
CACCCACAGGGTAATTTCAAGAGACAGGCCTTGGCATCCAGGGAATCACATGTGAAGACCTGGCTACAGGCAAATATTGAGGATATTAATCCTTAATGTAATGGCCTTGACTAGATTTTGCTCTTGTCTCTGTGTGCAGTTTTAAGCGCAGTCATAAGTCTCTTTAATCACTGACATAAAGCAGTCCCTCAAGGATTTTCCAGAGTTTTACTGTAATTATTGCGTAGCAAAAAAAAAATGCTTGTTTGTTTTTTTTTTGCTGTTGCCTCTGTGAGAAATTGCCAAGCTATTTGCATATGTTCATTGTTTATTTGCAGCAGTTTTATGAGCTGCTGGCAGAGTAGCGCTTTGTTTTGTTGCCGTAAAGATGCAATGAGGTGTTAAAGTCACAGTCCGTGTCGTTTTATAAAGGGGTGTAAGGTTTGTTCAGGGATAAAACTGCTGGAACAGGTCAGAGCTGCTTCCACGTCAATATCTGCTGGAAATGGTTGATAAGGTGCACAAAAAAAAAAGTCACTGAGGTTTGGATACACACGTCACAGCACCTCATTGTCTTTTTGGTCATTTTAATTAAAGTATAAAGCAAAGAATGAGAAAGAATCAACACAAAAACCAGGATTGAATTAATTTTACCTTGCTGGATATCTGGATGCAACAAAGAAAAGCCCTTTTTCCTTCCTCGTTAATGAATAGGTTCTTAAATTATGAACACCCACAGAGGCAAGGTCTCACGAAAACAATGCAGACCTTCCTCGTGGAGTTGAGTGAACACCTTGATGGCGATCGTTTGTCACCATCAAGGTGATCATTTGTCTTTGCTGCCGTTTTCCCCTCACAAATGGTGTCTGTTCAGCCGTCAGCCATGTCTGGAGAGATTTCTTGAATCCTCAGTGATCAGTTGTGTTACTGCAAGTTTTCCTTCCGCACTGACTGACTCTACTTCTCTTCCTTTTGTTCTCAGGTCTGCTCATAGGTTCAGGTTGCGCACTCTACCCATTGGGATGGGACAGTGAGGAAGTACAGCAGACCTGCAACAACAGCTCTGATCAGTTTCAACTAGGTAAGGTGTCTTTCCTGGAAGGTCTATCGTAGACATACATCTCCAGTCTGCTCAAAAATGCCTAAATTACAAACCTATGCGTCAACCCTAAATTTGTCTCATGCTGCTCAGTGTTTTGGTCCCAGAACAGATACATCTATCAGAAAGTTGGAAACTTAGAATAGACTTTTTTTATCTGGCCCTTCACATGAAAACCAAGCAGACGCAAGTCTCTGGTAGTGTCTTATTGCAAAAGAGACATGATCCCTCGGTATTTAAAATGTATGATAAAAAGTCAACAGAGCCTCCTGTTGCTGTCAATATAATAAGTGTTTTACTGCTATAAATGTGTGCTGAGAATAAGCAGGAGCTCAATTTGTGTTCTGTATTCAGCTGGCATTATCAGGAGTATCTCACAGACAGTAATATGCTACTGTATCAGTCACAAGGCTGGTGGAAGAGCTATTCATACTGCTGCTGCTCTTTTATTTAATTCTAATCAAAGAGGATTTGATTTTTTTATGAATACAGTTTTTTGGAGGAGTTAAATTAATATTATTACCAAAAATCAGAGCACTAAATGAAGAACCACAATGAGTGTGGCTGGACTTTTTAAATTAAATGTCACAGGTAGTAAGTTGATAAAGTTGATTGAGGCTCTCAGGTGGCTCTGGGTTCACTTAGATTTGCTTTCTCTTTCAATTTACATCAATATCCATCATGTTAGGATTGTTCTGCCACATTTAATTATTCAAAAAAGTGGTTTATTTTTTATTTATTCCTCCCACATTAACATATACAAAACTTTGTCAAGTCTACAGAACTGGATTACATAACACTAGGCGAGTCTCCCTTGTTAATGGTTGCTGGTAGGTTGTGGTTTTATTGAATGAAATGAACAGCATGCAGCCAATTTTCTGTGTGTGTTCACAGTCTGACTGATTTTAAGAAACGCTGTTTTTTAAAGGTGACATTTTGGCAGCAGAAGACTCACGTTCATTCATTTCGAAGCACGGAAGGTGAAGTCAGCGAAGATCATCGCAGTCTGCCCATTAGATTTTGACATTTGTCATGTACAGAGGAAAGATTTGTCCTGATGTTGGCTCTGTAGAAAAGGTCAGCGGGATCCATGAGTAGTATTGGAGGCGTTTACTGTGAACCATAATATCCACGGCCAGTTTCCAGGAAATCAAACCATTTGCTTTTTACCATCAATCAAAGTTTTGCACTGACATTGGCACCGCATCACATTTCATTCCAACCTACTTGTTATGATATATTACTGTAGACAGATGGAATAACAAACTCTGAAAATCCAGCCAACGTAACAATCCTTTGAAACGATTGCCAGCAAGCGAAAATGACTAATTACCTATTCTTCTATTCTTTTCTGTCAAATCTACAGTATATAAACTTAAGAAATACAGGTTGATAAATATATAACATCCACGATGCATTTCAAACTCTAAATCTGCTGATTATATAGATGAAAACAGCCAAAATCTCTCAAAAATATAGCCAACACTGTGTTTTGTGGTCATGTCAATTATGGATTTATACAGAATACAGAAGCTGCCTCTGTGTGGGCAGATAAATGTGACTGTTCTAGCAGCATTTAAATCTAAGCCATGTTCATATAATTAAAACAGATCTAACACGGACTGATTTTAATTCCTAACCGTATCATCTGAAATGTAAGACCATGTTATCAGGAGTAATTATGTATCGCACCTAGAGATCAGGACACAGGCAAACACGACAGGCAGACAGGTTCAGTGAAGTGGCTTTAATGAAGACGAAGGTGGCTTCCTAGACAAACAGGCAGGTAACAGGGGAGGTGGCAGGAACAGCAGCCCACAGCATGAACAGTGCAAATGACAACACGTATGCACTCTGGTAAAGGATATGAGGAAACAGGCCTGGTTTGAAAAATAGATGACTGAGTAGGACATGGGAACCAACTAAGCAGGTGGGTGTGGACGATTCAGGTGACAGGTAAAGGAGGGGAAGTCCTGGAGCATCTGGTGATAGGACGGAGAGCGGCTGGGACCTGGGGAGGTGAGAGTAAGAGCGAGGGGAGGGAGCGAGGCGGAACAGGCAAAATAAATGGTGCCAAGACAGGAATCGTGCCGGTTATGTTGGATATCAATTTTTAACTGAGAGATTTCCACAGTAAAAAGTACAGTTAACACCTACAGTAGCATCAGTGTTCTGGTAGCATATTAAATTTGCTTGTCGAGAACGATGGCATCACAGCTAGGGGGTTTCACCCCATTCTTTTTAGCATCACACCGCGATGTTGATTTCACACAAGTGACACATCGTCTCTGAACCTCTGCTTCACAAAGTCTTTCATTAATCACGGAGAGAGCAGTCACTACTTTAAAATAAAACACACAGTGTTGGACACTTTAATTGCAAAATGTGTTCAATATGAAAACTACAGTAATTGCTTTGATACAGTGTGTTTTCTTTGGATGAAATATTCCCAAATGATGTTAACAGATAAACTACAGCCACATTATGAAAACAGAGTGCGACTTTGACACAGACAGAAATTTGCAACAGAAAATGAGACTCCGAGAATTAAGTGTTTTTCAGCAGCTGAGTCATGTTTCCACGGTGAGAAGAAGGCTGATATGATTTGTTAATGAGACGTCTCCACTTTCTCCCACCCGGCTCGTAATGACTGCATTCAATCAGACTTTCTCCCAAAATGTGATGCTTGTAATGAGAAGTCTTGATGGTCGTCACAATTTTATTGCAAATTTGAATCAGATATGGGCCATCTTTGTTTAATAATGCACATAATTTACCCTGAGGATTATTTTAAAAAATGCATCTTAAGGAAGCACTTGTTTTAATTTGTATTCCCTTTAGGATTTTGGCTCAGCTTCAGCGTCTTTTACCACTGGTGTGCTTTCCAAAAGTCTGTCTCGTTAGCGCACGTTAGCCACATGCCACGTTGTCAGTTTGCAAATGGAGTTTAACTATGTCCTTTTGTTTGAGTGAGCAATGCTAACTCTTTGTCACAAGAAGAAGGGAAATATCCGAAGTGTTAAGCAGTTCACATCATTTTCCGGGTTTAACGCGAATGTGTCAGAGTTGGATCTGAGACAAGGATAGAGGTGTAGCATATAGTGCTTTTATGAAGCAGCACACACAAACTGGTGACTTATTGCAAATGAACACACTGATAAGTTTATTATACACAATAGTCCAGTGAGAGATGTTGAGACTTGACAAACATTATGTGTACACAGGACAATAAAACAAATGTATTACATATTAAAATTGTAGCATCCAAGCTAAAAACTGCAGCTTATTTCATCACAATGGAGCAAACCATTTCAAAGTTGAACTCTAGTATATGTTTTCTGCATTTATCAAAGAGGTGATGTGGAACTTGGAAGCAATTTTCCTAAAAGGCTCTTTGAATGTAGAGTAAACAGTGCTGATCTCTTCTAACTTGTTAAACCAAAATTTAATTTAGTTCTTCTTTGGCCTAAGGCTTATATGTCCTCATTTTGTTGAAATCCATTCATGGGGTTTTGGAAATATCTAGCTGACAGATAGATAAAATAAAGAAAACTAGAGATATCATCCTCAGTCCTGTGCTTTCCTCTGCAGGTTCCTGTCAGATCGGCTGGGCGTACTACTGCACAGGGGCAGGGGCGGCGGCTGCTATGCTTCTGTGCACCTGGCTGTCGTGTTTTGCGGGGAAGAAGCAGAAGCAGTACCCGTACTGAAGAGGACACCGGAGAGACGGGGACAGGCCCAGACCTCAGGCAGTATGACAAAAGGGAGTGGACTATGACTCTGGACTCACAGCAGTACAGCACATCAGGCACCAAAGACGCCAAGTCATCACGGTGCACTGCACATCATGGGACATGACTCGTCTGACAACTGCAGGGAGTGTTTCATAATGCACACACACACACACACGCGCGCGCGCGGCTTTCCAAACTAGTTCTTCTCTTATAAAGCTGTTCTTCTATGAAACATGTATGGACCAATACTATTTGTAAAATTGTTACACGACTAATTCTTTAACCACAAAAGAGTATTCTCTTATTTGTCTTCTTCTCCCTCAGTCATTGATGTTTATGTGATAGCGTGTCCTGTGATGAAGAGAATAGTAATATTGCCTCATCGTTTTGTGAAGTGTTTGTGTCTCCTCTTTATGTCTCATCCTTGCCTTAAACACAAGTGAAATGCAATAATCCCTATAATCCAACACTGGCTGCCTGCTTCCTCGACTCAGACTTTTCAGATTCCAAAAATCTAAGCATAGTTTATTTAACACACTCATAAGATATATGTTGTGTATGGTAATGTATTTTATCATATTAGCACATGTTTTGTATTCACTCTTCAAAATTATTCTTTGTCATTATTTTCACTTTGTAAATAAATGTTTATTGAAATTCTGGCGTTAAAATGTTATTTCAGCCACAGAATAAACCCTGAGGTAAGTGGAACAGCCCTGCACTCACATTCCTAAAAAGCTTTTCCCATGACCTCTTGATCTTGGTAGTGTTCACTATACGTGGGAGTCCTTTTTCCCCCCAAATGATACAGAGGATAAGGATGGGACAGTGCTGTGAATTTAACTTTTCCCATTTATCGATGCAAATCCTGGGACCTGTAGTCAGATTATTTGTCTTTTGATCAGGTTACACAGCTTTAAAGCTTCAGACAATGCATGTGATGCAATCATACCCTGGGACACTGAGTAGCTGTGCATCCATCGGCTTAATGTCGAGGGGTATCTCATAGTTACTCAACCTGCCTTCACAGCTTGACTTACAACAACGCTAACCTTTTCCTAGTAATTACCACAGCTGCATGTGTGAGCTGCGCCCAGCTTTTCGGTTGCTATTTTTAGACGTTTTCTCCTTCTCTGTTTTCCCTCCTTTGATTAACAAACAACACTTCAGAGATTCATCCAAGCCCAAGTGTACAAAGTCAGCTCATTTATGATGCGCTTCTTCCCGATGCATTTGGCCCTCATTAGCATGCACATTTTCTCACAGTGCTTGGCATCCCCCAGATAATGGCAACCCTCCCCATCCTCACTGGAGAAATCTCTCACTCCCAGTGCTTGGTCTGTGTAATATGTTAGAGCGGCTCCTCTGCGTTCTGCTCTCTCTGATCTACTGTGTTGATTGATATCACCAGCGATTGTTACAGTGTCAACTAGATGCCTCATCAGCCGAGGCTGACACATTGGGGTCATGTTGGAGCATTCATTCCTTTGTATCAGCGCTTGAACCTCAAACTGACATGGGTGCGCGACGCAATCTGAGGTCTTGTCATGCGTAGGCAGATGATTGTCTCAAAACATGCAAAATGTGTGCTAACTGGCAAGTACAGCTGCTCTCATCAGATGTTTGAGTGCAGGGATATCACAACATGTTGAACATGATGTGAACTTAGATCGATCAGAGCTGTTTGTTTGCTGTTAATGCTCTCAATTATATTTTTGTTAACACTGTGAGGACCACATTTTGATTTATGGATGGATGGATGGATGGATGGTGATCTGAGCGAAGCATCACATTAACAGATGTCTGGATTAGCAGAGACTTGAACGACAAATATTCATCAATCAAACAGTGATTCATTTTTTTTATTCCAATTATTACGCTTAATGTAATTATAATTTTGGGAGGGCCAACAGGACTAGTAGCTGGACCAGCTAAAGTCAGCAAGAGTGTGGGGGTTGGATCCAAAAAGTAGCATACTGAAATGACTCTTATTTTAACTAATTTTCTTTAACCTTTAAAGTAAATGCCAAGAGAAGAAGAAAAAACTGAGAAAATATTTTAGAAAATAATCAAACTGAATGAATGCTGCTGAAGTTACAATAGAGATCCGTGCAGTATTTTTTTATATTCTTGGAGGAGGGATTATTAAGGAATAAAACACAGATAATAAAGCACCTTTAGAGAGTTCAACCTTGGCAGCCAGATAGATCCTTCCACATTAGTTAATTCTTTCTAATTATTTTTTTCCCCAGCAGTACAGCAGCTAGATAATTACTGCCCTTAAGAGCAACTCTGCTTTAAAAGGGTTTTGTGCTACAATAACACTAATCTCCATAAAGATATTGCATAATTGATATTGCTGCAGGATAGCAAGGCTGCAACCATATAGCACCTGTATAAAATATAGCTTTATGCCCCCCCCTGTCAATCCTAAACATCATCAGTACAGTGCTTATTTGGTTGTGTAATATTAGTAATGGCAGTGGAGTAAATAATAGCAGTAACATGCATTAACTGAAATGAGCTGAGTGATACAGACCAAAATCTTTGAAGTCAGTCAGTGTTATTGATTTAATTGAGGGACTATCTTTGTTTCCTGCTGTGCTTTACTAGTCCCCACCCATACTGAAAGGAAGAGCCAATTAGCCGCATGTTTCTGTTTTAAGATCTAACAATGTTGATAGGTGAAATACAGGGAATTCATCATATACAAGACAAACTGCACTAACAAGGAGGATCAAAGGCGCTTATTCGAAATCACAGGAACAGACAGATTGGCTAGTTCACCAGCAAGACTGTAGTTGGCAGCGTTTTTTAAGAAGCAGTTTGTTTGAACTCAGCGCAAGTAATATCTATACCAGGCAGCCATATTTGAATGATTAAAAAAATGTCCTTATCAATAGAGCCACTGTTTTAAAGGTGTTTCCAATTCCTGAGTGCACCTCCGGCTGACAGTGAGTGAGGCAGAGATTAACTGTTCTTACGGACATGTCCATGACAGTGAGCTAACATGCACAAAACCAGGACCCTGAAACCGATCACCGGTGTAATTTGTACCACTCTAACATCTGCAACTAAGCTATAAAAAGGTGTCAGGGTGATGTCCCCTGTGTTATTTCAATATGGATGCGCAGGGACATAAAAATGAAATGTGACTGTCAAACATTCAAAAAAAATTCCTGTCAAAAAAAGTTTTCTATTTGCTGCCCAGTGTAGCTTCTCTGTCAGCAATAAAATGAACCTGTGAGCTCTTTGCCTGGACCACTTCATCAATAACAGCTGTCAATGTTCATGATAAAGATGTAACAAACATCCGACTCCCAGGCGTTCCCTCACTCGTCTCTGCCACCCTCGCCTTCTTCGTGAGAAGGAGAAGGAGCGGCACTGAGGGATGGGAGGATAGGAGCAGCAGTAAAAAAAGCGTTGGAATCCTCCCACAGATGTCTTCTTTGTGTGCAGTTAGGATCAATGGGAAAAAAACTGTAGGATGCAGGCTGGCGTTGCCTTTCAAGCTAATTCAGTAAAAAGATCAGTAGGATTCTTTCCAAGCCTCTGTGAGACTTGGCTATAGCAGCTTCACAGTTCCTAAAGACCAAGAGTACTGACTCACAAATAAAGCGTACCTAAAACTAAAAGCGTACCTCTGGGCACAGTCTCAAAAAAAAAAAAAAGTAAAAAAATAAAATAAAATACATTGTGATCTTCTAAAAGCTTGCAGAGATGGCGCCGTTTCAATTCAGTGAGTTGAGTCCCTCAGTGAAGTTCTGATGCTAAAGGAAACTTTCACAGTGTTTATTCGGGAACACAAACCTCTACACATATTGAACATGACAGACAGTCAACAAAGTGCAAATGTTTTAGGACACCATGGAAGACTTTCAACTGTAAAGTGAGCTACAGCACATGCAGAGAATTTGCGAGAGCAGCATTCCCCAAGCTCCTATCTAAAAATGTTAACGTAACAGTGAGGTAATTTTCAGTGTAATCAACTTTGCTATCAACCTCTGCAGTACAAACGCCTCCCAGGAGAAAAACGCTGATTCTTTTATCTTTCGCTACAAGCTTGTGAGCACTAGACTCCCAAACTGCTGTCGCTTTTCTTTGCTGTTTTAAATAGTTTCAAACCCATTTTCCTGCTGAATTTTTAAAGCGATTGCATCACCTGTATCACCTCAAAAAAAAAAGGAGGACAACTCAGGCACAAAAGGTCCTAAAGGTAAACCCACAGAATAGCATCAGTCACAGACATTTTTCATGGCCACTGGTATTTATCTAGTTCTGAGCAAACAGTAGTTCTGCTCCTGGTTAAGATTTCAGTGGAATCCTCAGCAACTACTGATCGAACCTTAAACTGCTGCTTTATGAAGCTCAAAATCTCATGGAGCCTTCTCAAGACCAAAACTCTTATAAATATTAAATGTTCTGTGGTAGTGGTACCCGGAGAGTTTGAGATCATTTCCTTTGGTATGTTTTTTCTTTCTATGGCATTTTTTCCTCCTCGCATTTTTGTGGTTCTCGAATATTTGTGGGGCGGACTGTCCCATGGGTTCTGCAGGAATTTACCACATGTCCTGCATGTGTGAATATTGCACTCACAGTGTCCAGAAATATGACCACAGTAGGATAATTAGAACAGACTGATGTCAGTGTGCAGGCAGTGTGCATGTTTTTGTATCCCCCTTCGTCCTAGTGCCCCAGTTTGATTAATTCATGCTTAAGGTACCTCTCACTAGAGAAGTAAGACACAAATCAATGTATTCTGCTAACTTGGACTGTCATTCCTGGATCAGGATGAACTTATTAGGACTGTTGTATTGTCCTTTATACACTTGTCTTTAGATGTTTAGTGTTCTAGCACACATCATGCTTTACCTCGCCGCCCCTGCAACAATCAGAGGCTTTCCCTGCTGAAGAGCATCAAATATCCAACCACAAACAGCTTCCAGACTTTGATGCATTCCAAGAAGGACTGAAGCTTTTTGACTGGAACATTATTAAGTAACTGACAATCACATCGTTGGGTCTTTTTCCACTTCCATTACATCTAATATATGCTGTAAAGCTTTCTGAAAAGTCCTCACCAACAAACATCCAGCACAGTGATGCCATCCTATATACTAGCACATGCTAAATGGCAGGTTTCCTTTGTAATAATAAACTGTAACTGGTCAAACGTAAGCCTAATGCTGTGAAGGATAAACCGATAAACACTGAAGACAATGAACTGAAAAATCGAGGCAAGGTATCAACATCTAAGATAATTGTCTGAGGGATCAACATCTGCTGTGAGGTTAAGGACGGCGATAAAATCCTGTTTACGATGCTCAAATGGACCTTAAAGTTGAGAGATAAACTTTGGATCGTCCCACAAAGTGACCTTCACAGTCACTTCGCAGCGATGTTGACACATCACAACAGATTACAGCTTTGTTTCCTCGCTGTCCATCTTTAATAGCCTTACAATCACACTGAATCTGCCACTTCGCCTCAGCTCGTCTTGCTTGTTGTGTTTAAGCTGCTGAACAGTTTGGAGAAGTGGGCAGTGACTCAGAGGTTTGGAGCCAGGCTACATCTTTAGTGTCTCCTCCGCGCTCTGGTTCATTAGCTTAACGGTGTAACAGTCAAAACATATACTTGTACTGTTACACTGTTTTCATTATCTGGTTCTCGCAGGTTCACATTTGGTCATTTAGCACCTCCCTCAAATTTATCAAAAAAAATGTGTCGCCTGAATGACAAGATGTGATAACAGCAAATCATAGATCTACATTTTTATATATATTTAACCACTGAGTATTGCAGCGTTCTCTTTTTTTTATTGGACTTAACTATTCACCTTCTCAGATGGTAGATTTACAGCCATGATCATTTATGAGCATTCGATTACTTTTAATATATAAGTAAGCTTCTCTTAGAAATTAGGTTGAAAGGACATCAAGACTTTTTTATTAATGTTTAAAGATATATTTCACTGATGAAGCTTTAAGATGCCAGATTTTTTTATGACACGTCTGACTTTCTTTTTTCGACCCTTAATGCTGTTTACCGGTCCCTAAACCTCTCCTCTGAGAGTTAACAAGCTGTCATGTGAATAAGACATCGTTTAGTATGCTCTTTCTAGCGCATGAATACATTTCTAAATTGAATTTAAATAACTATCAGAAAATAAATCTTAGAAATCTCTGATGGCTCACACAAGGGGACCAACCTCTGGATTGAGAAACCCTTATACTAGAGACTCTTGATTGATGTCATTCAGTTTGCATTTTTTTTGAAGCAGCACGAACTAGAAGAGAACTGTCACTGAGTGTCACTGATACGATTGCGTCAGGATCACAAACACCTACAGCAACGTGGAAGTATGATCTTTATCTCACTGCTTTCGCTTCACAAATGAAATATTTCCAAATTAGCGGCGAAGGCTCTCTTTCTCTCTCTCTTGCACAGCTTGGTGATCGTCTTTTATAACCATGAATTAATGATTAGCTGGTTGACCCTGTGAAAATTCCTCACGTCTGAACTGGGCATCAAAACTAACAGAGCTGACATTGTCCAGCCACAAAAAACTGTCTTGTTCGGCTGCACAGAAAGGAAAAACAGCTATTTGGGGTTAAAAATGTGACAGTTTAGATATCAGAGAGATGTAAAACATGCATTAACTCTCAGTTTGTTTCGGTTTTATCTGTGCAACAGTGTTTACTGATCCTTAAATACCAGAACAGGTCAATTCAAGACGGATGAATTTCTTCTCATTAACAACATGTGTATTTTGCTGAAATGAAGTTATTTTATCTGTGCTTACTGAGCTTCATCAGCTAATTTTGTAATTTATCTCTATATTTAATACTATAATCAACCAAACTGTGTGAAAACACTGTCACCATCCACCCAAATGAGATCAGAATGTGACCTCTTTCTTAACTAAGCTAACTGAGACATCTCTTTACAGCTCCAATAAAAGCAAGACATGCCCATCACATTTCCCCAAACAGTTTGTGCAGCATAATCGAGGAATTCGAGACAAACTGTTGCACCATGCCCAATATTTACCTCATTACCGCCTTTATTTTTCTCCTGTGGAAAACTATCTGCTGATAGGTGCAACCAGAGAACTGTCAGAGAGCAAAAAATAAAAAAACAGGACATAATGAGGCAAATATTACACATTTGGACAAATCACATACATTTTTACAATTTGTGCATTCATGTGGATCAATGCACGGCTGCATGCTGCGAATCTCTATTAACTGACTGTGTAATCGCTCACAACAAATGCTGAGTCAGCATAATCTTTTGTCCTGATATTGTTGCACCATGAATTTATGTGCACATTGGTTTTAATGTAGTGCTAGTTTCACCTCTCGTGGCAAAATATGGATGCCTGAAACAGGTCACATTCTAACCTAATCATAGTTCCCTGTAAGTGTTCTAGATGCTTTTTATATGTTCTACAAATGCACATAAATTACACACGGTGGATTTGAGAGGCTGACTATAGTGTTTTTACACTCAGTGTTGGCAACGTTGGCTTCTGGTGCTGTGGTGAAAACTTTGAAACAGCCTTTAAAATGTCCTGTAAAGAGGTGAAAATTGCAGGAACCATCACTGATCAGTTCAAGTACTAAATCATTTAACATCGTTTCAGCCCCGGTTCAGTTATAGATAAAAAAGAACTGATCTGACTGGAGCGTGTCTGGATGTTGTCCTGCAGGTAACAAGGAAGGGGATTAGGGGCAGCATAAAAATAGTATTTGAATTCTGACTTTAATCACAGATTTCTGAATTTAAACCCATGCAATTTATGTTTACAAGCCGCTACTTCCTGACTCTTCTGCGATTAAGTGTCGCCAGGCGGACTGCAGCATCAGCTTTAAACCAACGTGCAGCGGGGAAGCGACGCCTGACTGCACCTTATCTGAGGTCCCAGCTCTGCAGGGTTGCAGCTTTTACCTCCCTGTGATTTCCATAAGTCACAGTGGTGGAGTAGAAGTTTTAACAACGGAGTTTCAGGTTTGTTTTGAGAGTTTTAGTCTGCGGGACGTGGATTTGTTTAAAAGGGGACATTCGCCCGAACAGTGACTTGAAACTTGGACCCTCAGATTAAAAGTCTGATGTTTTACCGACTGAGCTATGCGGACTCGTTGGATAATTTTCTGTGGGAGTTCAACACAACCATGACGTGGAGCCCCTTTTCTTTCTCGCAAACGTTGAACGTATGTTCATCTCTGTTGTCATTGTACCTTTGCCTCTGTGTAGAAAATATTTTTGCATACAGCCTAGTGAATGCAGTTTTTATTTTCATAGGCTACACTGGATCGGACCACAAAGCGAGGACATGTATATCTGAATGTGATATATCTCACATATTTGTGCCCTCAAAAATTTAATTAATTAAATAAATAAATGAAAACTGTTGATAACTCTTGGTTTGTGTGAGCACCTGAAGGACTACCATTACTAAAGTACTCAGAGAAACTTTCATATGGGATTTAGAGACTGTCGCCTACCGCCATCTAGCGGCCGTGTCGCGCAGTACACGTGCGCATGTCCCACTACGTCATAGGACAACAAGGAAGTGGCGACCAAACAAACAGCATGAGTACAGGTAGGTTAAAAGGGTTTTTTGGTGCCTTAGTCTTTTCTTTTTGTTTAAACTGTAAATGTTTCCGTGTGAACACTGAAGGATAAACCAGGAAAGTCCGAATTCAAACCACCGGTTCAGTCTTTTGTGAGCCAGTTTTTTTTTTTTTATTCTTTGCGGTGTCTCTTTGTGGTTTGTGAAAAAGCTCTATGGAGACATACTCAGTCCTCAGAGTCATCGGTGAGGGGTCTTTCGGTCGGGCTTTGCTAGTTCGGTGTAAAAACAGTCAGGAGAAGTATGTGGTCAAGGAGGTGCAGCTGCCAAAGGTATGTGCACACCAACACAGCGATGTACTTTACGTACTGTTCCTTTATCTTTGCCTAAGGGGAGAAACGGGAGGTGAACTCGAGCTTCCCAGTGCAGCAAGAACTAATGAGAAAATAACAATAATGCTAAAACATTCAAATAAACACACATGTTGGATTTTTACTGTAGACATGCAAGGAGAAACTAAGCAGACTAATCCAGAGTGTTGTGTTTGAGCCCGGGGTTGGATGTGGAAATGTTATTTGTGAAGCGCTGATTTAATCTACCAGACTGCTGTATGCACAGAAATGTGCATAGTAGGAGGCTGCTTGTTGTGAATAATAGAGAACGCATTCATGCTCGTGTTTGCATTTCTTACAGCATCAGTCCAAGGTGGAGAATACGAGGAGAGAAGCCGTCCTGTTGTCTAGAATGAAACATCCCAATGTTGTGGCTTTCCGGGAAGCATTTGAAGGTACTGACCCACAACACTCCCTTTAAAACCCACTATAAGACAATGAGACGTGTGTGACGTACAGTTTGCTGAAGAATAGACGCTTTGATTTTGTGTGTACAGCTGATGACTTCCTGTGTATTGTTATGGAGCACTGCAGTGGAGGAGACCTGCTCCGGAGGATCCAACAGCAGAAACCCGCTCAGTTTTGTGTTGGCGATGTAAGGCTCACAATCTGCAGTTATTCCCATAATTATGTGTCTCATTTGTTGACACATGGCGGTGTGGTGGTCAGCGCCGTCACCTTACAGCAAGAAGGTGTCTGCGTTGGGTTAACCGTAGGTGTGAGGAGTGAGTCTGTCTAATGGACTTGTTTCCCGTTCGTCTGCTTTTTTTTTGTTTCTTTCAGATTTTAAAATGGTTTGCGCAAATGTGTGCAGGTGCAAAGCATATCCATGATAAACGGGTTTTGCACAGAGATCTGAAATCTAAGGTACAGTGGTCTTTAGACATAATGACTGTTTATGTTAATAGATGTTACTTTATGTTAAAAAAATATAGAACAGACATTATAAACTCCACTTATTTGGTTGGTTGCACGTTGATAGAATCTCTGTGCGAGTGCTGTGAAGTGAAATGAACAGTGGTGAAACTGTTGCTCGAGATAGGATCACAATATTATCTCTCACTTACATATAATATCATCATTTTGCCATGGTCGGTTGCTCTTATTCTTGCTTCTCCTCTTTCATTTCCTCACCCAGAACATTTTCCTGACAGATAATGGGACAATCAAGCTTGGGGACTTTGGCTCAGCGTGTATTCTGAACAGGTACGGGAAGAGTAAGGAAGCAGTTTATAGCTCTCCATTTTTGAGTTGATACATTTTTGCTTGATTTGCTGCCATTATGTTTGATCAACCACTTGTTGTTGTAATTGTGTTGCAGCTCAAAGGCGTACGCACAAACATATGTTGGGACCCCCTATTATGTGGCTCCAGAAATCTGGGACAACAAACCGTACAACAATAAGAGGTATGTTATCAAAGCTGTTTATGTGGTTCCTGAATTTGATATGGCACAAGATAAAAACTAAAATGAAACCTTGATAATTATTGATCGATGTCCATGTGGGGAAATTGGATTATGGCGACCGTAGAGCCATAAAGTAAAGAATATACGCATTACATTGAGCCTTTTGGTATCTGAATATTTTCTTTATATATGTTTAAATGTGCAAATAATTATATGTACAGATACCCCTAAAGGGATTGGCCATAGAAATTACAATAAGGTCAAATGTGATTAATTTTATTGATCCACATGAGGTGCACTTGGCATTTCAGCAGCATGGGAATAGAATAATTAGAAAAAGCCTTATGAGTAGATACAAATACATATATGTCTTACCTTAGACTAGTGTGCATAATGTTTGCATAAAAATAAGAGTGCAGTTTTATAATGGTTTCAATATGGATGCACTTTAAAGGCATAGCATAGCACATGGAGGCAGTTTCCCACTTTTCTTTAATCTAGGACTACAGAGGAAAGAGAAATGCACCTTATGTTTTCAAAACCCTTCTCATTCTCTCATTAGTCCTCTGGGGGGCATGCTCACTCTCATTCTTCAGTCTTGGACTTCCACCATTCTTGCTGCGTTTTATAGGCACATGTACGATGCCCACATTATGGTGCATACACTGGCAGATTAATTTTGATGATTTATTGTTGGTGTATTTTGGTTTTTGGAATGCCAATCAGAGTACAAACGATGATTTTTAAAATCAGTCTGTGTTCTGGGCAACAGTGTGGGTGGTAGCTGGGAGAGTCATATGTAGAGGTTTATTTGGACAGACCACAGAAACCCTGTAGTAGCAGCCTCATCTATTTGCAGCTGTCTGGCAACACGTTTTCCAAGGAGATCAATAAATTGTGTCATTATTATTCTCATCTTAGCAGTGATTATGTAACTCGACACGTGGGTTAACCCATCTGTCCCAGGACGTGACGAAGGCCTTGTGTGAATGAATAACTGGCTCTTATGTTTCTGTGTTCTGCAGTGATGTGTGGTCTCTGGGCTGTGTTCTGTACGAGCTCTGCGCCCTGCAACACCCGGTACTTCCTCTCACTTGTCCCTCCATGCACCATGAGTTTGACAGTGGGATTCTTTCCAGATACTGTCAATGAATCATTGTATAAACTAGTTCTGCAGTCATCTTGCCACACAGTGAGATACAGTGAGCATTGTTGTAGAATGACTGAGGCCTGGTATCTTTAGCTGGGTTTAATTATCTACTGTGTATTTTTTTCGTTGTCCTGGACGTCCTCACACCTCATTCTTGTGTCCAGTTCCAGGCACCCAGCTGGAAGAGCCTGATTCTGAAGGTGTGTCGGGGTGCGTTCCCTCCCCTCCCCAGCCACCTGCCCTACGAGCTGCAGTATTTGATCAAGCAGATGTTTAAGACAAACCCAAAGGACAGGCCGTCGCTGCACACCATCCTAACATCTCACCGGGTTTCCAAACTGCTGCAACCACATCTGCCTTCTCAGGTAAAAACACTTATACATGCATGGTGACAGCCACTCAAGCAGCCGAACCTGAAGTGATCCGTCCACCCTAACGATATACAGCCTGTTACACAATCTCCCCAGCTGTGCTGACTCTATGTGGAATCTGACCTTTGACAAGCTGCTGTTGGTTCAGATGTGCCGTGAAGCTCATGTTATGAGTTTGATTTACTGCTCTGCTTTGAATCTTTTAAAGGCGATAGAGAAGGAGGAACCGGGGGGGCGTTTGGATCACTGGAAGAGAGAAGAGGGGAGGAAAGTGGCTGATGTTCTGGGAAAGATGAGTTTAATAAAAACATCAACATTCGAAGGTACAGTGTCAAAATTAACAGTCAGAAAATATTATATACTGGGAGAACTACATCACTGAACTTTCTATGAAGTCTAGGATGAACTTGCTTGTGGCTGAGGAAAAAGTACTATTTCCAAAAACAAGAATAATAACAAAAATGAAAATATATCCTTTGACCAGCAGGCACCGAGTTTTCTGAGGGTCACCTGAAAAACACAGAGCCTGGCCTTCGAAAGCAGTGGGCAGCTGTGCCATCAGACAGTGTGCTGCAGGTGTTGGGCAGCGCGAGCCTCATCTCATCCGACAGCCAGACACTCACAGGTTCTACTCTTGGAGGTACACATATGAGATACGACTGCATTTTCATTTCCTGAAGTGCACGGTTTTGAGAATACAGTATAAGAGGGTTGAATCGCTGTTTTTTTACAGGTGCTTCAGAAAAGGCGCAGGACAGTGGGCAGCGGAGACGATGGGAGAGAGACCCTCCCGAGAGGCTTCTCAGTTTTTTGGAGAAGGCTCCTCTGAGCAGAGCCTTTAGCACCTTTTTAATTAACCGAGGAGGTCTACAATAACATTAATACAGTATCTCCTGATAAAATCTCCTGCAACAGTCATTTCAGTCAGGCTTAAACTATGTCATCTGTGATGTTGCGGTTTTTATACTCAGGTGACGACCCTCTGGTGGGACCTCTCTCCCAGCCGCAGGGTGATGAGACTGACGGACCTGAGCCAGAAGTGGCTGTGGATGAGGACCGGCTGCATCCTCGCTCTGATGACGAGGACACGTAAGTATCACAGACTTTACTTAATTAGTGTAGGTTCGTGATTTGAGTGCTTTCTGAAGCCACTATATGTGAAGACAAAGTAAAAATGTATTGCAACATATGTGTTCTCTTCACAGAGACTTTGAGGAAGAATCTCCATGTGACTGGATAGATGAAGTTGAGAAAATGTTTTCAGAACACTAAACAGTCCATTCCATCGCAGCCTACACAGTCACGAGGCTTATTCGTGTTTACATTCGAAACGCTAAATGTGCACATGCCAGAATCGTTTGGGATGTATGTTGCCGTTGTAAACAAGGACCAGTTTTTATGGCACCCTATACTGAAGTTTAAAACAGAGTTAAGCTGAGGGTTTTTTGTATTATACATTTCAAACTCTGCACTGACATTTTTAAGATCTTTAACAAACTGTTAACACTGGATTGCTCCAAAAAAAACTAAACAATACACGTTAAATAAAAAAAAAAGTACTTCCCATAAAATATTGTGCCTCGTCTCTTTATTTGATTTCAAACATCCGCTGTTCAGGTTACCGGTGATAACATTCCTGGTAGATTGAGGCCGTCTGGAAGCTCCTGTTTGGCTTGTCGGGGAAACAGGAAATATTAGACTCAGAGCAGCTGGGTCTCCATGGGGTCACACCATTTTGAAGCTGCCCCCGCCTTTTGATGTCTGTTTCCTTTGCAATATTGAAAGCAGACTAAACATGTTCCGTCATTGGTATACGTTACTTTGTCTTTTATTATTTTGCTGAGACATTAACAAACCATATATCTCCTCCTATTAGCAGTTGTGCGCCTGTATGAATTTCGTCCCACAGTTTAAAAACATACAGGTTAGGTTAACTGGTGACTCTTAAATTGCCTGTAGATGTGAATGTGAGTCAGCCCTGTGACTCTCCCTAGTGTGCCCCACCTCTTGCCCAATGGCAGATGAAGTCAGCATCCAAAGGACGCTTAACAGGATGTGCGGTGTGGATAATGGATGGATGGATATGACCTAAACCGTGCAAACACAAAGAGGTGACCGTAAATGTTGATTATCTACCACTAGATGGAGTCGAAATCACTGCTGTGAGCCTATGGAGTAGGCAGGAGTGAGTAATATACTGTATATCATATATATATATATATATATATATATAAAAAAGTAGGTCTTTGTTGATGTTAAATATCAGATGCAGTCTGCAGACAGGTCAGCGGAAGTTCCCTCTGCTTACTTTTGGGTGCTGGCACCTTGAAGAAGCACAAAGAGGTTTAATACAAGGGAACAAGTAAAGCCTGTTATTGTGGTCGTCTTGCCAAATTAAAAGCTTTACAGCATGAAATAAAAGCAGACAATAGCTGAGCCACATGTGACAAGGGCGAGATAAAAAACAAATCTCACCCTTGACAGTTTGGGCAGAACAGGAAATGGATACAGAACCTTGAGTCAACAAAACCATAATGATGCTGATTCACCAACAGCCACACCAGGAGGGCTGGATTATCCTGCTGCCAAAGTTCCTTCAGTGACAGAAACCTCCCATTAGCTGACAGGACGACTCCAGCATATGAGTCTTTTGCCAGATATCTGCACATAATGGGTTTTATTGAGGAAGTTCAGGGCTGCAGCTCACCACTTATCTTGAAGTCACACTGAATCCCCCCTCCAGGACATGTACTCCAGCCCCTGTCCTGTTTTTCTTTTAATTTGTTTCCCTCTTGTACCTCCAAAAATGTCTATGTTCAGCATAGATGTAGCTGAGCTACAACACCTTCATGCTGTGTGTCCTGTCTCCCATTAGTGTTCATAATGGCCCTTTACCCGATAGGTCTAGGGGGAACACGTTTAAGTCTTGGATCCTTTTAAAATAGTTAACAAATAACAAATCTCAAGGATGCAAATATAATAATAATAATAATGTATGAGAAATGAAATGCATTTGTACCCTACTTAAAAACACTGAGGCAGAGGAGCAGATAAATAGCGGCTTCCTCTTGCAGGAAGGATGTGAAGTTATATCTCAGTGAGTATTAATGAGTCAAAACCGAAATTTCTCAGTGAATGAAGTGCTGCATCTGGACACCAGCCTCACAGCGTGTGTTAACTGTCGGGATGTGAGGCAAAAAAAGTGGCAATAAACATTTAGTTTGAATTCTTAAAAGTCAAATTATATTTGTCCAGTCCAGGCCACAGAGGAGCTTAATTATCTATGACACTGCTTTGAACAAAATAGCCAGAAGTGAAACGACTGAGGTCATAATACCTATGTGACTTTGTGCTGTGTTTTATTTACAGCAGTACAAGGAAAACCACAGTGTTGTTCAAGTGGTGCAGCTCACCCGAACAAATCAAAGGAACATGAGATGTGCTTATATAGCATTTCCTCTCTCTGTTCATCTTACCTTTACAACATATGCGCTCTGTGTTGCAGTGAGCTTACATCTGCAGTGAAGCCCCTGCACCACTGCCTAATCTGAAGTGCATTGATTTTCTTCATGCTCATCCTGGTTACCTAATAGCAAAAGATCAAGCAGCCCATTCTTATCAAATGATGCACACAAGGCATTTCCTTATGTCTTTTTGGGAGATTGCCCACACACCTCGACCCTCAGCTCCTGCAATCACTCTTGATGAAATACTGGCGCTTGCCATGTCTGACAATTTCCCCTTTTGTCTACCTATCACGATGCCTGTGTTTGCGGCTTGCTTTCTCAGCGTCCCCAGCTTCACACAGGAAGAGCTCTGCAGATGTGAGATGACCCAGTGATCTCTCTCTTGTTACTGATGCTCCTCAATCAGTTTCCCTATTCAGAACAAACTGAATCACATTGCTACAGTTCTATTGCTTCTATTCTACAGGAGTTTTATGCAGACATTTATAGGCTCAGTAATTTCTACCACACACAGCGAAGGCAATATTGAAACCTGTGACCATGACTCGCCCAGTAAGGAGAAGTGTTTATTCTTCACGAGGGAGCAGCTCTTCCTGTAGCACTCTAAGGCTCTGTAGTTGGCAGTGTCTGCAACTATAAATATGCAAAATGTCATTGTTATGATTATTACACACCCTCTGCAGTGACCCTCCATTGTCAGCTGCCATTGTTTTGTCACTCCGTATCAGACAATAGAGACTGACGTCGTGGAACAGCACAATTCATCAGCCACTCACAGAAAAAAGGTCAGGAACAGTTAAATTTGGATCCAGGGTTATGCAAAGTGGCTCTGCTGCTGGCTCTGTGTAGCCTGATGGGCCGTTTGCAGTTTGAAACTCGGTAGTTTGTGGCTCACGTACTTTTTGAATCGTGAAGGGCCACTCCACATTTAGGCAGGCTGGCAGGCTCCGTTGGTCTGTCTCTTTGACATCCTTCCCTTTAGCTAATAATAGTTCAATAGTAGACAAGAGTTTGAAGAGACATTTCCCTCTTTTTAAAATCAGCTGAATTGAAGTTATTCAATTTTCAGTTCAGTTTATTTAAATGTGAGTAACTGTTTTATTGTAAATAGTTTGACATTCAGTTCCTTCTAAATGTACCCATCTAACCTTTTTAAAAACTCTGAAGATCATGCAGCAGAAATGTGTGACGCTGGGAGCAGACATGACTGAATAAACTGAAAATACCAGCTTATTTGCATCTGTGAAGGTTCTGTTTCAGAATAAAATCTGACTTTGTCCTTTTCACCTCACTGAGCTACATGCTGCATTTTGTTTGTCTGCATTTAAATCTACATTTGTGACTTATTTCATGTCAGAATCCGTAGAGTATTGTAGCACTGTAGTAGTATGTAAAAGTGACAGCGCAGGGAATAAATTGAGGTTCAATTAGTTGGAAGGAACATAAAGCTTCATTAATTCACAAAGTGAGTATGACACACATTCATTCAAGCTCAGAAAACACAGTATAGTGGCCCCAGCATGAATGAAATCATTCAGTCATGTGATTCTGTACAGGGGCACCGTTAGTATTTACAGCTCAGTGATGTAAAAGAGTGGATCCATACCGTACAAGTCCAGACAAGAAAGAATGATCAATGGCTGAACGTTTTCCAAACATCCGTAAAAAAATGTGAAGACTAATCAACAGGTTGTCCTGTGTAACGCGGGCTAAAAAACATGTGTTGTCAACATCAAGTTTTGGCCCATTTACTAAAATACGTTTTCTTACTTCATACTGATTCTTGCTTGAATGTATCTCTGTGTTAGGTGGAATTGTCTTGGTCTTATCTGCCTGCTCCATGGCGCTAATTCTGGGGTTTGTTTTAGGGCAACGCAGATAACCTCTGTGGTTTCAATGAGCCGTGTCCTCCCCACTCTGTGGCCACAGTGTCAATAAATTAGGTGCCTCTCCAGGACTGTAATTCAAACGGATGCTGAAGTCGTATTTTTAGGTGTGCCATCTTTAAGGAAGTTCCGATGTTCTTCTGAGTGAGAGAATTATCTCTTTAAAAACAGGAATTTGTGGAGTAAACACCAAATATGATAACACTTTATTAAGACTTGTGGTTTTCAGATAAGAGCTCGTTGAGCAGAGGAGGACATCAGCTCGTTCAGGAATCAAACTGTGATTTTCTGTGGTTCAAGGAGCCTGAATTCTGCTGAGGAAGGGAGGGAAAGTGTTGTGTGGTCTAAGAGGCTCTGTGGAAATTCCTCATGGGGAACACGCTGACCTCAAGGCTGACCTGTGTGAGTGTCATGCTATATGATGTGTGTGTTATGCTACTGAGTGTGCTGTGGACATGTCTTTGCTATGAGTTTGTGAGTATCACTAATCCTGCCACACGCTAAGTGAAACCACTGCGTGAAGGCTGAATTTCATCACAAGTTAAAGTAAAGTTCGATTTGAATTGTATGAGGTAAAATTTTTACATGTATTCAGAGCTACGTGCAGTGAACACAGAATTAAGGAGTTGGAATTGCTCAATAGCTGCAGTAAAATGTGACAAATCCGCCTCTGCACAGTGGCCTAAAGCTAAATAAACCTGTTAAGGCAATAAACTGAACCTAAGATTTGTTAACTAATTTACATCTAAATATATGATTAACTAACACAATAGCAACTCAATTTGTATTATCTTATTCTTGTAAGCTGTCACATTGTTAGACATAGTTTACATAATCACGTTTAAGTGTGAGCTTTTATATTATCATGTGCCACAAGGACCCTTTGACAGTGTATTGGATGTGGGACATGTGGCTGTAGCTACAAAAGAGGATTCGTGTGTTTGAAATGGCTGGTCAGACATTGTTTAAACCCCCAGGGGGTTCCAAAGGAAGGGCTCCTGGCTAAGGAAATCACAACCTGTCCCATCAAGCAGTACACACCTAATCATCATAATCTGTTGTTATCTAGCAAACTGGAATTCTATGTTTTAACACTCAGACTGAAGAAAATGCTGGTTGGACTTTTTATTTCTACTAATATCTCACAGTGCGCTGTATGTCCTGGGGGCGTTTACGGTTCGTTATTAGCAGACAGGAGTGTTTCCAGGATATAAATCTGTTAACCCAAAAACATGAGCGTAACAGTGTGTTAATATGTGTACGGTGTGTGTATGACTGAGTGTGTATGGGAATTCCCAGATGGATTCACCAAACAGTTAACCCCACTTACCACAAGTGCCTTTTCATGCTGGGACTTGCGGGTTCTA
Source organism: Ctenopoma multispine (assembly GCA_034779795.1). Classification (NCBI taxonomy): domain Eukaryota; kingdom Metazoa; phylum Chordata; class Actinopteri; order Anabantiformes; family Anabantidae; genus Ctenopoma; species Ctenopoma multispine. Next base: position 4,819,686 of record JAUYWH010000005.1, on the reverse strand, counting down.
TCTTTAGCGTGGAACTGCAGATACACTTCAGGTATTTCTCAACACTCAAAATGACTCAAACCCACACTCATAGACAAAGTAAAATGTGTGTGTGTAATAGAAGATACACATATCTCTTGTGTGTGTGTGTGTGTGTGTGTGTGTGTGTACCTTATACTGATAACATCATAACAGTCTAGGCTTGACTTTTCTCAGGTTTCTCTTTCTTCACAATTCTTTGTCTGTTAGATCTGTGCAGGAAGTTGCTGGCCGGTAAACTCATGTCACACATGCTGCACCACAGCTTTTAAGCACAAACAGGCTCTTGCCTTAAGGTAAAGAGTCATCTTAGCGTTAACAACAATGATGAGTATTGTGCTTTGTCAAACGTGAACTAAATGTTCCGACCTCATTTGTTGGTTTCGTTTGTGAACTGTATGTACAGGACCACAGGACTTTGCACGTTACAGACTGTGCACGTTTTTGTCAACATCACGAAGAGAGGGCTTTATCACCATGCTACTTCACTTTCCGTTTCATTCCAAAGGTGTTATGCAACCAACAGCCGATCAGGTCAAATAACTCCAGCAGGGACTGATAAGTCTTGTTTATGGTCTGAGGTGATGGGGAGTTAAGGAGGATTACATGTGACTGGTTGGTGTTATTTAGTTTACCTCCCTGCTTGCAGACGTGCAGACGTGCAGACGTGCAGACGCTGCGCTCATTCCACCACTGGTTATTAGTTCAGTGCTGCCTCTGATTTTTGCATGACTGAGGCTGTTGTGCTAAAACAAGCGAGATCCTTCTTTTTTGTCTAACCACATCCTGAGAAACAGTTTCTTTCAGCAGCGTTCTGTCTCCTGCATTGTGTCTTTGTATGACCTTCTTCTTCCCAGTCAGGAAAGTTGTATTACAAGCAAGAAATCTGCCTTCCCCCAAGAGGATGACAAACCTTTAACAGAGTGTTAATAATCCCCCCCAAAACCAAGGTAGGACTACCAGAGATGTGGAATATGTTTCTGGTGAGTGGGAAGACAACATTTTCTCATGAGTGCATGCTGTGAGCAAGCAGGACAAAAGGCTGATTATCCTTTACGTAGACCTCCTCTCCCCAGATCCATTTAGTAGGATCAGCACTTCACTTGTCATGTGATCTACAGCTGAGCAGAAGATGAAGATCTTACCCTGGCCTCAGCCCTATCCATCCATTCTTCTCTCCCCCCCGAAAGCTCACAAATACAGAGGTCTCTGTCAATACTCCAGCAGAAATTCTCCTCCTGACACGAGTTCTCAACACACCAGAGGATCTCCAGTCAGCCGGGCTTTACAGAACTTCAAAGCAGCCATTAAAAGGTTCAGTGGAGAAAAGATGCTGGATTTACCTACGCTAAAAGTTAAATGGTAGATCCAGACTTGTTTTCATCTGACTGTGATGACCCTGATGGAAACAGCTTCTCAACCTTAACATTGGTTTTATTTTGTGTGACTCTTTAGGATCCCAACAGTCACTTAGAATTCATTTTTTTAGATCCTATGAGTATATATGTAGATAAAACTACTGGACATGAAACCGTCTATGACTAACAGAATCTAAAAATTCCTTTCTTACATCATCACTTACAATTAAATTTCACATGGTTTCAGCTCATCGGGCACCGGGCAAGAACGCTTTGATGTATGCTCCGATCTTAAAATTACCAGAGTAATACGAAACAGAGTGCCTGCAATGACAAGCAGTGCGGCATCTGTATTTTCTCACCCTGCAACCTGCTGGGAAGGAGAGGTCAGCCTGATTAGATAACTGTTATGTATGCAGAGGAGCCAGCTGGGCTCACGTGAGGGGTCAGTTCGCTGATTCACTGAGCTCATTCAACAGTTAAATGTATTGTTTCTTTCTTTTTTACATTATTAAGCGACATGCACATTGTAAAATAAAAATGGGAACAACTGAGAAAATTCTAAAAGTTGAAGTCATTGTATTTGGGGAAGGTGCTTACAAAATACTTAGTAAGAACTGTTTTACTTCCCTCATGAATTTCCGCTTCGTTCACATTACAGTTAAGTTGGACAATCAGTGTTTTGTCTTGATTAAGATATTATTATTTAAACAATGGTTTCATTTGAATGTCCCTCTAGGTGCTTACCCAGACCTTTAGCCTAGATAACAACATGACTGCATGGTTAGATAAAGTTTATATTTGAATACACAACCAAGACCGCATGACTCATTCACGCCATTTATTTTACATGCCAGTTGCTGACATATAAAATATTAAATATATTCATTAAATCAGTGGTTAAGATGGCTGAACAGTACTGCTTCTAGTTGATGATAGACATATGCCAGGAACTGCCTCAGTGTCACATTATACTCGCTTGTTTTCAGAATCCCTGAATCCCAGATCCTTAACCCTGTCCTTGACTTGCTCACATGGCCCCGGAACCAGAGTTAAAGGTGCAGTTTGAATAAAGTTCTGCTGCTTGACCTTCAAGTTATGTCAATAACGTCAAAGTACCATATGCTTTCTGTTATTCACTTTCACACCGCGTACACTCCTCAGTGGTGCCATATCAATTGTCCACAGTGGGACAAATACTTCACACATCTGTTTTTCTAGAAAACCACAAACAGAATGTTCTTATTAAGGTTTCTTTTTAATTAAATTAGACTTTCATGTTGTTTGAAAGTATTTTCATGCTAGATGACTGTTATAATTCTAATCCTCAGTTTATTTTGGAGCTGTACTGACTGTGCTGTTCTGGTGCAGAGGACCAGCCTTGTCAGCAACGATACTGAAAACACCAAGTCCTTGTGGAAGGGGAAAAACAAAATGTAACAGGATGATAAAGTGAAGTTCCCATCTAGGTTAAGCTAGACATAAACTTTTTTTCCTAGCTTTAGTACCAACTGATCCATTCATTGTGTTTAAACACATCATTTTTAAATTAGAGGGTTTTTCACCACATTTACATACATGGTAGTAGCTAAGTGTCTGTCTTTGTCAGTTGCCATTAATAATGCCACTGGTTACCACACAGGTGGTACCACACAAGCTGTTATTCTCCAGTGGGAGCCAGACAGACTTCATCACTGACTCTCTGCCTCGGCTTTTTCACCACCTTCTCTGCACGCATGCAGGGCAAACAGAAATACTTTTGCAGTTAAATGGTGTCAAGCCGCACCTGTCTGCTGTGGTGCATCATAACACAATGTTCACTCGACTTGTTCAAGCTGGAGGCATGCGAGTCTCATGAGGTTCAATACTACAAATAAACTCGTAACCATCATGTCAATTCTTGGTTCGTGCCACATCACTTTTAAGTTCAACATGTAAAATGACTTCATCATTTCAGCTGTTCTCATTTGTTTTGACAGTAAATGAGTTTTATTCATTACTGTGGCTTGAGTGCAGTATGTGAAATTCTGTGCCAGTGCATTTCATGGTATTAAGACAATACGTATAATATGTTATGAAATAATAAGAACCAATTTATAATTCACAATGAAAAAATAAATCCCTGTACAATCTAGAGCTTGATATATCTTTATGTTAATTTAATATATACTGTCGTATTCTAAAGTTAGCACCACAACTTACCATGGAAATCTACAGATATACAATTCAAAATCATAATTTTCATGCTGTTCAGCGATCACATTCCCTCCCAGGTCACTGGCACAGTAATTTGCTTAACACATTTACAGTGTATTCCACAGGACAGGGACATTTGTAAGTAGTAAAGACAAATCCACAGATGTGAACAAAGGGTCATGTAGCAAAAATACTGCAGAGCAGAGGCTCAGGCTGTCAGTGACAGGTCCAAACATTTGCCCTGAGATGAAGACTGACTTTAGATAATACTTTTTTGGCAGGCGCTTTATTAAGCACTCTGAAAAAATCCATTCCCATTGTCTCATGGAGGTTTGGTTTTTCTATGGAGAGATTGATTTTAATACCTTCTATTCTGAGTGTCGCGATCACACTGAAGACTCATTGTGAAAGACTTTAGCTTTGAGATACCTCAGGCTGAAGTGCAGGTTGGAACCAGTTTCTGACTGCAGGGCTTCGGAGAATCCATCATATTTACTGCTGGCCTGAGACTTCCTCTTGATAGAGTTTTGGATAGTCTCAGAGGTGAAGTAGTAAACAATGGGATCAAAGCAGCAGTTGGATACAGCAATGCAGAGGGCTATTGGGAAGATGGTCCGGACCACGGACTCCACAAAGCAGCCTCTCAAAGTGTTGGTGCGTACAAGAGCATAAAAAACCAAGTTTACGTTGTAAGGAATGAAACAAAAACAAAAAATAGAAAGGTGTACAATTATCATCCTCAGGATCTTCTTTTTGTTAAATTTCCCCCCACGATTGATTTGGGGACTACGCAGGGTCTGCAACACCATGACAGAGCAACCTACGTTGAGTAGCAATGGGATGAAGAAGCCCACTGTCTCTATAAAGATGACCACCTTGGACAGGTGAGATTTCCACTGCTTGGAGGAGAAGTTCTCGAAGCAGAATGTCGCATTTGTCCCGTTCTCATGCGTGGTTGATTCCAACTTGAACCCTGTGGGAAGACTCCCTGACAGCACCAGCACCCACACAGCAGCACACACTATCTTAGCATTGCGTTTTGTCCTAAGCGTCCTGGAGCGAATAGGGTACACAATGGCCAGAAAGCGATCCACACTAATACAGGTGAGAAAGAGCATGCTGCCGTACATGTTGGTGTGGAACAGGGAGGCAGACACCTTGCAGAGCATGCTTCCGAAAGGCCAATTCCGGTTGATGAAGTAGAAGACCCTCAGAGGCAGTGTGAAGACAAACAGCAGGTCAGACACCACCAAGTTCATCATGTACGTTGTGGTCTCATTTTTGAGCTTAAGAGAGCAGGTGAATATATAAATGGCTACAACGTTAGTGATCAGTCCCACCACAAACACAATGCTGAAAACTGCACTGTAAAGTGGGTATTTGAAGTCATCGCTCTTCAGGCAGGAGTTATTTTCGGATGATGGGGTGGTGTACATTCTGAAAGATGAAGAGCGGAGTGAGCGGGGATGTCTGTTATGTATAGATATGTGAAGAAAAGGCTGCACTGTGCATTGGACTCAACATATACGCAGAGTAAAGCACAACAGTCTTAAAACAGGATGCACTGAAAGACACTCATCTGTCATTCAGGCCATTGCCATGAAGATTTCTTTGTCCATGTTAGAGAGGACTGGTGCATATAGTCAGCATGATTCCTTCCCCTGTCTTGTTATAGTTATTCTGGGGGTTACCTCTTGTTGAAAAGACCCCTCCCAGAGGACAGAGATTCAGCCTGGAGTGTCTTCCCCTCCCCCTGCCCTGTCCCTCGACCAGGCTGCACCCCACAAGTTGCAGGCTGAGCTGTACTTACTCAGATAAATCACTCACACAGATTTCACTCAAGATGTCCCCAACTGCCACGAGCTGCTGAGTCCACAGAAAGGATGATGACATATCCACTTTCACGTCTGTTAGGGAGAGGTCCTCATGGCATAATCCGTTCTCTTTGTCAAAATTTAATCCTGTGTTATTGTCCTTCTGAGTTCCACGGCAGCAAAGTTGTCCTCAGCTTTTCCACAAGCTTTCCACCACAAACCACCAGGCTTCCACCCACAAGCAAAAATGAAGCTTGAGTTGAGCTCCTGCTTGTCTGTCTGTGTGTCACAATGCACGTGTGTTTCACTGTTTGCCCTTTGGCTCTGTTTCTGTTTCTCTCTCTCTCTCGCTCTCTCTGTCCTCAGACTGCTCAACACACATCATGCTCAGACAGAGTTTCTGCTTCTCCTTTGTGCTGGTATCAGAGAACGAGTGTGGAAGGGAGAACAGCCGTATCAACTCCTCCCATTGCCCAAAACTCCTCCTACTCCTTTGTCTGTCTTTACAGTTAATGAATCAACCAACCACTCTGCTTTGTGAGGGAATTCATCAAAACTTTATAGTAAGTTTCTATAGGTAGCTGATCTTTGAGCTTTGGTCAGTATGTTATTGCCTGGCTGGAGACTGAAAATAAACGTTTCGACTTACGAATAAACTGTAAAATTAATTTCATTGCAATGTCGGATGCAATGAAATTTAAGGCTTTCTGATTCTGTAATATTAGCAATTTGGGTCCTATTTTTTCATTCAAATTAATATTACCAATATCAGTACTTTAAACCTTTGCAAAGCCAAGATTATCAATATATAAAATCACTGGTTTACTGCAAAAACATTTGTGATATTTAAGCATAATAAGTGATCGTATCTGTATTATCTGTTGGCTTTTACAACTTCCTGGTTACAAGTACATTCAGAAACAGTTTCTCATACTTCACATCACTACTTCAATGTGTCAGAGGGAAATGATATATATATGTTTATATATGTGTTTATCTCATTAGATTTATTTAACAGATTTTGTTATTAGTCACTTTGCCAAAGACAAAAAAAGGAGAAGCTTAAATGCAATACTCACAGAATAAAAGATTAACAAGTTGAGTCTAACAGCAATGACTAGTTATAATCCAGTGTGCAGTATAATATTTAGGACTGATATAAAACCCACAGAAGCTACTTTACTGTTTTACTTTTGATATATTAAGACTATTTGACTTCTAATGCTTATGCACTTCGAATGCAAGAATAGTAATGCAGAAATAATTGTTATATTACTAATTTTAAGAAATCTGTATATCTCAAATTGGGTTCTTTAAACGATTTGCAGTGTGTTTTTCTTCATTAGTGAAGCTGTTACTCAAAGACATAAGTGTCAGAGGAGTTCAACCCTCTGACGTGTCTGCCTCCCCAAGTCTGATGGGATGTACTGGAAAACTGAACTGACTCCTTGTTGTTTTTGACTGCTTGTGTGGGCAGCAGTTCTACTAAAGAAGACCAGCATTTTATTCCGCAAGTGACATTGGAAATTAGACGGAACAAAAGGCTTTCTCTATTCGGTGGCTTTTCAGCTGCCCTTGTCAGTCCATGCCCACATCTTTCTCCTCTCAGCTCACTGCGAAACTAGCATTCAAGTTCTCCTCCAGTAGAAACTCCCTACTTGGCAGTCAGTAAAAACATTGGGGCCTTTGTTGAGAGTGAAGTAGCTTAGAAGGGAGGAATCTGAAATGTATAAATAATGAGTCTTAGTATTCTTAATATAAAGTGCTTTCACCTTCTTCATTGGTAGCATCTCACTGAATACCGTAAACTGCTTAAGTGTATTTTAGTTGTTGCTACTGTGACAAACAGGAAGTATAGTCTACTGTATTACCTGGCTGGGTTTCCCCTCAGCAAACTAATGTGTGTCTGGTAGATCAAATTGTTTTTTTCTGCCAAATCCACTCTTTACTTTGAATAAATCCATGCATCTGTTCTCGTCTGAACAATGCCAAATTTCCCTGTAATGCTGTGTATGTGATAATAAAGCTCTTGAATCTTGAACCTTCACAGAGCTGCCAATAATATCCAAACAAACGAAGGAAAATCTTGCAGAGAATCAAAGGTGTTTCACGGGCACTGTGCCTCTCTTTGTTGGCCCGCCAAAAAATAAACACCATCAAGGCTACAATGAAATGTTCAAGAAAACAGAAAAAAAACTGTACTATTGTCTTGTACGTGCAAAAAAAATCCATCCAGCACATAAAAACAAGCTCTTCACATGCAAGTATATAGTCAATAAACAAAAACATGTGTCTGAAATCCCTGGACTGTTAAATTTCTCACAATGCCAGGAAACTGTCTGGCACCCCCAAGGCCAACAGTGAAAGCATTCAAATACAAGAGCAAAATGTCTGAGAATGATATTAGGGTGACATAATGTGGTTGTGTAATGTCACAAGCCAGCAGCCACAAGTGTAGTGAGACACGCGTTACAAAGCAGATAATATCCTCAAACCATACAAACTGAAAGCAAGGTTGTATTGAACATAGATAAAGTCAGTGATGCATTCACTTAGTTTGAAGGATATTTTGGTCAAAAGAGATGATCAGTGAAAGAAAAATCTAAAAGATGCTTAATGTTGCATCTAATGTTCATTAATGATTTCATTTAATTCAATTTGACAGTATTACCTTTGGATAGAGTTGTGTCCACTGTTTCCAGTCCAATGTGTTAAGCTAAGCTGACATGCTAGAGCTGGTGGGTGCTAATGGTGGCTTCACATCAAGGTACACACATGAAAGTTGTGTAAGTTTTCTCATCTAAAGCCCAGAATGAAAGCAAAATACTGTATTTTACAGACTGCGACTGCATTAGAAAGGAAGTAGATACTTGACCTCACGCAACCCGAGAGGGTGGATTTTGTTTCAGTTTTGGAACCCAAAAAACTTGGGTTTCAACTGGCTCCCCTGTGATTTTCAAGGCAAAATAGATCAGAGCATGTAGATAGCTGAAACACACCTGAGTTTGAATTACGTGAAATCGAAAGCTAAACCAAAGTCCTATTAATGGGGGTAGGAGGAGTTGCTAGGTGTGTGACTGTTACATCTACACACCCACCTTCCCTGCCTTTGTTCCATTTAACAAGCCTATTCAAGGTAGGTGTGTGGTGAACCTGGAAACTCTTCAGATGAAGAGCGAAATGTTTCAACCACTTCAAGAAAGAAGTCCAGTTGCTATAACTCAACCTCCAGACAACTTCACCTGGATGACTGAGAATCTTCATAGACCTAATCCTGTCATTTAAATAGCAAAAAAAGAATCTGTTGTGGGTGTTTGCACAGAAATTTACACCCCCACACTGCAAAAAGCTTGACTCTGACTCCATGTACTCTCATAAAATGCCCCTTTACTACAGGTCTTATAAACTCAGTGTCGGTTTTTCCACAACTTTTGCAAGTTTGATTTCCTGTTTCACTTTTCATTTCCTTATATCACAGCGCACTGTCATTTCAGGTAAGCCTACACTAGGCCACTGATTTAAATTTTATCTTGTTGCTTCCACATTTTAACAGATAAGTATGTCAAAGTATGGGAAAGACAAACCAGACGTGAGCATATTATTGCAGCCAGAAATCGATTGACTAACAGGATGTGGTTTCATCTCTTCGTATGGATTTAGGAGCATTGAGTAGAGGAGCCAACTGCACAGGAGGCGCAAACTGGAGGAGAGGGTTGTATGGCAGAGCACCAGTTACTGTTGGCAGCTATGTGCACTCCCTTGTTCCATGTAAAACCGTTGAAGTTGTGAGTGTAACCGGTGCGTGTCAAAGATGTTGCACTTGCCCCAACTAGTTTGTCAGTCACCAGAGGAATTTGAGCCAATTACACTTCTATACTGTATATTATTGTGTGCATTACCCTCAGAGCTATATGCACGTAAATGTAATATAATTTGTCTTAGGACGAGCCATTAGCTGGAGCCAAGTAACTGGATTATCATTTCACAGCGGTTGATCTGGCTTTCATCATAATATGCGGAAACACAGTCTGTCCGCTCTTCGAATTCTGCTTCACTCAACTCCTGCTGCCCTTCACATGTTAGACAGTCGCCCCGACATTATCCTGCAGAACACCTTGATAAATATTTTACGGCAAACCGTGCGGGCTCTGAAGCAGCAAAGCAGCACCAAATTATAATGCTCCTCCTCAGCAGCGCTGTGAAGTGTCATGGTGTTCTTTGTTACACGAAGGATAAATGGTGCATTGACTGGACTCCAAATTTGCTAACTCCTGACTACAATTAGCTTATATTGATGTTTTTCCACATTCACATATTTTTCCAGCCCACATGTTTCAATGTTGGATGTTTATACAGCATTATTAGCTAAAACTGATTGCTGACTGTTTATTAATTTATCTTAGACAAAGCCTTGACCATATTTTAAGACAAATGTACACTCACTGGGAACTTTATTAGGTACGCAATTGAATGCAACCCAGTACAGCAGCTCTGCTATTAAGGTTAAAAGTTCTCAATTTATTTTGAAGCCGTCAGAAACTAGATCTATTTACATAAATGAGGGGGGAAGAATATAACACCTATTAACATAGTACACTCAAATTTAACTCCACAACACAGTATGACATAAACTGCAAACACAGATCAACAAAAACAGGAAACTTATAACGTTGTAAAAGTGGAACTCGTGGGAAGGCTGCTGTATTCGACAGCATTAGACCGAACAGATGTACCTTCTATAAGTTGCCACTGTGTATATTTAATAACCATGTATGTTCTTCTAAATGCGGCACGGCAACTTTACTGCAATTGCACATGCAGAAATAGAAAGCCAAATGTGTTAAAAATGTTTCCTTTTGCAGGAAGAGGGAAACTGACTCTATTACATCTCAACATGCAAGAATGAGTAACACTGTGTCCATGCTAAAATCATTGCCACCACTCTCTACTCAGATTATATAACTATGTTGTACTCTAAATTGTATATTAAGCTTTAAATGTCTTTTTAATACATGAATAATAATAATAATTGTGTTTGCTTCCATTTCTTTCACAGGTGAAATTAAGTTTATGGATGGATGGTTATTTTCAAAGGAAATGCATGCTTGAGTTAAAGCAGCACTAATATGCAGATACAGTAAATTGTGTGGTAACATTTTAGAAAAAAAGTGAGGCAGAAGGAAAAATGTCAATATGTAATCTGAGTATTCAACAGGCAATAAACACAGAATTGCAGGTACAAGTACAAAAATATTCAATATTAAAAATATTCAAATACTACAAATTGAACTGTTATTGCTTAGATTTGCTATTGGTAAAACACAGTTATCACAGTTTGTGTTTTGTAGCTTGCATTGACACAAACATGGTGCCGTATTGTATTATTTCGTTTAGTATTTTACATTATGTATACAGAGCATGTGTATGAAAGCTGAAGAATTTCAAAACAGACCAGCAAGCACAGTAATAACAGATCAGTTTATATAGTTATTCAGTTTAATACTTTTTAGATTGTCAAAAGTTACTATGAGTGCCACTATCAGCATTTTCCATACAAAACAGGAACACACAGGTAGTCGGTAATTATCAAAATATTCCAACAAAAATTCAACAAATGCAGTGATAAAGTGAAAGCAGTTTGTTACATTCTATTCAGATGGATTTAATGTGGAATTATCTGGTAACTATATTTAAAGACGTTGTGGAGCTTTATCAGTGTTGGGCTGTATTCAATAGTAAGCCTGCATTTACACAACACAAATGCTATTTGCCATTTAATGACAATAAGGTGCTACCAGGGGAAATATATAAAGAAACACTTGTAAAAATAACCAGAAGGTTGCTGCCAACATATATATAAAAAAAAACAAAAAGAAAACTTTTGTAAACATATCAAACGACTGTAAAATCTGCTTCGTCTACAGTGCAACATCACTGACAGGCTACACGGGGAATCAATATGCTTGTGTGAGTCAGAAACTGTTTCCATCTGTACAGAAAGAGTTTATCTGAACAGTAAACATGCAGTAGCATGCTTTTATCTCTTGTAAAGTGTAACTGACCTCAACTTTTTTTTTTTTTCCTATCAGTCTGCCGACATTTGGTGTAGTTACTGTCTACAGGCAAACAGTGCAAATATTATTTGAACAAACATTCAGCAGTAACCGTAATAACTGTAAGTTACTGTTATGTGTTGGATGGCCTACGTGAAAAACTACAACTCAAAACAAAAAGGCAAATTTTAACAATGACTTGCAAGAGGACAGGTACCAGGCAAACTAAGTAGTTTCAGTTTCTAAAAACGGGAAAAACATCTTTTTCCTTTGTAACCACTACTCAAAAATCAAGGCGTCAAAAAAAAAAAAAAAAAAAAAAAAGCAGTATAACGTGAAGGGTCAATTCATGGGTGATACTTCTACCTTGATGACAATCCCTTATCCTGCAACAAATTCTTCTTAGTTTATAGCATTTTCATTCATCCTCTATGAGCTGCTTGACAATGTGAGAAAGGTCCCTAAACCAGATCCGCCTGGTGACTAATCTGATCAGACAAAGCATACTGTATTGTCAGTAACACAAAGATAACAGAAGGATGACCACTGTGCCATATCTTTTCATTTGGCCTTTGCACGGCACTGTTGTGTCACTGCTTGTGACCGGACTGCTGTTGTAATTTAGAGCGCGTTTAGAATAGGTTTAGGGCAGTAACACGGACACATCAGGTAGCATTCCCAGTGACAAGGCTTAAAAGTAATAATCAGCCTGGTCTACTTATTGGTTTAAGTCTGTCTGCAACACAGTGAGCTTAAACCTAATCATTTTGATTGGCCACTAAAGGGGCACTCAAGTCAGTTCTTGAAGGCGCCATAGCGGCTGGCCTTGCTAATGAAGTTCTTGAGCAGGTCGTGGTCCATGTCTGCAAAGGCTTGGGTCTGAGTGACAGCTGTTAGGTGGTTGACACAAAACTTGAAGCAGAACTCCTCCAGGTCCTAAAAATGAAGAGGGCTGTCTGGTCATTGCTGAGGAACATAACTGACTAGCTACTGTGAAGGCCCCACACCACCACTATGGTGTGTGACTGTGTGTCAGGGGCTATAAGCTTACCCGCGCCTCATATTTGACAGCAGCAGAGAGCAGAGTGATGGCGTTCTCCTCAGAGATGCCTCTCTTGATTGTTTCCTGGCACAGCCTCTTCAGCCTTGTCTCTCGGTAGAATGTAGCCAAGTCTAGCAGCCCTGCACACACAAGAACAGCGAACGGGTGACTGTGTTTAGGACTGTGCAGTGCCTTCATTCATAGTGCTCTCAGTAAGTAAAAGACTGCAAATGACTTACCAATAGCATCCTCTGGTGGCAGGTTGATAGTGTCTGTGTAGAGATACTCCAGAAAGGCTCTGTACACCAGATATGAGAACTGGTGGATTTCTATGGCATCCTCATCTGTTTCATTTAGCAATGCGCGGAAATGTTCACACCTAGAGAGAGATGAAAAACATTTATGCATCAAGTATTTACCACACGTTAAGTGGAAAACCCTGTTAAGACAATATACTTTCAAAGAACTGAAACCAAGGTTTGCATTCAGTTGTTGTCACGCAGAGTATCTGAGCTAAAGCAAGATGCATTACCAGTCATGCAAAAAATTGCAAGACTCTGTGTTCAGTATGTATATTACTGTATATTATTTCTCATACTACTGTACATATAACATAACTTATACCGTGTACCTTATCCTGCACTTGCTGCTTA
>JAUYWH010000005.1:4670834-4803239 GCA_034779795.1 Ctenopoma multispine | reverse complement strand
ACACACACACACACACACACACACACACACACACACACACACACACACACACACACACACACACACACACTTCATTTTTATGAAACATTTGGGCAGCAGTGACACAGCATCATCATGAAACCAGACCCTAAGGTTTTGCATCTGCCATCTTGTTTGAACATAATATTATTCCTTTGCCTCCAGAAGAAATTTCTCCTTGGGGACAAGGAAAATATTCTGAACTGGATTACCTGCAGTGGCGATAACCACATGTGGTCCTGTTCCGTAGCTTAGGGACACAATCTTCTTTCCACACAAGACATCAATCCTGCGAGGCTCAATGGTGCTTTGAAGATCTCCAAGTCCTAAACAGCCACTGCAGTTAGTACCCAGAGCAAAGACCTGCAAAATCCCAGACATCTCTGCTCAAATGCTTCTGACAGTTATAAATGATACATATAAATGTTATGCTGACACAAATTTAGAAACGTTTAAGTGGCATACAGCTACACAAATAACATTTGACAATATTTGAATTGCTGTGTAGAGAGAAATGTTAAAGTGTATGTGATGATATACAGTTAAGTAACTAAATATCGATATTTATTAACAGGATAATAATCAAGTTTAAAATTGAACTGTTTATATGACGTCCTATTTTTACGGCAAGGGTTTCAACAATGCTTTGATTAACAATTTAAAATGTCAAAATGCATTTTTTGTGATGTGTATGTGTTGTATGAAAAGTTTATTCCAATATTTTAGGTGAAATCCACCAAACTGCCACAGGGACAAATAAGCAAGTGTGGAAGGCTGAGGCACGGTTACACCTTTCCACAGGATAAAAATGCAGCTTGCTTAGGTATTAGGTGCATAAGGCTAAAGATAGCCTCTTTCTATCTGCTTATCCCTTTGGCTGGAACGGCACCCTGTATCAACCACAGAGGGAGAACCTGCAGCGTTTTTCTACCCACTTCTTAATGGGGGGGAAAAATCTAACCAATATTAAGTCATCCAACACATCCTCATATAAACAGGAAGAGGAAACGTTGACTAAAGTCAAAGTACTACCTCATCATTAACTGTGACGTAGAGGGCTTCATTCGCAGCATTGCCAAAGACACAAGCCTGCCGGATAAGCCTTAGTTCCTCAGGAGGAAGGAGTGCAAACACTGGCCACTTCCCCACGTCCAGCATACTACTCAGCTGTGAAACGACAAGGAAACACCGTTAAACTATTTTTAAGAGACATTCAAGAGGTGCTGAGCTTATGTTAAAATCCATTCCTGAAGTGGTTAATCAAGCTTTGCATTTAAATGTTTACGGTAGAGTTACTTTAAAGATATTCTGGCAGAATCAGCACAAAAGACCGAAAGATAATTCCAGAAGGATATGCAATGCTATTATATTACTATATTATAATGGTTATGAATAATTAGGTCTGTAGAAACAAATGCATTAAGTATAAGTGAATGGATGAAATAATCCAGACGATTTTCCATATCTCAAACGTACCCAGGGGCTCAGACAGCAACTGGGAACTGAGCCTGGTTCTGTTGACAGATTGAAACACGCATGCCTGTTGACTGAGGTAAACCTGTTAACCTGTGTTTACTGACAGAAGGAGTGAAGTTCACGTTACCCCTACATTTGTCTGTGTGCTACCATATCTGAAACCTGCCACAATACTGTGAGCACCACGGCTGAACTATAGGTCGTGTAAGCTTCCTTATTCTTAATTTATATTATGAGGGGTGCTACAGTGGATCTAAAACTGGTTGTCTGGGTTTATTTATTGTATATAATATATAATTTAGACGTTCATTTACATTTTACTGCCTCAGCAAGTTTCAAAATGCACTTAAAACCCCCTGTTTTATCTCGCAAAACTAAAGTGAAACTATCAAGGGACCAATAGCATGAACCCACATCTTGTGCTCTCTGAACACATGCAGATTTTATCAGATGTTCAACACTATCTAAGAGGACACAATCACACACACATACAAAAACTATTAATCTAATTAGTGTGAGTCTGCATGGAGTAGCTCATGGTTCAAACTACCCTCGTTACCTTGCTGTTGTTCTAGCTAGTATTTCGTCCGCGACGCCGTTTTCTATTCGACAGTAACGCTGAAAATCGTCAGCCAACATATTTATGCTGCTGACTGATTCATCTCTGCAATCCGGTGCAGTAAAGCTTCATAACAGTTACTATAGTTGCACATTATTGTAGTTAGCGTTGATCGCTACAAGACCGAGTGAAAAACACCATCACCTTACTTCCTGTCGTCTGGTGGCGGTGCGTTCACGGGAAGTCGTAGCTGAGAACCTCTCTGTTTATTAGTATTACCCAGAAATAATCGTTACTGTTAGGTGTCTCGCATGAGGTGACTTTCTTTATTCTTGAAACATATGAGAATAAAGATTGTAAACTTATGTATTGTTTTTTTTTTTTTGTATTAAAAAAATTGCAATAATGTGTTATTGGCTAATACGAGCATTAACAGTTTAGTAAAAAAACGCAAACATACAAGTCCACTTAAAGCACTGGTTCCCAAACTCGGTCCTCAGGCCAGAGGGGGGCTGGAGGACTGGATTTGGGAACCACTGACATAAAGCAACATGTGAAAATCTTAAGAAATACGTAACACGTAGAACTACGCTGATAATTAACATAACATATTAATGTTTTATTATACACTATATTTAATATTTTCTATGCTACATTTTAAATGCTAATGCTCGTAATAACCAATAACACATTCCGAGATATATATATAACACAAATGATCCTCAGTTTAAAGTGCAACCTGTTCCTGTTTTACATGTGTTTTGATGTGTTTTATTATGTATTAATCTTTATTTTCCTGTGTTAATCTATATGATCTTGTTTTTCATGTATTAATCTTTATTATCTTGTATATTTCTATATTGTTATATTGGCTACTGCAACACTGGAATCTGATAGAAGTGACTACTTTCGTGACTTTTGCTTACTAAAGTCACATTGGTTTTTGGTTTAGTTTTACATATCTAAATACTTTATTATGTCTGTTATTTATTTTCTTGGTGTTTCACAGTTATTTCTAAGCCTCTGTAGGCTCCGTAGGCTCTTAGTGGAATCCTCAGAGAAAACAGCAAACACTAATCTCATAAAATGAGAGAGAAGAAGACATATGTACAAACCAGCTGTCGTCAGTCGGCCATCCAAAAACGACAGTACAACTTTTTTTTATCTGTTTCGTGGAAGAGTGCTGCTTTGCATTTAAAATGTCGTTTACTATTGTGGCAAAAGCATTAGCGTATCAGGGCCAGCAGGTGGAGCTATGGAGAGCCCAGTGTTAGCGCATGTCAAATACACTTTTGTATCCAACCTTTGCACTCATTCATTTGCCACGATTGTATTTCGTTTGAAAATAAAATCCTGTGTTTGTGATCATAATGCCTCTGACAATAAATGCTGAGGTAATATTCCGAGATATAACGTTTGTGGTTGTATAATTGTTAGTGGATTGTGCATTATAAAAATCTTGAGACTTTGCAAAACTCGTGTATGCATGTGCAACCAGTCCTTTAACCATTGATGGTTAATATAGGTTAATGTATTAGATGTTGCACATTTTTCTGTGTGTGTGTGATGGTCGATCTGATTTCAGACACGTCAACCTTAAGGCCTTATTTAAACTGATGGGAATGTAGGAGGACATATGAAATACAGTATCTCTGTACCTGACACTGATCACGCCCACGATCCCAAATAAAATAACTAAAATTAAAAGCAATGTGATAAGATTATAAATGTTTCTCTTCTCTATCTTGGAATTTGGGATTCGTCACCGTTTACCGTAACACGCATGCGCGGAGCGAACAGAACGCGATGGCGAAATTCCTGCTTTTTCTGCGAGGAGCAGGGTTGGATGAAAAGTTATCTCGATAAAATTGACAGTTACGCTAACATTATCGATGCTCGGTATCGTTCCTGTTGCTCGCTAGCCACTTTGATCTGTTTTAGGCTTAGTTAATACGAGCAATCGCCGTTTATAGTACGAGAAAAGCACAGCTTCATCTTGCTAACTACTAGCTAGGTAGCAAAGCTAGCATGCCAGACTTTGCCTTGTCCTGTGTTTATCTGGGTAGCTAGCAAGTTCTCCGTCTCAGGTGTTGCAGAAAGTAGCTGGTTCTCGGAGCTCGCTGAGGTTGAACATTTCTGGAAGAGCTGCGGGGGAATCACCACTGTTCATCGGCGTGTCAGTGAAGACTGCTGCTGCCGACTGAGTGAGTAACGTTAACTGCGCTATTGGTCATGACTCGCTTGTGTTGCTGAAAGTCAGCGGTGTATTAACTCTGTATCTTAATGGAACTCGAAATACATCTTAAGCTTATCGTTTTTACTTAGCAGACAACTGTTTTTTTATAGTTGAATAACGCACAGGTTATGGCGTAGCGCTAAACACACGGACTCACTTGTAGCTAAGTTAAAGTAAGCAGTCGCCTTGACTGCAAGGTGGCTAACCTGGCTAACTTAGCCAAGACAAATAAGGAACACTACCTCTGAACACTGACGGTATTAACAGTGTGACATGTTAAATATAACGAAGCTCATGCCTGTAGTTGACAGACCTGGGGACGGTACTGTATAAGGCAGACATAGGGTTAGCTAAGTGGGTAAGGCTAAATTAGACATCCACGTTACATGGATAGCCAGCTGTTAAACCATGTAATGCTGGCCGCCACAGGGAAACATTTCTCCAGGTATTGCAGAACAAAAAACATTACAGCGTGACATATTTAAGTGATTAGAAACTGACTGCGGACATTTTCAGCTCATTATACAATTGGATAATTTCCCTCATCATCATCATGTTTTTGTTTTTGTCAAATTCTTAACATTGAGTAATAAGCAGACGTAATGCCTAGACAGATTAACCTATTATTCTAACATGCAGGGTGTTTCTCAAAACTGTAACTGAGAAACAGCTGTTACGTCCTTATCGCCTGCTCTCCTAGCCATAGTCAAATGTCATGTATAGTCAGTGAAACAACAGATGTTACCACAATTTCGATATGCAATCGGTGTTTCTGTGACAGGGGCGGCTGTGCACAGGCATTTAGTATAATGCAACTACAATGGGGCTTTAACATGAGAATCGACTGGCGTTTTTTTATTGATTTTTAATCGTTATTTGCAATACTTTTGACAGCTTTTACAGACATCTCTTTCTAGAAAAGGTGTAGGAATAGAGACAGATGATACCTGCTCACTGCATTAATTTATTAGTGCAGGCACTCATGTATCCGTCACATGTAACTCCCAAGTTTTAAAGAACATGTACACAGCCTTGCTTCACACCACTCACTTGCATCGTCTTGGAAAATGGGGAGAAAAAAATGTGTGAGATCAAATTCCACTTTACCAGGTGTATTAAAGGTGGTCTGGGAATAGTGTCTGTCATCAGGTGATAGGAGTGTGTTCTTGACAAATTATATTAAAGTTAAAAATGTGTTTACTTGAAGTTGACTTATAGCTACATATTTAATGATTGCAGTGATTGACTCTGAGGCCTTATGACCACTGGAAGGATCTTGAAATCATCTAAATCCTGCTAGTAGTACTACGCTAATCTCATGTCAGTCCTCTACAGCAGTTACCTGAAGTCTAGTTCCTCGACCATCACACGGTTAACTCACTTTGTTGTAAGCTTAGGAAGGGGAGTGACTAAAGCTAACAGATAAGCCAGATCACTGTGGTTTAGATGCGCATGCGCTAGATTGTAATTAGGTATAAGGACACGTTACATTTCTCTTATGGTGTTCTTTTGTTTACATAGTTTTTGTTAGCTATGGAATCTTTCCACATGATCTCCTCACCAGTGATTTGTCCTCAGCGTGGCTGTTTAGTCTTTCTAGTCTCTATATTGCAGTGTCTTAAAAGAGACTGTATCTTCTCTGGATACTCTCATATGGTTCAACTTGAGCTTGTGTAAAATCAGTTTACTCAGGAATAATTTCCTGCATACACTCTTACAGTGGCTAACAGCAAAGGCCTTTCATTTACCGTTAAATGTTTATATTTACATAGAGACATATTTATGTCCTGTAAAAGAAAATGCATCTCATAAGACGTTTCTGTGGTCTGTAATCAGGCCTGTTTAGTTTGGAATAGCTGGTCTAACATGGCAGCTCATTAATGCTATCAGAAAATATCTTTCAGTTATGATGAATGCCAAATTCCTACTCAGATGACCTTACTGAAAGCATTTAGAAGTCATTTGCTTCATGCCTGGTTGCTTGTATACTAAAGAAGGCTGATTTTGCCTGAATATGCTTGCAGCATTTGAAATTGATAAATATATTGTATAATATAATACAGAGTAAAATCACTGTCATTTTGCAGCAATCAGTGTTTATCTGCATCCATCCACACTTCATCAAG
Source organism: Ctenopoma multispine (assembly GCA_034779795.1). NCBI lineage: Eukaryota > Metazoa > Chordata > Actinopteri > Anabantiformes > Anabantidae > Ctenopoma > Ctenopoma multispine. The sequence continues at coordinate 4,796,824 of JAUYWH010000005.1, read as the reverse complement.
ATATGCATTCATCCATTGTTGTTTTTCATAACTTGCATAAATCTTACAGGTAGACACATATGATTCACTAATAATAAACCTTCCATGATGATCACATTTCCCTGGTGAAGAAAAACCAGGAGGTAGGCATATCTTTGATAAGATCAACAATCAGGAGAAGACATTACAGAGGTTGTATTTTCAAAAAGGTAAATCGGTAATTCAGTTTTCGGTTTCAGTAATTTCCCAGTAAACCCAGTACACCCACTGCAATAGAAGAATGACATTTAAAGCAAAAAAAGAATGAGACAAACTCACTCTTCCAGTAATCATTCAATTAAGTAAAAGTAAAATTAAGGAAGAAAGAAATAAGAAGCAGATTCTGTTAGGAAATCAAGATTACCAGTCCACTCTTGCAAGTATAAAATATAGGCTAATTCATCATACCCTTCAATATCCTCGAAATGCTTAAGATGATACAGCTTTGATGGAAATGTTGTGGAGCTGGGAGGAATCAAAGAGTTGCTGAACCTCAGTATATCAACAGTTTAGAAATCCATTACATAGAGACATTAAGCTGGACCCAAGTGTGGCCCTTTTCGGGGATTGTGATATGTTATTTTGTTGTGGCTGAGATCCATTTCAGGGAAATGGTTTTACTCACTGTGTCAGCACCTAAGAAATGTATTTTATTATAGGGAAAGTCTGACCCCCACCCACCCCACAACACAACAGTAATGGTACAATAAGCTTTTATCATGCTAGATACACAACATTTTAGTGTTTTGTGTGAGTCATGAGTGGCAGTAAGAGGAGGAAGGTAAAGACATCAATAACTATGAAATTAATTATAATTCAGATGAATAAGTATTGTTAACAAAAACACTGCAGAGTTTTGGAACATCATCCTATGAATAGATGAGACAAAGATCAACTTTCACCATAATGGTGGGAATGGAAAAAGCCTAAGGCGAAGGTTAAGGCACAACACAGGCGGGAAAGACCGGGTAGACTATCACCAGAGAAGAAGCTCAGCATCCAGTAATATCTATGGGTTCCAGATTTCAGGTAGTCATTGTTTGCAAAGTATTTAAAAAATATGAAACGTCTGAGCACACACAAATGCTTTTCGAGGGTTCATAAGGGACATCTCTATTGTTTCATTTAAAATCAATTGTGGTCACATTCAGAGCCACCATCATCAAGATTCTCTCATTGTCCAAACACTGTAAGGAACTGTAAATGCTGTTCTCATCACTGGTCTAATGACTTGCTGGAATCCTCTAGACAATGATTCCACAAACCTTTGAGGCATAATTTGTACATTAATTGCTTTGTCTTTGTTGCAGGAGTACTCCTCAGTGGTGTGAATGAGGGAGACATGGCAGACCACACCCCACCTCTGGAGCCCGGCCAGCATCTCAGCCCTGAACTCCCAATCCTAGCCTCACCACCACCCCCAGCTATGGTCAATGGGGATGGCCCCCAGCAGGTACACTAAAACCTGTTTCTTTGCCATTAGTCACTTGCCAAATTACATTTTATGTTCACAGATATACCATGAGATGGGCGTACAGTTATATGCATATTACAGGGCTGGATGCCTTGAAATGCCAGTGCATTCATGGGCTTAATCAGTGAAACAGAAATTTTAGTGGTCGCACTTGTAGCACCTGATAACTAACTTAAGTGGTAACACTAACAGCAGTGACATAAAGTGGGTTTCCATCTGTTCCACCTGTTTTGCATTTTACATTTAAATTGAAAACAGTGAACAGTATGTATTTCTTGTGAAACCTTCTGTGTTTAGAGGTCTGTTTCAGCTGCATATGCAGATATGGTTCTCACTCAGATAGGTATTGAAACAACCCAAACTGATTCACTCTCTTCAGCTGCACATGGAATATATTTCATAGGCAACAGGTGCTTGTTAGTTCTGAACCACCATCTCTCTCAGTTTTGATAGCACATTTTTTTTCTTATGGGTACAGGATAGGGGGTGATATCCCCCATCATCCCTTGTCAGTATCAGAGTGAGACTGAGTGGCCCTGACAAGCCTGGGTGATTTCCCTGTCATTTTGATGGTCATCAGTTCGATTTGCTTAAGTTTCAGTGATTTCCTGGGGGATAGCATGGAACCCAAGAGTGATATCTTTTTTGTCATTTCCTCAGTCTCATGCAGTTTGTCCAGATAAGACATTCTAATATTAGCACTGCCCTATGAACATGCGTTTCCGCCCACCTCGTCATTTTCCACGGTGGAAAGGCCCTCACCTGAATCAGGCTTTGTTGACGTAGAGATCAAATTTTGCTGCTTGTGTTGTGAGGTGACGGTGGTGTTCTCATGGAATTCAGTTACCTTACCACCTCCCACAAAGGTTACCTGATTATCTGAACATGCCTCATGTTTACAGTGCTTTATGAGAGCTAAAGGAATAACATGCGGCTATTCCGTCCTGGCTTACATCATTACTACCCTGCTGCTCAGACCAATTTGAGACACTGCATGTTGATGATCATTGAAATGTACTGAAATGTGTTCCTGTGAGGAGGAATAACAAGTATCAAATAACCCAGCAGTTACTGTGTTTTTCAAACCCCGGCACGACTACTTTGTTTTTGAGCTTGGAGTGTTTGTTTATCCCTCTCAGACATATCAATACCCAGGTACAAAACATAATCATGTAATCAGGTACATGAGCAGTTGGGTACAAAACAAACTATTCTATTAAACTAAAATTTGATCATTTGGATTATACATTACAAAAAATGTATGAGGTTTGAAGGGCTCTAGTTAAAAACAGATGTCAAAAACACTGTATGTAATTTATTTCAATTCATAAGGCCCAGAAACAAAATAAAACATGACCACTGTCACAAAACCAGCAATTGGTATTGGCCATTATGCATGCATTTTTATTTTTGAAATCCCACCAAAACTGGATGTTATAGTTTCAGGAATGATTTCCAAAAGCTTTAACATGGGTGCTTGTACTTGCAAATGAAATGGCTTTTTACAGTTGACTTGGAGGGCTTGAGATCGAGTGTGTAGTTGTTAGTCTGTTTCAGATTGACTTCTCTTGCATGGGATTTATTAAAATGTAAGCGGAAGAGTTGTGGGTTGCAAAACACACAGACACAATGCTTAGGAGCATAAATACTAGTTGTAATTTGTGGGTTTTGACATTTGTATTGATTACATTTTTGGCTCTGAATTTGTGTAGCCTTGATTTTGATAGTTTTGAGAATTTGGTACCCTTAAGCTTTTTTTAGCTTGCTCATTGGAAACTGGATGGATATATGCAGTGCTTTCTCCTATTAAGGTTGTTTTTATTACTTTACGAAAAACACACATAAGACACACTGTGTGACTGAGTGGTGTCAAAGTCTATCTCCTGATCTCCTGTGATGCCAAACGTAAAAAAGGGCTCCCATTTTGCATTATTCTGTGCAGGGCTTTTTAGGGATTGTTGTTTGAGTGTTGCTGGGACCAGGATGCGGCTTACGTGTGTTGTGTGTCTGGCGAGGTGTGTAAATAACGTGACAGCAGTGGAGTGAGGAGCAGGAACCACTGGAAGGGTCTGGGCCCTGACAAAGCGAGGCAGGACTGTGGTGACAGTGAAGAGGATTCACACTGATGGCTGACCCGTGTGTTTCTGACCTTATGTGGAGAAGCAGCAAGGAGACTTCAATCTTTGTACTTAGTTTCTTTATCTTTATCCCAGTCTTAGCTTGGTATTAATGGTCTGTTAGACCAATTATTCTGAGTCAGAGAAGAAGCTGTTTTTTGGAGGTCATTACCTGAGATGATTCCTTTTTAGAGATGACATTGGCTGCTGTATGACTCACTGTTCCCCCCCTCATATATTTTTCCTCCTCTTGATGTTTTTGGATTATAGCTAAATTGTTAACAGATGAATCTATTATTTCAGTCAATTTTTAAGTTTATCTAATGGCTATATGTATTTTTGTTGTATTTAGTTCATCATTCTTTTACATCAGACCTACCATTTAATGTTTATATGTTCCTCTGTTTTGATGAATTTTAGGGCAAAGGGTAAGTGATTAAAAACACTTTTGATAAAAAGTTAAGCTGCTAGTTAGATGTCTTTCATTGGCAGCTATCTTCAAGAATATTCTCAGAATATGAATCACTCCTTGGTATAGACCTCTTGCTGTGCAGTTTCAGTTTCAGTTTCATAGGGAACACCCAATCTTTTGGGAAATATCTGTACATGCAAGACCTTTCAAGATGATGCAGCATTCTGAGGAATATCTAGAAACAGTGAATTTAGGAGTTGGAATTATGTTGTTCAGTTGCTTTGAATTAAAATGTTGTTCTAACATCCTCATTTAAACATAATCATGTTGATTTAAATCTTCTAAGATGTGAGCTGAGATTTTAAAAATCTCTTTAAAAATGTATTGTTTGCTCTGGAATGTGAGAGATACTGCATTAGATACTGTAGTGAAACAAACCGAACAAGGATTACAGTCATAAGTTATGCAGAGTTGTGCGTTCACACATGCAGCACACAGCAGGAGATGGGTCTGGGTCAGACATGTTCTCACTTGGAGAAATGTTCTGTTTGGTTTTGGTGAGAGGTGGCCCCTGGTGTGCAGTAGACACACTGAGAAAATCAATTGTGTTTACAGCACATCGAAGTCGAGTAAGTCACATAATTAGAAATGAAGCATCATGAATATAACCCCGGTTTCCTGAATGAGAGAAGCGATATACAACAACAGAAAACATGGTAAATATTTTTGATATTTTCTGATGTTGTGCTGAGTAGATAAACTGAAAGGTAACACCCACTCGCTTTACAACTGATCTTACAGAAACATAATGCAATCTTTGTACTAGGGACTCTCAGCATAAAGTTCAGTTAATGTCCAGACATAAGGTAATGTTCTGAGAGGTTCAGGGTACCAGTGCACATGTGAAAGCAGCTATACAGTCACAATCTGCTTGTGGCTGTGTGCCATGAGTATGCTAATGCTATTGTGTGATAGTGAGGCCTTACTCCCGACTCAGATGTCTTTTAGTACTGTTTTTGTATGCTATAGCTGAGCACTAGAGACAGGGCCTTGGCTATGAGCCCCTCACAAGTTACCAAAGGGCCTGAGATGTTATGACAAAAATGCATCCCACTCTGCCTATCTCCTGGTCAGCCACTGAACTATCTGTGAAGATAGGGATGAGCCCACTACTTGTCTGCTATTATGAGGAGGTGGATATTGTGTTACCCAGCCAAGTTTAGGACACTTCTCTTCCAAGCCAGTGAGGGAAGCTATACCATTATTATGGCACTGATTTACTGAACTAAAACAAGTACCAAATAATTTATCGAGTGGATCAGTCGAACTGAGCACCACTCAATAACCACTTATTTCTGACACCTACTGTTGATCTGTTCACAACTCCTGCATGTGATCAACATGAGCACCGAAAGCTTTAGTATAATAAATCAGATTTCAACATTCATGTTTTATTTTGTAGTTAACGGTTTGTTACATAAATACAGTTATACATTTAAATACATTGGGAAAAGACTGTCCTGATAAACAGAAAAGTAATCAAATATTTTGCTAACTTAAATGAATCTGACGGGACTTCAGATTATCAAAAGAATCACAGCACTTTTCTCACTGTACCATCACTTAATTTTCTGAAAACTAGAATTACATACTGTATTTTTATATCAAATTAAAATTTCCTAATCACTATTGTACTATCACACCTGGCTAGTTAGAGAAATAAACCTGTGAGAAAACAAGTCTGTGAAAGTAAGAAAACATTTTTATTTTCATTAAAATTGGTTAAAATACAAAACTACTTGGATTTTTCCCAGGAAGAAATAGGACATTGACCAGGAAGCTGACCTGTACTAAAGAACAACATTGTAAGAAATGCTAAGTAATTTTACTTGGACGAGAGATTGTTCTAGAAGAACTAGTACAGCACTTCACAAGTTATGTGAGTTATGTGGTAGAGGAGCCAGATGGAAGATACTCCTGACCAGAGAAAAACCACATGACAGCTTGCCTGGAGTTTGCAGATATTCGTGTGAAATTTTCAGAGGGCATAAGCCAAAAAAAATTATGTGTTCTGAATTTTGAAAAATGAAGCTGTAGTAGATATCTCTTTATCAGCACTATCATAGCCTAGCACCTATCTAACACCAGTATCACTGTGAAGCAAAGTGGTGGCAGCATCAGACTAGGGAGTATTTTTATAGATGTTGAAGGGAACAAAGGCCAGGGACAAACTAGAGGCTTGGTAAAGTCCACTTACCAGTTGAACCCTTATTTTGTTTGGTTGCTGGTTTGACATTTAGCTTGGCAATGATCCTGACCATCCACCCAGATCGATACTAGAATGGCTTCAGTCCTTGATTGACTCTTATGCAGCAGATTCAAAATTAGTTAAAGTAGATCTGACTAAATTGTGACTGGTGACACTGAGATACTCCAGCTCCACCAAACTAATGTAGACAATAGCACTTTTTACAACTTTGATGTTACGTGTTGAGAAAGTAAAAATTGCAGGTGTTCACTTGTTTTATCAGTTTTATCAGATGCTTTTGATCTTAGCTTCACTTCTATATCAACCTAAAATGTATATTGCTATTTCTCTTAGGGCGACGTCTTATGTTATCATGAATTGGTATTGCTCAGTGACTCGAGTCACAATGACTGGAAACATGAAGGCTTATTAACATAGTAAATGAAAATCCCATGTGGCTCAGTTTTCATAAAGCACGTAGTTGACTGCATGCTTTGATAACATTTTGTGGTTACTGAGAAATGCATATATCAGATTACCCCCTCTATGACTAATAATATTGCTTAGACATTAATGAATATCTGTAAGGGTGGTGCAGTGTGAAAACTACTTAGAAATATTTTTTTCATTCTTACTATTCCATCATGCACTGTTTCCATGCAATTCTAGAGCATAGAGGATCATCAGATTGCCTTGAATTACCATTGCACACGTAAGTGTATGCCATCAGCTGCAGGGAGGCTGCGTTATTTCCTGGGTAGTTCATGGGCAGGATTTTCCCTGTGTCATTTGGCTGCTGTTTTCTGTCCACCCAGCTGCTATGTCACACCAACGCACAGTAAACAATTAAGAGGAACAAATGGTGAGAAACCTGAACTCTGAGTAACCAATGGCTGAAAAACGTCAGCACTAACAGTCATGAACATACAAAGCAGGCTCATTCTCCAGGGTAATAAAACACAGCATTTGCCATCTGTGTGACAGTGTATACTAATTGATCCACAGGGCTCGTACATGGTCACAAAACTTTACAGTGGTGAGAACAAGATGTATTGTTCAGATAAACTGCTCTGTAAATTCGTGGCAGTGTATTGAATTTTCATTGTTCTGGTTCTCTTAATGCATGGTTCCTTCCATCTAGCACTTTGTTAAAAAAAGATCATCCCCATTGTGAATGTGACCAGGAAACCATTGCGCATTACAGTGCTTAGTCATCTGTGTGAAAAGTAACCTTTGCTGTATCCAAGCACTGTTTCAGTGTCTGTCCGTTTCCAAATAAAGTCAGCGTAGAGTTAGTCTGTGATGGCAGGTACAGTCATGTTCCAAAGTTAGTACCCCCTTTTTTATTTTTGTGTAAAAACATAATAAAAGTCATCCAGTTGTAGTGGATCTTAATATTGGACAAATACAACCTCAGATGAACAACAGAATAGAAATCACCCCTCTACCTCTTAATAATGGGTATGAGGCGTTTCTGCTGCTATGTTGTTTGGTTTTCACCAGACACTGCACCGGGCATTAAGACCAAACAACTCTACTTTGGTCTTATCTGTCCCTTCTGTATCTTTGTCTATTGGACCTTGTTTTAGAGACCTTGTAGTTTGACCTTCAGATGCAGTTTTGTGAACCTCTGTCAGACTTTCATACACTTGACATAAGCAAAAAGCCAATAAAGTGGCACATCTAAAAATTGCAATGTGAAATTTTGATTTTTAGAAAAAATACTAAAATTAACCTGAAGTAGATGTTATCTAGATTTAATTTTGTGCTTTGGTTCATAACTCCTTGTATATAATATAACAAATTGTTTATCAATGTAACTGTTTAGTCATTTGTTAATGTGTGTGATTAAAAAAACCCCAACAAACTCATCTTACTTTATAGGTATATTGCATTTGGGTCCTGATCATTTCTGATGGTAACTATATTTAGCTAATTCCTTAGATCCAGGTTTTTTTCCATTTAACAGGGTAAAATGAAATGACATTTTTTGTGGAGGATTTTGATTTACCCCTTACGCAGCAGCATCAGTGACGCAGTGTCTGTTAACTTGGCACATGCTGATCAAGTGATCAACACTGTCGCTTTAAGGAGCGATCCATTTAGAATGAATGAGTGCAGATGTTACAGAAGCAGTGAATACTTGGAAGGTCTGTTTATTGTGTCGCTGTAGAAATAATGTCTCTGTTTTGACTGTCAGTGGGCTGGTTTGTGATCTTTGAAGACAGTAGAGAACTCGAGGCTGAAATTGTCGCCAGAGCTGGAGCTCTGCAATTGAACTCCCACCACCTCATCTCCTCTCACATTGATCGGAGTATTAAGAGAGGGTGTATGGCTTATCGCTCTGTGAATGGGAGAGAGAGAGAGAGAGCCGGAGAGAGTGTGAGGGGAGGGAATGGAGGGAGGGAGAGAGAAAGGGACTGTAGCGTAGTCGTATATGTCAGCCTCAGAAGCTGCGTGGGTCGCTCAGCTCCCTCACGCCATTGTTGTTGTTGTGATAAAAGGCAGAACAAAGGACTCCCCATGCTATGGAACCCATATGCCTTTGTCGGCTCAGCTGTGCTATGATCACACCCTGAAGGAATACTATTTAAATTAACCATACTACAGGAGCACAGTAGGCGTTAACTGAGATGGCACACAGCCAGTGACAGATACAAGAAGGAAACTGAGGCATCATCCAAAGTCCTTTTCGTTTTTGGTCCTGTTTTCCTTGGATCGTCTGCCTCCTTTTCCAGAGTGTGGCCACTGCTGATAAGGTTTCAATCGCCTTTGTCAAGGTTTGGCGCGGACATTGCTGTGGCTTATTTGTTGAAGGGGTTGCTGTGGATACTAACGGCAGGGAGGCTGCACTGGAGCCACAGGCAAGAGTGAACGAGCCGCCTGCTGCAGAGAGTGCCGCTATGGAGCAGATGAGGCTGAACCAGGTTAAGCAAACATGAGATTCGCGCAACACTTTCTGTGAAGGCTACATTCCGCGTATGAGGCTCAGCCTTGTCCGCCTATGTACCTCCTGCTGCGCTCGTAGGCTCTCCAGTTTTTTCTTAAATTTTGCCCAGGAGTTGATGGAAGTGAAAGGATCAGTTCAGCCAGATGTGTTAGCATCACAGGTCATGTGATTTCTCATGAGGGTTGGGTGAAGTGGTGGAGGGTCTAGTAGACCCTGGAGCATCTTCTCCTTCCTGTGTGACTACGTGAATAGCAACGCCTGAATGAAAAAAAAGCAATGCGGGCAACAGTAAGTTTAAGTTAGATCTTTTGCAAGCAAACATTTTTTTTTTCATCAACATGCAGTGAACATCACAGTATAGATTTCAAATGTAAGTTCCAATGGAAATCCTAAATTGGCGAGGAGAAAAATCATCCTTCACACTGAAGAACAAACACGCACATGCACCACACTGTGAAGTGCCTAGACTTAGACCTTCTTTGCTCCTGCCTCCCCTTCCAATCCACAGCCTTCCACCAATCTCCTACCATCAAACCCACCCCACCCCACCCACCCATCCACACTTGCTGCTGACGCTGCTTGTGTGGGTGTGTATGAATATATGAGCGTGTGTGTGTCTGTGTGTGTGTGTGTGTGTGTCTGTGTGTGTGTGTCTGTGTGTGTGTGTGTGGCAGTCAAAGGGCTCCTTCCTCTTCCTGCTGAGCACATGAATGGGAGCAGTGTCAGAGATGGAGGTGCTGATGATTTCTGTGCTTGAAGAGAACCATAGCCAAAGCCTTTTGCCAGGGGAGTGTAGATTCTATGACAGCGACTTCCACAAGAGTGAGGTAACTAGCGCCCACACACCGTGCCGGGCAACAGAAACCCAGATATGTGTGTTCTTTGGGAGATTATAAGAATATGATGAAAGAGTGATGAATTGGAAATTATTTGGAATCAGATGTATTTTAGGGTGTCTTGATTTAATTAGCATAATCTGACCTGATGAGGTTGAAGAAAAAGGGTAAAAAAAATGTTTGTGTTCGTGTTTCCTTATAATTTTAGCTTTATTTGACTTTTGTCAAAAGAAAGTGAAATTGTAGAAATGGTTTGAAAAGTTTGTTCCTTGCACAAAATGTACCCTTTTCTGAGGCTTCCTTTGTTCATCTCTGATGCTTTTGCAGTCTTTTGTAAGTCTTTTGTAATGACAGAAGCAGTGTGACTCAGTGTAGGGTAGCAGTGTGTACCTGATATCTCCAACAGTCATGGTGAACTCTGTGAATGGTACAAGATAATAATAGTTTAGAATTGTTAGGTTGTTTAAAGTTAGAAGAGGGTTGAAATAACAATCACATAATTTACTTCCCGATTTAAGTTTGTTTGTTTCATCTGTAGGCATCTCTGGAATATTCCAGAAAAAGCATGCACTGTTCTTTTTTTTATAATGTATGTGGAAATAGATAACTTATTTAATTGATTGAAATGCATCAGCACAACCACATATTGTTACGGACAATTATGCAAATATGTAGTGACATTAACTTACAAAATGTACTGCTGTTTAAATATATTTAGTTAACTATAATGTACAATTAATGGACCTGGCCATACCAGGTATGGCAGTGGTTATTTTAACATAATTGCAGTTAAAGTCAGGTCTGTAAGTATTTGAACAGGCAACAATTTTTATCTTTGTACTCCACCAGAATGGCTTTGAAATTTAAGTCTTAACTGTCAGCTTCAATTTAGTTTTATCAGATGAATTAATTAGTTTATCAAAAAGCCTGAGCTGTATAAGAATTACCTTTACAACCATTTTATACATTTCTGTACATTTTAGAGGATCAGGTAGTTGGCTACTCACCTGTTCTGTCCCCAGGAGTTTCTCCTGTTGATTTGTAGCAAATACTTGTTTTTTTTTTATCTTTATCTGGTGTCAAGTTAAAGTCGACTTGTCTAACGTTTTATGTCTTCGGCACATATTTTAATCTAGCTGCAGAGCTTATCCTATAGTAGACAGTTTTGTGGTTATTGGGTCTGTCATACTTCTACTTAACTCTGCAGGAGGGCTGAAAGATTAATTGAATTTGTGATAACATTGTAATATGACAAAACAAGATTTTCTAACTGCTAAGGCTGTGATTTCGCTGTGGTCATGTGACCTTCAAGTGAGAGAAGAACAATCAGCAGTGGAAACATCTATGCTGTACCTTGACATGTTGTACAGTCAGGATCGATATAGAAACATTCGAGTTAAAGAGTAACAGTACAACAGTATATGTGTGTAATTAATTTGACTTATAAGTTGCTGCGCAGCCTCGGGTATTGTGCAGAACCTGCCTTGCTAATGTTGCTACAAAATGGTGAACACAAAGTCTGTCAAGTAAGTCAAATAACACCCAACAAGGTTTACTGACTGAAATGTTAGAAAGCATAACTATATAAAGAAATGCAGACCATAGTTTCCCACACGTAGACACTGCTTGGACTGACATATTAACGGCTGCCCAAGTATATTTGGCTATATTATGTATGTGAGAATGGCGCTATCCATCATCAGTTAATTAGACAACTTTTTGCCTGCGCCCTAATGTGCCTGTAGGTTACTTGTTTGATTCTTTATGTCATATTAACATATGTTTGATGATTTCTGTGACAAATATGCAAAAAAAGTAAAATCAGGAAGAAGGCAAATGGCAAATATCTTTTCACAGCATTGTAAGTTTTAGTGACCTGCATGTTGTTTGAAATGTAGCACGTGTAACAAATGAAACATCTTGGTTTCTCCGCAGGTTATCCTGGTGCAGGTAAATCCAGGTGAGGCCTTCACTATTCGACGAGAGGATGGTCAGTTTCAGTGTATCACAGGTAAGAAACCTGTCCTGTTATTGCTTCACATGTATGTCTTTCTAATCAGTCTGAATATGGATGCATGTTATTTATCTGATTATTGTACACCCCTTTCCACAAAATTCTAAAAAGGAATTGGTTGGTGTTTTTATAATATTAAATCCTATTCAGACCTACAGTTTATGCCTATTTCAGATTGAATAAATTATTTTTGATCCAAGTTTCACTCACATTTTAGCATTTCCTCCTAAATATATAGATGTGTACCATGTACACAGGGGTATTTCATTTAGCAATACCGATCACTGGGCTGGCTAGGGGAAAGCACTGCTGCAAAGCATGTTCTCTACTGAGGGCGAACAACTGTTGTCTGAATGTTAAGGTATTGAGACAGTGAGACAATTGCCTTCATGGTTTACTTTACACAGGGCTGCTGAAAATAGCACTCATATAACAATAATATGCAAATAAACAAATTTGCTAAATTGCATAGAAAATTAATGACACTGATGTTCAATGCACTGATTTGATCTACTGTTACGTAAAACATCAGAACACTCTTCACACATACTGAAACAGATGAAAAAACTAAAGAACTAATTTTGTTATTTTAAAGTAAGTGAAGTGAAATTTTGTTTAACCTCTTTGTTTGGAGGCAGTTGCCCCAGAATTCAATAATATTTTTCAGTAAAAAAAAATGAAAAAGACCGGGTTCAGGATGTACAGATGTGTTTTAGCAGAAATGGACAAAGAAATGAAAGTAGTTACTTTTCTCAAATCTCTCGTAGATTAGAACATAAAAATATTTATATGTTTTAATTGCACCCCTGTATGTTTGTATGTCCAGAAAACATTTTCCCCCAGCTTCAGTACCTGAATGTTATTGGCGCAGTGCTCTTCCTGTTTAATTTAACAGATGATTAAATGAACTATCCACCAACAGACTATCATGATTTAAAATAAACACATGGTATAATTATAGTGTGTTGGTAGAGGAGTTAGGGCAGAAAGGCGGTATTTGAATAAGATGTGTTACACATTCTTATTTGTACCGATGGCAGTCATTTCCTTTTTCCTCAATTGTCGGTGATGATTGTCTTGGCTTTGTGACAGCTAACAATGAAGTCAGGCTCCAGCACGTCGGCGACATTGTGAACGGAAGACAGCTGGAGTAGTTGTAGGAGGTAGAACTGTGGGGCCATAATTGTCAATGATTATGATAAAATGTACTTAACAGAAAAAAAAATTGATCTGAAAATGATTCGCTTTGTTTATGGCTTCTCCAATGGACATCCTTCTGTGTACTGACATTACTGTCGGCTCACAACCACTCTTTTTTTTCTTCTTAAATGTTCAGCTCAATAAAGAAAAATATAGGATGTCGGCACAATAACATTTTGTGAGTGGATTCCTTTTGTGGCCACAGCATTGAGGTGCTTGACATTTTAGCATAAATCTAATGATCCATGTATAGGCCAGTGCTTATGGTCTCACTGTTGAAAACATTTTTGCCTGTAGTGTTTGATTATGTCTTGTGATGTATAAGAAAACAAAAGGCAATAAGCATGTGCAGTAGACCTTGGGTATCTGGGTTTAGATGACAAAGGAACAAAAGCAGTGGTATAAGGTGATGCTGCCAATGCAAAAAAACAATCATACAGTTTGCTCAGATAGGGGCTCTTCTCCCACCTCCTGTCTGACTGAGCTCCCACACCGGCCTCCCATTATGAGCTGAGTAAACCTTCCTAATAGGGAGCGAGCATACATAGTCTCTCCATCATAGGAGAAACAAAGAGCTGAGAGGTGCCACATAGATCAGTGTGACTGCTACTAACTGGACTGTCACAGGGTGCACTCATCTCTCTGTGACGTGAATAGAGGGATGACTCACCGCTTGCGGTGCGAGGAGGGAGGAAAAAGAGTGTGTTTATTTGTGCATGTGTGCTTGCATGCATGCATGCTCATGTGGATGGTTGGTTTGGTCTGATTTATGTTCACAACAACAGACTGTCCCTGTTGACTTAACTATCTATTGTGCATATATATGTTTTCACCATTAACCCTAGTACTCTGCGTACTCACTGGGACAGTGTGACATAGGGGCACATCCAGGATGATGTGGTTTACATTTAGTTTTCTCAATATACTCCATCCCACACCATTTTTGTATATTCAGTTGTGTATTTTTAGCAGCTGGATGTGCGTAATTGCTACGTGTTAGCGCATGACAGCTTGCTTAATATGAACCGACAATCTTGTAAAATGCAGTTTATAGAAGGCATTTCCCTTTTTTGAAATTTGCCTTGGAGGAGGGGCCTTTAGTGAGGGTGGCTAATTGGCTGTTTAGCATTTTCCTCCTCACTAGCCTGTTTGCTATAAGGGAAGTTCTGTATGTGAGTCCAAATGTCTTCATTGCTTCAACCAGGACTCGCAGCACTCTGTGTCTATCACTGTAGATGTGAAGGCTATATCACTGGCACCAAGCGATAGACTACCTGATAAGCTTGGTGACTGATGAGGCAAGTCAGCATCAGAACCATTGGGTTGATTAGATCCTCTTCTTTTTCTGACTCATCACTTCGGATGATTCAGTCTTTGGCTGATGGCTGAAAGCCCTGTCTAGTTCCTCTGGGCTTATTGAGCCTGATAAAGATGTGCCTTCTCCCATAAAAACCAAGACAGACATTTTGGCATCTCGACAGGGGGCTAAAGCGAGAGAGTGAGTGCGTGTGTCTGCACATTATAGTGTGCCTTCATATACCTGGCTCAGTTTGTGGCCGTGTTGCCTGTGTGCTCTGTTTTTTCTCTCTGTTACATATTGGTTGGTCAGCAAGCCCATTTGTCTACTTGTCCCTTATCTCTAATGCCACAGCAGTGAAACACCTCATGTCAATACTGATGGTGCTGGAGATGTGCTTAGTCTATTTTTTATCAGAAGGACGTGAGGCTGTCATGTCCTCTGTCTGAAATTGAACAGCCAGGACATGCACTGTTGAACATCTGACACTATGTGGTAATGGGGTATCCATACTGTCAATATGCAGGTATAGTATTTTGTGAGAGATTCCACTGGAATTTACTATTAGGAAATGTCTGTCTATTAATGTTGGATGCCAGGGTGTGCAGACAATGGTCTTTTGGTCAAAAGACCACCAGAGTTTATTCACATTTTGTACTGTATCACTTAAGTGCAATTTTTGTCTATGAGTGGGATTCATATTTTTCACATTTTTACTCAACACGAAGTTGTCTTAACACTTACTAACAACAAAGATTCAGGATAGCTGACTGCATGGGCACAACATTTTGGCACGGTTGCATGTGTTCTTGCCCCCCCCATAGTATCTTAAAGAAAACCCATCACATATGGTTCACAAAAGATTGTAAACATCAGACATATTTGCCACATTAACATGTTATTTTTATACTCCCCACCTCCCCCAACTAACTCCAAGGACATTTACACAAACATGCGCATGTGGACGCACACGCAGGCATAGTTCATTCACAGTTTCTGCAGTGAGTAGCTCTAAGAATGAGTGAGCTTGTGAGTCATTCTCCCACTGCTGCGTTGATACCAAGAGGGAGGGAGAAAGGGTGAAGATGATGGAGGGTGGTGGTGGTGGTGGTGGGGTTGTTCAGCAAACCATTTGTTTTCTTCTAAGTTTAGTTAGGTGTGGGATGTCTGTAAATAAATTAAGTTATCAACAACATTGCTTTTGTGTGGTAAGCTGTTTGTTATAGGTGGAGACTGAATTTAATAGAATATTTATATCCTAGCCAGAACCAAATTATTCATTTGTTTAAAAAAAATCACTCTCTGTGTCCATGGCCCTTTTCTCATTCTGGCCTGGTCTGGCTGAGAGCAGTAGCAGCATGTGATGTTCTCTAACAAGCACAAGCATGAAGGTTACTGAGTCCCACCCCTCCTTTAGACGTCATTCGTGCCGAGGGGGCTGCAAAAAACACATCTTGAGATATTCGGAATCCAGATAAAGTTTACAGACGCTAAAGTGTTTGTTGTTTACCGCACACCTTCCTCCCTCAGGCTCAGGTTTGCACACGAATCAACAGAGACTCTCTCTCTCCTCTTTTTTTTCCCCCTCTTTGTCCCCTCCACTTTCTGCCTCCATTGGTGGTGGTTGGAGGCTAATGGGATTGTTGTGGTGAAGCAGCCTGGCTGAGGAGGAGGGTACATACCCCTGGCTCCATAATCTGCTAATAGAATGTTATTCTTATTACAAATTACTACCCTCTCAATTGAAGATCTTTTCTGCCTACACGAAAAGTGCTGTGCCGTACAACAAGAGAACCATTAACCACACTGTCTTCACTAAAAGTCAAGGTTAGGGTTTTGACTTGCAATTAGTACATTGTTGTTTTATTGAAAGTTCAGTACTTATTATCTTTGCCGTGCTTGGCTGCAATTATTAACCTCTGTCAGTTAGTCTGCTTACCTTCTCTTGCCTATTCTCTCCCTTCCTTTTTATTTATGGATGGAGACAATTTATTAGCTCTAATTAATAATCAAGCTCTCTCCCTCTTTATAAGCTCACTGTTCATCAAGTTGCCATTGATAGCTTTTTGAGAGCTCCCACATGAAATCACTGTCTCCCTTCATATCGCTCGCACTCTTTTTTCTTTTTTTTTTACAACCTTGCGTTAACCCACCCAGTTTCTATCAACATTGTCTTCTCTGCTCCTTTTTATTCTCCTTTCTAATAGAGGGTTTAGCTGTACATTGAATTAAACCTTATGAAATCAATCCTAACTTGTTTGCTTGTGTTGTTGCTGTTATTTCAGAGCCATGTCTGCAAAGTTTCATGTGTTTGCAGTATACCATCATGACATCCCACTTTAGTTTGTTTGTTACAGTGTGTTATTTCCAGACTAGAGGAAAAAGGTGGGTGCTCAAAGTGGACTTACAACCCTTGTGGATGTGTGTGGACATGTGTCCGGCCTTTGATAAGTCTCCCTCTCGACTTTCTCACCCAAGAATTATCCACATCTCCCCACGGTAACCACCAGCCCCCTCTCGACTCAAACACAACACACCAGTTCCGATCCTGTTGGCCTTCCACAGAAGGCGGGGAGGTGAATACAGGTTATGTGGTGTTGACAGGAGATGATGGTGTTCCCAAAGTGTTGCCTAGGCTCTGTTTACAGTGCCAGAATGGGCAGCTTGTTTGCGGCTATTCTTGGCTCGGTGGCAGTCTGCCGTTTTGTGGAGGAGTACTGATGTTTTTCCCATGGCTGCTTCCTCTGGAAGGCTGGCACTCCACGGCCACGTCAGCACGACCAATGCTCCAGTTGACTCGGGGAGGGGAGGGAGAGGGGGATGTGGCCTTTTCTATCTGATCTCTGTCAGCGCTCGTGCGTCAGTCTGATGTAAAAGAGTGGGTGTTTCTTCCCCCCCCACTCCCCCCCTTCAACCCTACCTCTCTCTCTCTATATAGTTCTGTTATCCTACCTCCCTCACGGTGTGCTTTCTGCTTCTTTTCACTTTAAACAGACAAACAGTCTATAAAATGCTTTTCCTGTTAGTCAGCATCTAACACTAGCTGGCATTGCATTAATCAGTCATCACGCAGGTGCACAAGTGCAGCAAGCATAAGCATGTGTTCATTTATTAGTCTTAAAAGTGAGTGGAGTTGACATTATGCACATCGAACTTCCACTCAAATGATATTGTAATCTGAAATCAATAAGGGATGAACCAGTGAGATTGTCTTCATTCAGGCTGAGCTCTTCTATTATATATTTATATATTATTATATTTCTATATTCAATTTTTTTTGTCTTCACACACCCTGTGTTCTCAGGCAGGGAAATGACTCACTGCCCATCAGTCTGCTGGCTCTTTGCCCTTTTGATTTTGGTACAGGAGGCCTACCTGCTGTTTGCCATGTCCAATAAAGTTTATTAGCAGGTAAACTAATACAATATATTCTCAGTTACATTAAGAGCAGTGTTTCCCCTACCATTATACAATTTAATTTAGTTAGATTTACTAACACTTGTACAGTGCCAGATGACATTAGAAGTCATTTCAGGTTTCCTTTCCTATAGAACATTCTTTTATACGTTCTTTTATTAACTAACTAAAGAGCCTCATGTTATTTATCTTATTTACATTTCTGTCTCACTGTGTCGCACGCAGCTGAGTTTTGCCGCGATGCGTACACACAAAGACGTGCACAAACACAGGTGAACACTCCAGCGGACAGAGAGCGTGCACGGTGGGAAATATAATTTAAAAAGCATAAAAATCAAAGCACACTGGCCCCAGCGCAGAGCGATGCTCATAACACAAACAAGGAGCAGCGCAATTTTTTTTCATTCACATTTCGACTGTAAAGCTGATATTTAGCAAACAAAACAACTTTAGTTCATTTTCCTTGTTATGTTAAAACTCTCAATACTGAAAAGTATTAAGAATGAATTGAGAATTGAAAATGGCACTTTATCTCTAGTCGTGACCACACCTATGACAATGAGACAATCAGTTCAAAGCAACACGGTGACTCAACTGAAAATGGAAACTGTTGTTTAGAGCTGCTGGAGCTCATGAATCTACATAATGTAGGTATTTCGTCGGCACATAATGTTCAAGGCTTTTAAAGCTTTCAAGTAGCCATACCACCCTCCCAAAAACATAGTATACTGTAATATGCTTAGTGCTACAAATGGCAGCATTAAAGCATCTGAGAAATGCCAGATCACCATTTTGAGTGTAGAGCATCACTACTTCACCTTCAAAACTATCTTTCCATACATAGCGTGCCTCTGCTCAGCTGTTGAATGCTGTCGTGAGCTGTTGACCTGAGTAATTTTGTGCTGAGGTGTAAAGCAGGTAGTTTCTCACTGCTTACTACTAGTTTTTTAACTAGTTAAAACAATGCATTGAAGGACACCAGTCTAACCTAGGAAAAAAATGGCATTGACAAAATATTAGCACCTCAATATAACGTAATACAGCACCACAAACATCAACCTCTAAAAGACGATAAAACTGAATGAACATCTCTATAACAGACTGCATTATGGCTCCTTCAGAAGCACCTTCTCTGTGCTTACACCCACTTTTACAAAATGAAGCACATCTTTTCTTCAAGTAGGCTTCTGGGAGGCCAGTGTGCGTTGTGTATTTTTGTTTCCTGCATGATGTCTGCTGTAGGGGCTCTAATGTTTATGTCTTAGGTTTGTAAGATGAGAAATATGTGAATTTGCAAACTTGGCACAGAGGTCTGTCCCTCTCCCACCCAGTCTTTATGCTGAGCTGTCACTTCTGAAAGCTGAGCTAAGCTGCTGCACTGGCCTGCACAACACAGCCACACAGGAAATGATGTTGTTCCTCAGCACTTTTTTAAAGTGGCCTTCTTGCATTTGTCAGTATTTTAAAATATGCATTTCTCTTCAATTTTCTTAGTCCTACATCTTCAAAAGATGTATAAGTCTATTCACTGTGTGGGTATTTGGCCGATATTCATAAAACATCTTTTGACATTAAAAGAAATTGGGTTTGGCGTTAAGATATTTGTTAGCTGCAGGACCCAGGCTAGTGCTTGATTTAGTCTGGTCAGACTGGGGCTGAAATATCACCTCTGTGCATTACTCTTAACACTTAACACATCTACCACAAATGAAACAGCAGTTTGCCCCATGGGAAAGTCTTTAATCTTGCTTCTTCTTACTTCACAGGTCCTGCTCAGGTTCCCATGATGTCTCCAAATGGTTCAGTGCCTCCAATCTATGTGCCTCCTGGATACGTTTCACAGGTATTAATTCTATGTTTTTTAAAGTTCATCGTTTCTGACTGACATCTTGTACGAACTAAGATCAGCTTTGCCACCTACCTCTTTGTTTCCTCCTAGATCATAGAGGAGAATGGAGTGCGGCGGGTTCTGGTTTTACCTCAGCAACCAGAGTTCCACCCAGCGGGCCACTCCCCTCTCCACCACCCTCCACCTCCACCCCATGCCCACTTGCCTGCCTTCATCCCACACCCTGCCATGATGCCCCCAACCCACCTGTACACAGGGATGGCAGGGGGTGTGGGCGACATGAGCTCTCAGTACATCTCCCAGTACCACCCTCATATCTACTCAGAGCAGGGTGAGTTGGAGGCAGTATTATTACTGTATTATTACATTAAGGTATTATTTATTTGTTCTCAGTACATTATTCTGAAAGTCTAGTTACTGAGTCAAACCATTTATTTTATCAGTTTTTCAAAATTGTCTGGTTTACCTCATTACTGCACTGTTTTTTTATATATCCTTCTCATTGAGTTTGTATCTTTTCAGACTACTTCTCTGGCTGCCAGACAGGTCTTTATTGTATTCACATTGCATTAAACACAAGTGTTGCCTTTTTGGTCATTCAGTCTCTGCAGATTCTCACTCCCAACATGGACGCCCGGCATTTGTTCACAGAGATGACAGAACTAGCAAAACATACGAGCGTCTGCAGAAGAAACTGAAGGAGCGCCAGGTTGGTGGTGGGCAGGTGAAAGACAGCCCTCCGCCTTCGCCACAGAAGACTTGTAGCAGCCCTCCGGCAGCAGACATTCACAATGGTGTTGGAGGGAAAGGGCTGGAGGCAGAGCAGGGCCAACTCAGCCATGCAGTGGCAGGTCCTGACACGCAGACAGGCAGGGGAAAAAATGGAGAATCGGGAGGTAAGGAGGTTATAAGGTAGAGGTTTGAAGAAATGTACAGTTGGACATATTTCAAATGCTACGATGTTAGGAGTGTGTTGGGTTTAGGTGCTGAGAATAGTACCTCGTTAGCTGCAGCAGCTGGTGGCAGTGAGGGATCAGCAGTGCGGCCAACATTATTCTTGATTACGTGAACTCTGACTGCTCATTAATCATGACGTTTAACACTGCTACTTGGTGACACCAGTGCATAATTAAAGAATAGCGTCAATTTTCAAAGTGGAGAAAAAAGGAATGTCACTATATATAATGTGTTTTTAAAAAATCCATTATGTAACATAATTCTTTTGATAATTCCTAGAAAAGGGTTGTGAATTTGTTGTATTCTGAGGTGGAGCTTACAGTTGTACATTAAGGAAGTCATTGTATTGTAGACTTGATGTTCAGAGATGTTACTATGCACTATAACATCTATATTGTTATTGTATCAGTATTACCAATAACTGGTTTTTTATTTGTCAGATCACAAGTTGTTGGTTTGTTCTCTCTCAATTTTGAGTTCATTTCACAAGTGTTTTCTGTCCATATTTACTTGTATTTATCTCCTCAGAGCTGGACGAGAAATCCCAGGCCTTGCAAGCACTGTTGAGTACCATCAGTAAACCAGTGGTTAGTATTTGTTTCTTTGTCTAATTAATATACTTTGCATGTTTTATGTGACTCTGTTACTGTTGTGTTCATGAAAACCTCTTATGCAATGCAAATGTGTTGCATCATTAAGAATTGTATTGACATCCATGATAAATCCTTGTTGACATCTTGCAAATGGAGTCAGGTCTCCTGACTTGCATTTATGTTGGGTTTTTGCTGTTTGTTGTGCCACTAAACGAGATTGCTAGCAGTTAATAAAAGGTTTGTGCTTTGATTTTAAAGTAGTGGTTTTTAACTAATTTAAAACAAAGTTACTCACATCTTCCTATTAAAGGTGAACCAAAAACTATGCTTTAATGATGTTAGGTTTATATATTTTACGTAGGTAAATAATAAAGAGAAATGCTGTTTTTCCAGCCAGCTGGGTGTGTATCAGAAGAAAGAGAATTTCCTTGACCTCATATAAAATGTTATTTGTCATACTCCTTCGCTGAGGTCACCTTGTAAAAGTAGGACAATAAGTCTACTGGCAAAATAGTGGGTTGAGGTTTTTCTGCCACCCCGCCCACTCCCAAAATGTAGCTTAAGATATTTTTATATTATATTATAATATAAATATTATATTTTTGAATATTTTGATCCTTCCTTCCTTTTTGCCTCTACCAAGCCATGTGATTTATTTTTTCTTGTTGATGTTTTTGTAAATGTGTAAAAAGTTTGAGCTATCTTAATAAATCTTAGTTATACATTTGTAAGAGAGTTTGGTCCAGTACAAATGACCTGACATAACCCTTGTTCAATTTTAGTTTAGGGCAGTAAAATGAAATTGTCTGTATTGTGAGATTTGGGAGGTGTTTTGTTTACAGTTTTGATGGTGTTAACCTTCATATGATAGGTGTCAGACGTCCAAGCCAGAGGTGCAGTAGTCAGTTGGAGTGCACCCACAAAACCGGAGAAAGAGAGCGATGGTGTGGAAGATGACTCCAGCATCCTGGAGACTCTCAGCTATGATGTCTCCATCTCAATCAGTGGCAAAGATGGGAAATATAAGAACATGTACCGGTGAGTATAGGCAGGAGGACAAAATTTTAATTAAACAAGATTTTTAAAACAACACTGGAGGATTTCTTTGTTTTCCTTGCAGCGGGGAAGAATTAAGTGCTACTTTAGAAGATCTTAGACCAGCAACAGACTACTATGTCAGGTTGGATTTAACCCTCTGTCTGCATTTGTTTTACCTTTAGTCATTATGAACAGAGGAGCATTTTGTAACCACTTTGTTCTTCCCTATTCAGGGTGCAGGCCCTGTGTAACTGTTTACAGGGAAGCCCATCAGAGGCTGTGAGCTTCACTACTTTAAGCTGTGAGCCGGATCCTCCAAATCCTCCCAGGAAGGGCAGCGGGACCAAGAACTCACTCCTGCTCCAGTGGAAGGTAGGAAATTCTGAAAGGTCATCCACTTAAAAACCCTTGAACTAGCTGGTAGGAGGAGGAAAAAGTGATTCAGATATTGCCCCTTCCTTAACAACTGTTGCCAAGATCTGCTTCATCGTGGTGCTTTGTCTTCTGTTCAATAAAGTAGCTTCATTGCTGGCAGTAAAAGTTAGAGGTTGCACAGATCACCTCCCAGGTGTGAGTGTAAATGTGTGAAGGTTAAGCGAGGCACTTCAGGAACAACAATACATGTTCAACAAACACTGAATTAATGAAACCTTTAAATAGTGTGCACACTTGGGTGCATCTTATTTGTTGTTGGTGGTGCTGGAGATTGCTTCTTTATTTGTGGCAGTTATATAAAATGTTGAGCAGTAAATTATGTATGAAGGATGGTGACGTTTAGACATTTGAAAGCGTCCTACATTTCCATCACTTTGTTCTGCTCAATTTTGTCTATGAAATATTACGGTTAATACTCTGTATGCATAAATTTAAATAACATCCATCTGTTGATGTGCTTTTATATATTAGTAGTATGTTTATTTCATATATTTGTCTGGTTGAAATTTAATAATAAAACTATGTATGGTGCATCTACAGGCTCCATGTGACAATGGTTCCAAAATCCAATCCTACATTCTTCAGTGGGATGAGGTAAATTTTTTATTAATCTTGAACGAAATGTTAAGAACTGCACCACACTCCAATTTTTTTTTATGCAAGAAAGATTTCAAAACTGAATACTTTATTCTCTAAAGGGGAAGGGCACTGGGACTTATGAGCAGTGCTACAATGGACCTCTGAAGCAGTACAAAATGACCAAGCTTTCACCAGCTTCAAGATACTCCTTCCGTGTTGCAGCCAAAAACGACATTGGTGAAAGGTAGGTGCCTTAACATGCTAGATGAATTCCTGAATAGCACCCTCCCTTTTGTCCATTTTTATGTTACTGTTTCTTCCATTCACTGTCTCCATGTGTGTGTGTTGCCGCATGTGTGTCTCTCACTCTGTCTCTCCTGTCTCTTTCTCCCATTCTCTCCCGTCCTCTGTCTCTCTCTGTCCTCCCCAGCGAGTTCAGTGAAGTGGTGGACCTGTTCACCTCATACAGTGTGCCATTGCCACCCTTCCCTCCAGAACTGGAGATGGCAGGGGTGACCTGGCTGTGTCTGAAGTGGCAGAGGCCCTCTAGCTCTCCAAAGGAGGATGACATCAGCTATATTCTGGAGATGGAGGAGGAAGGCTCGGTACGTCTCTCACAGCCTTTTTTTTTAAATCAAGAAAATTCAACTGATACACATAGGGCCTGATATACTAAACATGTGTGTGTACCAAGTCATGTGTAAACTTAAGACCTATTAAAAAGAAATGGCAGAAATGGCTGATCTACCAAGGATGCCCATTGAAGGCTGCGTCTTTCAAATGAGCAAAATAATGCATGCTGTGGATTTTGACTTGATTAATATGTGGAGTGGGGCATTTCATGGCAGAGTGCACAAAATATAGGGAGCAGATAATGCAAATGCATAAATTGAGCAGATGCAATGCAATTTATCAAGCCTGAAAGCAACAGTGGTGGCTGTGCTTGCGTCTGTTTTTAATCCGTTCGAAAGGCAGGTGCAATCTGCTTGCGCACAGATGGCTGCTGTTATTTGGGTGAGGAGGAGGCGTAGGAGAAATTAAAGAACGCGTTTGTTGAAATGATGGAAGAAAAACTGAATACAAACATCATCTGTCCAGCAATGAAGTTTTGGACTGATTTGGAACCACTCTGGTACCTGATAGCATTAAGGAAAGGTGCATGTGTGTATGGTCCTTCTCCAAACTCTGCGTACCAGACACGAGTGAAACGTGCAAAACCCTCCTTTAAATATGCCCACCTCCACCATATTGGCCCCTGTTGTCGAAATGCCCACCAATGAAAGATGCAGTTTTTAGATTGCACATGCAGTTTAGTAGTTTAGTGCTCACTATTTGGGATCTTAGTAAATCAGGTCCATAATGCAAAGCAGTATCTGCATTATATTGTTGCCTTTTTTTGTTAAGTGCTTGCTGCAGTCACGGGGCCATTACCTCTTAGAGGCAGCATTGCCAAGTGCATCTGTTTGACTTTAGTTAATCTTCAGACAGCATAAAGTGTGTATAACATTTACAAAGTGCACTTTGAATTTTTATTATAATGAATTCATAATGAACATTCATTTCCCCGTTGATGTGTATTTGTGTGTAGATGCTTGGTGTATTAAAGTACTCTGGCATTCATTTCAAACCAGCCAAAAGGAAAAATCTAATTCACATCTTATTTTTTGCGACACTTCAACAGTTTGCTCTAAAAGTTATGACCTTTTAATATCTGCTGTCACTGCTGCCTGCACCACCTCAAGCAACTACCTGCATAGTGTCTGCCAGGGAAAACACAAAGAAAATCTCCTATCCCCTGTAGCTGTTTGTGTCCTACAGACCACTTTGTTTTCTGTGCTACAATGGTTGTCTTGTAAGTCATTGCTCACCTGGTTGTTTTCTTTCTCATTTTGTCATTTGTGTTTGTCACAGGGATATGGCTTCCAGCCAAGCTACGATGGCGATGAGCTCTCCTGCACCATCAGAAATCTCCACAGGAGTACAAAGTATAAGTTTAGGGTAAGGAAGCCCTGTTTGCAGTCGAAGCTGGTGATCTGCGGGTTTAATTTAGGCTGCAGTGGAGTGCGTATGTGTGGAAAGGACAGGCTTCAGACAGGGAGGGTGCTGAGGCCCACTGTGGCCCAGTGACTCATCTGTTTGCAGGATTTTGCTGTCAGGGAGGTGGGCAACAGACAGCATAAACAAGAGGACTCCACTGCTCATCGCATGCAGTGAAGAGCCAGTCAAGCAAAGAATCTGAGACATGGTGACTGTTTGCTCATAATATGACCAAATTTAGGGACATATAAGTTTATTTCTCTCCCACATTACAATATTTAAAATCACTCTCCCCATCACCATTTGTTGGAAAAAAATATGATTCCATATATCTATAATTTATTTTTATAAACAGGTCTATTTTATGTAGTTTTTTGTTTTCTTTCTTTTTTTTTGTCATACATAAACATAGTTTTGTTTCACTGTCAGATTTTGGCTTGGCCGTATTTCAACTGAAACAAAGGATTAAACTTATAGTGTTTTATTCAATATATTATAAAGACATTTTATTTGGTTACATTTTGTATTTTAGTATTGTTAATATGGAAAGACCAAACCAAAAAAATATTTCAACCTATTGAAAAATATTGCCTGTGTTATAGATGTCATTTGTTTTGTTGTGGTGAATACTGTGTATTTACTACTTTAGTAAATACACATGCATTAATGCATAGAAAATTGTTCCCATAACTTGGTCATAGTCAGTTTGGCTGAATAGCTGTGCATATACAGTATATATATTCAGAAATGGAAACTCT
Source organism: Ctenopoma multispine (assembly GCA_034779795.1). Classification (NCBI taxonomy): domain Eukaryota; kingdom Metazoa; phylum Chordata; class Actinopteri; order Anabantiformes; family Anabantidae; genus Ctenopoma; species Ctenopoma multispine. Next base: position 4,770,595 of record JAUYWH010000005.1, on the reverse strand, counting down.
TTCAATCATTTTAAGTTTGTTGTTGGAGCAACAAGTGCTCTTTGTATCCATCCAGCACTTAAAAACATACAATCATATAAATGACTGATAGACTGATAACAGACATTATTCATATAGCCTGATAAATCTGACCCAAAGCGTTCTTAAACACTATGTAATGCTTTACCCAAACTACCAAATGCCAGAATAATAGAAATTTCCATTAGTCACTCTCAAGACTCCCTCGCGCCCCCGTTTCCAATTATCCAGCAAAGCTGTGTGAGGTGAGGTTGGGTGCTGTGCAAATTTTGTCTTGGTACAGTATGTTTATGAGCTGTGCTTAGCAGGCTCACAGAGAGTTACATATTACTGCAGATTTGCCACGCTGAAATGCAAATGGCGCTGAAACTAATTGTTAAATTTTTATTGCAATGCTTGCGGTTTTGTTAAAATATATGTAGATTTAACGAGCCGAGTCTCTTTGATATTATGGTATTGGTCTGAGGCTGTTCTGGTTACTAGCAGGGAGTGTTGCACTCACCGTGTCTTTTGGAATTCTTTTATTAACCTTCTCAGAGTCTGTGCTTGTTATCAGGAAACATGATGGTTTTATATATTTGGCATCATTGACCACTTTAGCAAATAGCAGCCAATATTGTGACAGCAATAATATGACATCTAACTATCTTTATTGATGCATTACCTCCAGGTGGCAGCATACAACTCGGAAGGGAAGAGTAATCCTAGTCAGGTGGTTGAGTTCATCACAAAACCAGACAGACCCAGCAGTCCCTGCAGGCCTCTCATCAGAGGAAGAGTCCTGCCAAACAGCTTCAAGTTGGCCTGGGGTGAGCATTTCCTACAAGTTGCCCTTCCTCTTAAGTCTTACACGTCTTACAGCCTGGCGAGGCGACTTTACAATTTCACTTTTCTGATGAGCTCAGCCTGACCCTAGATTAATCTGCTAGCGAGAGACGAGGCTCAAAGTAGCCCATACATGCTGTGACTGACAGCTCTCTCCTTCATTCAGACATCGTCATGAATCCTTCCTACACCTCACTGTACAAACACATCACTCACTGCTCTGCGTGGCCTCTAGTTTTGAACATGAAATATAACGTGTGTGCAGTTCTGGAAACATTGAATATAGTGATGTTTCACCCTATTGAGTGTCTGATAAAATTTGAGAGGTTGTCATTGAGAGAACACACTTCACCAGCATTTCAGTTTCCTTCTTCTAATACCTATCAATTAATACTTACTAACAAGTTTAGTTAATCAAAACATGGTAAAAATCTGTTTTATTAATTGCTAGGATACTTAAAGCAGTTTGACATTGATGGGTTTGTTTGTTTGTTTTTTGTGGCTGTGTGGAAATTTAGAGCCCCCAAAAGATAATGGTGGAGCAGAAGTCACGAAGTATTTTGTGGAGCTGTCTGAGGGCTTAAGTGGTAAGTTGCAGATGGTAATAATAAAAACTAAACATCAGCAGTGAAAATGTTGTTTTGGATATTGAAAAATGTCACCTGAATAAGCTGTAATTTATTTAACTTGCTTTTGTACTTAGGCTTGTCGTGGGAGCTTGTGTACTCGGGACCAACTATGGAGCACATGTGTGAAGGCTTGAAGCCTGGCTGCTCCTACCAGACGCGAGTTTACTGCATGAGCGAGGGGGGGCAGAGCCCGGTGAGTCATTCAGCATCAGCACATGTGCCCGCACACACACACAGCCGAACACGGCCTGGTGTTTCGCTACAGGAATTCAAAGAGTTTGCTGATCAGTACCGATTTTTATACAAACAGGTCACGGGTAGGAAAGATCAATCAAAAAGAAAAATGGCAGCTGATTTGTTTGTAATTAATAAATGCAAAGATTACAGTCAAAATGAGAAACTGTAACACAGACGCAGACTTTATTACCTACATTTGTTTCATCTAACATTAAATGAACCTAAATTACATTGCAGTATCATCCAACATCAAAACGGACCCTGTCCTATTACTGGCCATTGCAGTCCATTAATTAATGTACAGGACCTATATAATTATTGCACCGCACTTTTCCATTGGCAATGAGAGAGCAGAAGTCATTCATGAATAATTCAATATATGCACGATAGTTAAGGTGAGTTTTAATGGAAAGCTGCCATTCATCCAGTCTCTGCAAGTACATGGCAAAGCCCGATAATCAATAAACCCTGCCTGCATGTGTCGGAGGATGTTATTCTTAATTAGTTCAGTTCACAGACATTAATTTCTTCATCAGCTGTTAGTGCATGCATTTATTCACGATGGCTCGTAAGGAAACATGACTCACAGTCGGAAGCTCTTGCCTTTCGGTGCAGCACAATGTGACATAACACTCACATGTTTGCCTTTTGTCACAGAAGTGAGATTGAAAAAAGACCAATCTCTGTAATTTTACCCCACAGCTTTGTAAGGAATACAGCTTACTGTTCTGTATGCAGGTGTACTCTGGCGTAGCCTGAATTAATCTGTTCAGATGACAAGAATAAAATCAAGAGCAAGAGAGACAGGAGGGGCATGAGATTGTCCATTTGTTATTTTCCCTGGGTACTAATTGGTGTCTTGTTTTCTATTGCAAGCTGTCGGAGACCCTGCAGGTTCAGACTCCCGCAGTGGCCCCAGGGCCCTGCCACCCCCCTCGGCTGGTGGGCAAGCCCAAAGCCAGGGAAGTGCAACTGCGCTGGGGTGAGTCATTCACCCTCCAACTCAGATCTGTGTGGGCTGTATTCTAGCTTCTGTTGATGTATTTATTTGTCTAGCAAACTGCCTCAAAGCAGTGAGTATTGATTATGCAGTTTGTATTACATTGTTGTTTGTACATTAATCTTTGTGTATTAAAGAAACTATTCTTTTTGGTAAACCTTCTTTGAAGTATATTGACTAATAAACATTCGTTGGACAAATTTTCCAGGTCCCCCTCAGGTAGACGGAGGCAGTCCAGTGTCCTGCTACAGTGTAGAAGTGAGTGGACCACAGTCTGAGGACAGCAGGGAGGTTTACCAGGGTCCAGAGCTGGACTGCTCTGTGGCAGGCTTAATGCCTGGCAAAACCTACAGCTTCCGGCTCAAGGCAGCAAACAAGGCTGGGGTGAGAGCCACTGATATGAAAGACTATACTGATTTTAAATCCATTTTTAAACTTTCATAATTGTGTTAAACTGTGTTCGTTCTTTTCAGTTTGGGCCACTTTCGGAGCGCTGTGAGGTTACAACTGGCCCTGGAGCGCCTGAGCAGTGCAAGGCTCCTTCCACCACATGCAAATCCCCCAGCTGTGTTGTTGTGAGCTGGGAGGTGAGACTGGCTCCACTCTTGTTCCCCCATCATCCTGAGAATATAATGAAAAACCTTTATATAACTGCATTGTTATTATATAGACACTACCCATAAGCTTGAGTGCTGATACTTACTGGTGTTTATCTTCTAAGGCCCCTCCCTGCAATGGAGCTCCAGTAACAGAGTATCGCCTGGAGTGGGGAGCTGCAGAGGGCAGCATGCAAATGTGCTACAGCGGACCAGGGGTCAGCCATGAAATGAAAGGCCTGCTCCCTGCTACCAACTACTTCTGTCGGGCACAGGTGAGCTGCCACAGATTATTTCATTATGATTATTTTTATTAAAAAATATATTCTGATTGTGTTTGCCATTGTGGCTCTTTGAAGGAAGCATGATGTGACACTGTTGGGGTTGAGAATTGTGGATGTAGTTGATTACCAGGGATTTAGACAAGAAATGTGAAGTGAATTGATTTTTGACATGCTATTCTTCTCACAGGAGTGTATATAGGTGCCCGTAATTACTCACTGCCTAATGCTTGCCTACAGTAAGAGCTACATTACTGCTATTTCTATCTTAAATAGAGCTGGATCACTAGTTACATCATCATGATGAACAGGCTAATGATGCCTGATTAGTCCCTCAATGTGCTATTTCATTAAAAGCATCTTTAGGCTGTGACCAATGAAGCAAGCGCTTCTGTTGTAGGAGAGATAGATGTTAAAACACTGGTTGTGTCCTGTGGGTCTGCGTCAGACTGAAGTTTCTTTTGTGTTCAAGAGGGGAGAAAAAGAGCGTGTGGCTCATGGCTTGTGGCTCATGGCTTGTGGCTCATGGCTTGTGGCTCATGGCTTGTGGCTCATGGCTTGTGGCTCATGGCTTGTCACAGACAGACGGAATGTCTGTGGGTTTTTGTTTTCATTCTTCTTCACTGACATTGGTGCACAGCGCACATGCTAGTCATAAAATAAGACAGGACAGGCTTTATAATGGTTTATTTAAAATCTCACCCATCTGATTACTTGATGAGACCCGTGAACTCCACCGTGTGGTCAAATGCAGATGTTACATGTGTCCTCGCACATCTCATTTGTCGTTGATGTTGATTTCATTAGCCGACTCATGTGTCTCACTGTTGTGCAGGCTGTGAATGTGGCTGGCGTTGGGCCCTTCAGCGAGGCAGTGCTGTGCCAGACACAATGCTCTGTCCCTGCGGCTGTCAGCAACATCTACACGATGAGGGAGTCTGAGCTGCAAAGGTATGAGACTCCTATGGAAGCAGATGAAGACGAGGAGGAGGAAGAGGATAGGAGTTCTCTGTCTGCACTGCTCTATTCTCCGTCCACCTGCCTAGGGATTTGCTGGGAATCGCCGTGTGATCACGGCTCTGAGATCACTTCCTACCTGATTGATCTGGGAGAGCGCCAGCCCATCGTCGTTGGTCCCGTCACTAAATACATCATCCAGAATCTGCAACCTGACACCAGCTACAGGTTGGTGCATTCATCATAAACTCAGAGGTTTAGAAAATGTTTCATTGCATTTGTTGTGCACAACTTTGCACCTTTTTAAATCTCAACAAGACGAGAAGAACAATTTTGATACTGTTATTTCTCTGCATTCACAGTTCGTGGAATGTGATACAAATCTGTTTTACACACAGCAGACTTGTGTATTTGCTCTGACTGTGATGTCAAAGGGGAATGTGAAGCAAGATATATTTTGATTGTATGTTGTCCTTTTAATCGAGCACACCCTGGGTTGACCAAAGTCAAAGAGTTAAGTGATAATGACTAGATAACTATAAAATGCCATCATCATTTACTCAATGAATAAATAAAGTGTGTCAATTTTAGCCCAGTGGAGATAATAATAATGTGTGACACTGCTCATTTATCTTTAGAAATTACAACAGCAGAGGTGAGGAAGAACGAGAGAAAAGTTTAAGACATCCTGCCAGTGAGTAGGTTCACAAATGAAGTTAATTCAGAAACTGACTCAGAGTTAACGTGATCTGGTGTTTCTGGAAATGAAAACTGAAAGTTTCCTTAGGGTTAAAATCTTGTTTCCACAAATATATTCAGTATCAGGCTGCACTCTTTGTCTTTATTTCTTAATGATTCAGCATTAATAAATGGGAGTATTTTTACAGGAAACTCAAACAAGGCAGAGCTAAATAAAGTAAAATCTCCTCCGTACATTTATATTTAAAGTAAGTCCCATTTATTTGAAATATCACCTGCCAAGGAAGTGTTGTACACTGGCTTAATTATGTGCTGTTTATTTTAAGCCCACACAGCTCTGTGGCAGTTATACAGTGCTACAGTCTGGAAGCTGTAGGACTGTGACATATTTTTATTCTTTTGGCTCTGCACGTTGGACTTGTAATGAAAGTGTGTGAGTGAGGTTCAATTAAAGTGCTGATGTCCAGCTGAAACATAATAAAATGTGTCACTGTCTGACTTCTTACAGACTGTACATTAAGAGAGGTGAACGTAAACATCAGTTGATGAATGGATAGGATGTCCCTAATGCCATTTTGACAGCTCAGTCTTTGAAGCTCTCTGAAGTTGACATCTCCCTCTCTCCCTCTCCCTCCCTCCCTCCCTCTCCCTCCCTCTCCCTCCCTCTCCCTCCCTGCTCAGGATTCGCATCCAAGCCCTGAACAGCTTGGGAGCAGGCCCCTTTAGTCACACCTTTAAGCTGAAGACGAAGCCACTGCCCCCACAGCCACCCCGCCTGGAGTGCACCGCCTTCAGCCACCAGACCCTCAGGCTCAAGTGGGGTGACGGCCCAGCCAAAGCTGCAGCCTCAGACGCGCTCCAGTATCAGCTGCAGATGGGGGACAAGAGTGGCCGGTCAGTGGGGGGGGGGGGCAGGTGACCTGACAAGAGATGAGAAACAGATGAGAGAGGAGACGGGTGTTTGAGCAAAAGCTTCAGATAGCAGTATTAACTAAGGGCAAGTAGGCTACATAACAGTAATGGAGCAGAGAGAGTACATTATAAGTGTATTTTTACAGTATATTTTCTGACAGAGGAGTCACTCGTCTTGTTTGCTTTATGTCATCTTTACCCTTTTGCTCATTAAATCTTTTCTCTCTCTTCGTGTTCCTGTCATTGCAGATTTATATCCGTGTATAAAGGACCATGCCACACACACAAAGTCCAGAGGCTTAATGAGTCTACCTCTTACACGTTCCGCATCCAGGCCTTTAATGAGGCGGGCGAAGGGCCCTTCTCCAATGTTTACACGTTCACCACCCCACGCTCTCCTCCAGCCCCCGTGAAAGGTACAGTGCAGTGGGAGCTCTTTCTTTGTCTTGCTCTCCCTGTGCTCGATGTGGATCAGCTCTTATCATCTTTACAAACACTCACTCCTGACGTGCAGACAGCCAGTGTGCTCAGCTTTTGCCCTCAGTTGACCAGAGTTGACTTGCATTTGATTAAGACCCAGCAGGCAGAGATTCACTTGTCGTCATGAGTCAGGTTGTTCAGTAACTGTGGTCTGGTCTCAGCCGGCCTCTGCAAATCCTCTTTTGATCGTACACAGTGAAGTCAGTAATGAGGATCTGGGTTTTATTCCCAGTGCAGCACCTCTTTTGAATCAGTCATGTGCCCGTTTGTCAGTGTTACTCAACAGTGTTTGTCTATTCACATGGTGAAGTGGACTCTCGACTATAAACTGTTTGGGTTCAGACTAACCATTTCAGCATTAAGTTTAAGGTCTAATATACTAATGCCGCAAAGCATCAACATCCTCCCTGCTCGTGTGTGTTTTTTCTTTTAATGATTACCAGGGCACTTTACCACTTCAGTGTGGCCACGTTCTTTCATTGTTGTTTCTTAAAATGCCACCTACCTAAAGAGGAGCATGACTCACACTTGTTGCCACTATGCTAATGGGGAGAAGTTGCATGTAGTTGCTTTGAATTAGCTCTTAATTCATCAGCTGAGTCACCACAGTGCAAATTCTCTTGTATTAAAGCAAATGGTTTCTGTAGCAGCCACCCTTTTCAAAAGTCCCCCAAAGCTCTGACTCAGACTCAGAGTTCACAACACATACAAATAATTCATTTGAAAGCTTGATGTCTGTTTTGTTTTCTCTTTCATGTTATTTAAATATTAATATTTTCAAAGCTACAATCGTACTTGGGAAGATGTGTGCTAAATTATCCTGTGTACCTTTGCTCTTTCTTCCATCACCACCCAGCCCCTAAAGTGGAGCGTCTGGATGACACCTCTTGCGAAGTCACATGGGAGGCCCTGTCACCCATGAAGGGGGACCCAGTCATCTACACTTTGCAGTGCATGATGGGAAACTCTGAGTTTAAACAGGTACTGATGTTTGGCTTGTTTTGTGCCCTTCACCTGTTGTCTGTTTCTGACCTGCCATTCATCACAGCGTTCACACCATCACACCATTTTTATGCAGATCAGGATACAAATGTGCCGCGTCCATGTTCTGTATGAGTGACCACTGGCTTTAAATAGCCATTATGCAAAGGTCATCGATCCAGGATGTATTCCAGACATCTAGCCCCTTCCAGCACATTCATCTCTCTCAGTGGCCTCCAGTCATGTTAATGTGGGGTAATGGGCTCCACAGGCTTACGCTTCTCTCACCTTCATTATACATGGCAATCGAATCAGAGTGGTGAAATATGTAGCTGGCATCCCACGTGAATTTGTTTTAGTTTTTGATAATCAGAATGGCCTGGATTTCACTTACTTAGGCATGCTTTTCAAATTAAATGGAAAAATTAGGCCACACAGTAAAGAGAATCACAGAAGTGTCACTCAAGCAGCCAAACAGATAATGTCAGCTACAGCAGAAGAAGAGTAAAATAAAACAACTGAAATCGGTATATAGTCTGTAAATTGAAAACGAGCTGAACAAACCACCAGCTTTTAACTCTTAATCAAGAAGATCCACTAAAGCAGCTTAAAACAGTTTTTCTTCAGTGGTATAGTGTCACAAACATTACGAGGAAATGTAAAGAAAGGTGACACACTTTTCTTCTCTTTCTCACTGTTCACAGGCCTACAAAGGCTCTGCCACATCCTACCATGTCCAGAACCTTCAGCCCAACAGTGATTACCGTTTCCGGGTGTGTGCTATCAGGCAGTGCCAGGATGCCCCGGAACTGAGTGGTCCCTACAGCCCCACAGTGACCCTATCCCCGCAGCGAAGTGACATGGCGGTGGGCAGCAGTGCAACCGGCTCGGGGTCCAAGGCCGGCACAGAGTCCAACCGAGCCAGAAGGAGCCTGACAGACGAGCAGTGCGCGTTCCTCCTCCTCATGGTTTTCGCTGTCATCGCCATCCTCATCGCTTTTGTCATCCAGTACTTTGTCATTAAATGAGCAGTTTGCACCACCCGGCTGCAGGGTTAAAGCTTTATTCTTCCCTCTCTCTCTCTCTCTGTTGTTCTGTATTCTTCATTTTATATTTACTGTTTTCTGTTGTCAACAGAGTAATCAAATTAGATACAATGGAGTATAAGAGGAGGAAAAGCTGGTGAGCGACAGCTGAAGAGAACTCATAGATTTGGCGCCTGTGACACCCTCCTGACTCTCCTGTTATTGACACCCCTGTCCATTTCAGCATTCAGTTCCACCTTTCTGCTCCAGAAGGAACTCAGAAAGAATAGGTATATGGTTTATTGTGGGGAGATGGTTTAGGAGGGCAAGGTGCGCTCGACTCAAGACGTATTTGTTGATTACTTTGTGTGCGTGTGTATAGAAATTGTCATAATTTATATTCCCAATTATATGTCCAGTATGAAACTGTTTTTGGTAGGTGTGTTCCAAAAAATAGTATATAGGCGTCGTTAGCCTGTGTTCTATTTGATCCTGGGACCTGGTGGGCCAGTGTTTGCACAGTGGTGCATGTGTTTTTTGTATACTGTATGTAGTTAGTGCCACAAAGGTACACAGCTGGGAGGGCTTCAGGGTCAGATGAAGGGACTTAACCCCCTGCTGGAGTTTAAGGAAGTAACAGAAATGATCGTGTTCACATTATAGAACGTTCATTTAGCACTTTCCAACCTTTTTGATGTTCAGAATGTTTAAGGATGCAAAAATGACTGGAGAAATGTTAGTATATTTTTGTATAGTGAAGACACAAGGACCTGTAAGTTTGAGGAGAAAAAAAAAAAAGCTCAGTATAAAGCTAGAAAACAAACAAAAACCAAACTAACAGTGAATTCTAATAATTTTTACTATCATATAGTTATACTGTAGCTTGTTTTTACAATCATGCAGCTGCTTTACTCTGAAATATTGTTGTTCAGCACAAAAAATGTATGCTTACCCGTACGTCCTTTTTTAATTTTGGTTATGACTTTTTTTTTTTTTTCCCCAGTAATTGATTTTGCACCTTAGTGAAAGAAAAACCTTGACTGACTGCGTCTTGGTCCTGTGATGCATTTTATAGAACACACTTTAAGATTGTGCAAACTCTTCTTGTGTTTTGGGTGTTTTTAAAAGTTGTAGTACTGCATAATGTGTCACTGAAACAGCTGATCTATCTCAGCAAAAAAAAAAAAAAACAGGAAAAAGTATGTACCAGTTGTTTCAGAGGCCTTAATTGGAGAGGAAAAAAAATCTCGCGAGAATTTTCTTAATTTCTCTTAAGTTTTGATGTTTTTCTTTTAGTGTTAGGAAACACTATGTGTTTTATTTCCTTTTATTTTTGCAGCATTTTCTGATATTAGTAAACCTACGTAATCGTGAGAGAAATGGAAAGTAGTTCTGTGTATTACTTATGATTTACTTTGATTTCTTTTGTCAGATCATACATGTGTGAAGTATATTTTTTTATAATATTGAATTAATATAAGTTAATGCTCCAGAGAACATAATAAATTCTGGGGACTCGTGCATCATGGAACACAAATGGCAGATACAAAATGTGTTACACCATGTACTTCCTGTGAATCTAAATTTGCCTTTTCTCCGTGTGTTAAGTATTCATAACAGATTGCCAGTGCTGAGTTGTCAGTGGTAATCTCGCTGTAGGGTCTAGTGTTGTTTGGTTTCGGGCAACTGTAAAAATTAAATACAGGTACCTTGCAAAACCGTCTCGGACAATTACATGATTTGGTCTTTGAGGCATTCTGCAAATGTCTTCTCTTTGTCATTTAAAGAATTCAAATTCCTATTTTTGATAGCGATTGCAATGCGTGCCATTTTAACACCTCTTCACCCGGGGCTTACTACCTTTGGCTGGGGAGATTAACAAAATGCTACAAAAATTAGTCAAATATGCACAAAAATAGAGACCATTTTTATGTAATTTTAATGTGTGCAGTTACCTCATACACCGTACATTCCAAAATAAAAATTTGTTATACTATACATACTACCAGACATATCACTTTAAAATGTTCGCTATGGGAAAAATGTATAATCATAGATATGTATGTAAAGTGTATCTGTATAGCCATGATATCTACAAAGGATCCATGCACAATAAAAGGTTTATAATTCTTAATCATGTGTGAATATATTATTTCTGTCCCAGCTTGTTTTGTCTCAAAGGTGAAAATCTACCCTTCCTAACGTCTAAATGGACCATGTTTTGAGTTTTAACAGGCATTTAAATTGCTTGGTTTGTTGCTGTTTTTACCAAAACAATGGCCAAACTCTGTCTCACCGTGTGTGTCCCAAAGTGAAATGGAGAAATGATTATTCTCTCATGCATTTCATCCCCTCTTGATTAATTTCACCTGCTTCAGCGAGGCCTCAAGCTCCTGGCAAAGACCTGCAATAAATCTCATGTCACACCTGTTCTAATGTTGTTACACTGGCTTCCAATCATATTAACATAATCGTATATGATATAATCACATTTCGAGCCTGGTATGTTCAGGTTCCTGCCTCCACCTGCAGCCTTACATCACCAGTAGAAATCTCAGCGACTTTAACTTACTTACCTTGAATGGTGGGCAGGTATAACCTCAAATATCATTCCAGTGAACAGCTCAATCCCCTGGTTTGTATCCGTGAGCAGCGTATTGCCTTTTTAGCTGCAGCTTGGTGAAAGAGATCTTACTGTGTTAAACTGACCTCAACCAAACCAGAAAAGATAAAATAGAAAGGAGGTACAGCTTCTTTGGTGGTAAGTAGACATGGTATAAGTACAATAAAATGGTGTATTACCATATAATCTAGTGGATGAGATTTGTGCCTTGCTTGTTTTCACCTTTGCCTCATTATCACGTAACAAATGGTACTCCTCCCTAACCAGTGAGGTTTGATACAGCAAGCCTGTTACTTAAAGTGTGATGAGGAATACATGCGCTGGTGCAGGTGTGAAGGGATGAAGACGAGTGCAGAGACAGATGAGGCTAATGAATAGTTAAGCAAACAAAGAACACATTGTTCAGAGACGGCTTGGCAAACACACTGGGGTGTCAGTGATTGATGTTCTAATTAATGATGTTCTAACCTTGTTTATTGTTGTATTTATGCTCAGTCCATATTAGTACAATTTAGATCTCAACCTGCCTTTGTTTTGTCCCAGAGGAACAGCAGTCAATCTTATTCCCTCCATCTCACCGTCATCGGACCCGTCATCATTTGATTATGCAGATTACTCAGCAGCACACAACATCCCTTCTGCTCCCCGACCTCCTTATAGTGCCGTGAAGGAGGTGCTTCTTTCTTCATCTCTCGCCAGAGCTGCACCGGCTGTTCAGCATCATGGACCAGCTCTGCCACTTCATGTGATCCTCCTGCTGCTGCAACTTTGCCGTCCACTGACACTCAGCGACCAAATAAAATTAAAAGGCCAAGAAAATCTGCTCAGACCTCAAGGTAACGTCACCAGCAAAGCTTTATTTTACAACAAGGTGTTAAAATTGTGGTATATTTGCTGTGTAATGAGTTGTGTAATATCTTAATATTTTAAGATCAGTCTGCACTTAAATTGCCTTGCATTAGCTGTGGAATAAAACAAATTAGTGTAAACTTAAAGTTTACTGTAATAAATTGTCTGTAGCAAGTTTCAGGATGCTGTTAAGAGATTTATCAATTTACATAAACGGATGAAAACCTTTGGACAGAAAAAAAAATACAGGTTGGTCCTTAAATCTATCATTTTTCTCCTCTTTGTAGTTTGTTTAGTCCAGACTTTAAACGCGACTTCACCAGCACTTAGTGGAGTTTGGCATGCCCTGGACCAGACTGCAGGTGGACTTTCATGCTACTGGAGCAGAGACCATGGGCCAGTACAACCAAGACGACCACCACTACGAGGGGTCTCTCTTCCCCACATCCACCCTCATCCCCGTCACTGTTATCTGCATCCTTATCTTCGTCGTCGGCGTGACAGGCAACACCATGACCATCCTCATCATCAAACACTTCAAGGACATGAAGACCACCACCAACCTTTACCTGTCCAGCATGGCGGTGTCTGACCTCATAATCTTCCTCTGCTTACCCTTTGACCTCTATCGCCTGTGGAAGTATGTGCCCTGGCTGTTTGGAGAGACGGTGTGCCGCTTCTATCACTACATTTTTGAGGGCTGCACCTCGGCCACCATCCTTCACATCACTGCCCTGAGCATCGAGCGCTACCTGGCCATCAGTTTCCCCCTCAGGAGCAAAGTTGTGGTGACCAGACGCAGGGTCCAGTACATCATCTTAGCCCTTTGGGGGTTCGCTCTGGTTTCTGCAGCTCCCACACTCTTCTTGATTGGGGTAGAGTATGACAATGACACACAGCCGGACTTCAACACAGGGCAGTGCAAGCACACCAGCTATGCCATCAGCTCTGGACTGCTGCACATAATGATCTGGGTGTCTACCACCTACTTCTTCTGCCCGATGCTCTGCCTCGTCTTCCTCTATGGCTCCATTGGGTGCAAATTGTGGAAAAGCAAAGATGACCTGCAAGGTCCGTGCGCTTTGGTCCGAGAAAGGTCACACAGGCAAACTGTCAAGATCCTGGGTGAGTAGTTTTTTTTGTCTGTTTTATACTGATGAGGCAGCAACGACGACGCGTAATGGCTCAGAATGAAATAAACACAGCTAATCCACTAGAACTGAAAAAAGTGCTACACTTTACAAAATGCAGGTTTGTACGATAATGTTGTTGCTGCGCTAAAGCAAACGTCTGCATTGTGATCATCACTGATTATGTGCAGAAAATAGTAATAGCAGAAAGTAGATGTTTCACATCATCTAGAATTGCTCCCTCTGATTCCCACTTTCTAAGAAGCTTTCTCTATTTTTCACTACTGAAAACAAATAAAAAAAAACAGACAATTCACATATAAATCAAGGCACAAATCCTTCCTGACAGATGAGAAGCTACCAGTATGGATTACATATTTAAACATCATTTAATACCTCAGAACTACAGGCCAATGTGGCTCTTCTCTTGCAACTTTGAGGAAGAGAAAGCTGGTGCCATGTGCACTGTTGTTGATAAGCTATTTAATCATTTTGTCCTGAAGCTAATAACATCTTTCTATTGCACATACTGGCTTCATTTACAGATCTCCATTGTGCAGAAAACTCTGTTTTACAGCACAGGACCAAAGCTGAGCCAGTCTGTATTATGCAATTACGCAATTGTGATGCATCCATTAGGATATTAATGCTGTTCATTAGGTGAACACGCAGAACGGAGCTCATGTTTTCAGACTTTGCTGCCATTTGGATAAACGTTTGTTTAATCCTAGAATGGATTGTCATCAAAAGTCTCAGTAAATCAGCCTTTAATTAAAGTAATAGTTCAGCGATCACTGGAGAAAACATGATCCGTTTTAAACAAGACTGTGACATCTGTTCATTCTGTGCACCGACAATGTAAGTTTTCAATTTATGGATGACTGTATGGATGATTGTTCATTCACAAATAGATGGACTCCTGTCGGCCAGATACCCCCTTTTTACATTTGCTGTCCTTGTAGAAAATTATGCCCCCATCGGGTAAATTCATGCTCATTTTAATACATCTATTCTCTAATCTCTAATCTATCTTGAACAATTTTAGTAACAAACACCAACAATTTTAGCTTTTCAACACGTAATTAAGCTTTGTTCTGTTTTATGACGTTTTCTCTTACTTCTTGCCTGTCTAGTGAAAATGTGAGTCTTACAGGTCACTGTGACATAAGTGAATAACAGAGGCTGTGCATGAGGGTGTGTGTGAGTTCTTTTGATATTGCTGCTGGTTATTAATAAATGTCAGGAGCAACCACAGACCACTAAATATTTAAAGATCCTGAAAAACAATTGGGCCAAAGAAGAAGATAACTTTATCTGAAAAATGTAAGATTAGTGGTTATTTCACATGTAAGATGTCTACTGTATATTCATGTACAGTATATTGATTTTCTGAGCTGTTGAAAAAAACTGTATCGTAATTATTTTGCCCTCAGTGGTGGTGATGTTGGCCTTCATCATCTGCTGGCTTCCATATCACATCGGCAGGAACCTTTTCGCCCAGGTGGACGACTACGACACAGCTCTGTTGAGCCAGAAATTCAACATGGCCTCCATGGTGCTCTGCTACCTCAGCGCCTCCATCAACCCTGTCGTCTACAACCTCATGTCCAGGAAGTACAGGGCTGCAGCCAAACGGCTCTTCATACAACACCATCATAGCCAGAGACAGGCCTGTGCGATAGACCGCATCTCCAACCTGAATGAAAGCCTGACCGGGGTCTGAAGGGTCACAACACACTCTCGTTTTAACATAACAGAGAGTCTGCAGGATTCTTTAAAGCTCAGGAGTTGCAGCTGAATAAGAAACTTATTTCAGAAGTGTGTTTGTTGGGTTTTATCTTTGACGAGGAGAACCCAGGCGTGATTCTTTCTACACAGTGACATTTTGTTCACAGGGACTAGCTGATGGTTTTCAACCATGTCACATTTCATTGTCTACATCAAGACATTATTAAGTTAGCAGATTCCAAACAAAAACATAACTTACAGTTTCCCGTTTTGTTATTTAAATCATGTAGAACATATTCACCTCTGCATACACAGATTAAGAAATGATCCCTCTTTGTGACTGATGACATTTACCACCTTAAAAACAACCGTTAAACGTCAGATGCAATGTTCAATAGCTACGTCTGGTTGTTATATTGAATTTGTTTAATGCATAGAGAACAACTATTATACTGTTCTCATACTGTTTATATGTCGTAGCTATGCTCTTACGGATTTGAATTTTTTCAGGGCTGTGTGCCATCTCCCCAGAACTAGATAAAAGCAGATTAGTGTGAAAATTGTTGTGTGTGTGTGCGTGTGTGTGTGTGTGCGTGCGTGTGTGCGCGTGTGCGTGTGTGTGTGTGTGTGCGTGCACGTGTGTGCGACACTAAGGCCACCTGAGCCACGAGGTTGTTGTTTGCGCGTACGTGCTGGCCATCACATGTAACCTGACACAGGTATTACATTAGCTGTGTTCTGATTTAGATTTACGCTGGCAGCATAATGACCCTGCATCACCATATTCATAGTAATGGCTGCTCTAAGTGCATTTCAAAGAGGAAAAAACATATTAGGTTAACAGCAGTGGCAGGGATTGTTGCTTTTATTGCTCCCAGTTGCCTAATCTTGACACCACTGTAAAATTCTTCTTCAATGTTTTATTTTGGATTAGAAATTGTACACTTTAGTACCTCGTGTACTCTGTTGAGAGAGGTAACGTCAAAGCTGTGTATGTTTAGTGTGGTAAATGTGTAATCTCAAAATAAACCCAGTTTCCCAGCTACCGTCACCAGTAAATGTTATTTTTTCAAAGAAACTGTTGTGATTTTGCCCATGAATCACTGGACCTTGGTTTGCACAGATAAAAAAAGACAAAGTCGCCCTGGGCTGACTCATCCTCGTGACGCTGAAGCAGCAGGTAAAAGCTTACAGCTCCTGCCATCACCTGGGGGAAAGATCTACAAGCAGCACGGTTCCTCTGCTGGTTATTTTCTTTACTGATAATGAAGAGAGTGTCTGCGAGCAGCTCATCCAGAACTGTCAACACCTCCCTCAGGCTTTCTTTACGCCACCTCAAATCATCCAGCATTAAGAAATGTACCGTTTGTTTTGTCTCTGCTTTTCATGCCCTGACTTTTACTCCGTCAGCAAACCTCTGACATGCGGCACACGCGTCCTTTGAATCTGTACTAAATTATGTTTTAAAAAAATTCTAAATGTATATAAAATGAGACTTTATGTGTTGTATGAACATATACAGTATAAGAATACATCTTTTATTTAACATGCATATATTCAGAAGGTCACTGTGCGTACCCTTATTACACACGTCTGTTATGTTTGCTGTGTCTCATTTAACTTGTTGAAAATCATTTCTTGAACTAGGTCAACTTGCAGCTGTAACAGAACATAAATTAATACTGCACTGCAAACAAAGCAGTGGCACATACCTATATATTCCTTATATTCCTTTAAAAATGAAAGTTGCAATAATTTAAGTTGCACTCTTGTGGGAAATGAATGTTTCTGCTCTGACATTTAAGTGTTATGGTCCTTCCCTCCAAAGGGTGGAGCCAAATTACGAGACATATTGTGGACTGTACAAATCCGTGTGTGCTACAGACAAATCACAGCAATGTTAAATATTTTTCTAGCACTTAAATTGTTCAGACGATGCTTTAAAACTACACAAACACAGATTTTTTTTGGCTTAAAAGCTTCTTGCTTTGCCTTCTCCCCTTTAACCCACATATTATCAGCAATACATTCACTTCCTGTTTGGCCTTCTGTGCCTGCTGTTGCATGGATATGACTGCAGGAATCTGTGCAGTAGCCCCACTGTTTCTTTCTTCTTCTCCACATATCCAAAGCTTTTCCCATCTTTTTTTAAGCGACCCGATAATGCTGCAAATGTTGCGCTGTGTAAGCTGCTTTAATTTGAGAGTGTGGGGAGTTTGGTGACCATCTCTTTACACCTGCAAGCTTATTTAACTTGTCACTTTAAAATGTCACTCTGAGCTCTTGTTGTCACAGCAGGGCGACAATAAAACAACACACACAAATGTGTCTTTGCCTTTTACAAACCACCAGGCGTTCAGTGGTGCTTTCAAATGCCTCTAATAGCACTAAGAATGATGATAACCTTCATTTATAAAGCACTAATCACGTCGTTTTGGTAAACAGCTTCCATTGTCTAATGAAGTATGTTACACACAGGAGAGTTAATAACCTGATTCTTTCTCCAAATTAGAAACATTTCCTGTAATTCGGAGGCAAATTTATATCTACTTGGTATCTGTTAAGTGTTTGTTTGTGAGCAGTGTTTGACAAAAGCTCAGCCGAGAGAAAAATAGACACTCATAACAACAAAAAATGACAACGTAAGTCGTTTAATCAGATCACAATGTGCTTTTTGGCCATTTGGCAACATGTCAGTGATGGAAAAATCAACAGAACACAATTTTATTGCACTTAATTACCAAACCAATAGAACATAATGGTGAGGTTACTTGTCTTTGCCATAACTGTGGCTCACATAATTTGATGAATATTGCGTGTATATCTGCAGCTGAGTGGTGTATTCTTTAGTTTCCTATTTCCACACGCGCTTTTCTGTTTTATTAAATTGACATCTAACCTAAATTCTCGTATTTTGCTTGTAGAGACCTTAAATTTAGTTAAATGCCTTAACTCAACTCGAGTAGGCGTCTCCCGCGCACCACAACGCAACCGGATGCCTTCAAAATAAAAGAGTGTTGGTTTCAAAGTTGAGGGAAATTCCAGTTATAATGTAGGTTTTACATGGAGGCAATGGCTTATATGTGAAACTAGATTTAAAGGTCATTTGTGTGTTATCCAAACGTTACAATGACAAATATTGCACTTTTGTGTCTGTTTGTATAGATGATATTCTCATTTATATTACCCATATTGTTATTTTCACACGTCATCTATTGCATGTCTGCCGGACAGTAAATATTGGCATTTGTTACAGATGCTTCCATACTTTATCTGTTGGGTCGTTTTTGTCATTTTATTTTGAAAGTCTTCGGCAGAAGTACGGCCCTTCTAAGCAGGAGGACTTGACTGCGCTGAAAAAGTCACAGACGCGTAAAAGTTGTCCAGTGCTCCTCCTCCTCCCCGAGCATGAGGTAGATTTGGCTCCAGATATAAGCGCAGTTCCTCCTCGTCTCCTCACAACCAGCGCGCAGTTTGCTCCCAGAATCCGGAGAAGAGCCAAAAAAAAAAAAAAAAAGCAGGAGGGGACGATCTCTGGCACACTCCCCAGGATGGAGGTACGTTTTCTGCTCCAGTCTGTACTTTTAAAACCACCGAAGCAGATGTTCTTTAACACTTCTTGCGTTTTCTTTGGTTTTGTAACCATACTGAAGTTGAAATTAAAGCTTTACATCACAGGAGCTTAGAGAGACGCGCTATGTTAATATGAAATCTTTGTGTTACTGCTTCTATTTTTCTGAAGAGACTAGGACCTGTGTGTTATTGTTTATGTCTGATGTTGCTGTAACATATATAGGAAATGCATGGACGTGTAGTTCCGATGGCTGCTCCTCAGTAAAAAAAAGAAAGTAAAAATAAGATCTTTATAGTATTTAGGACATTTGTAAAACTTTGCCTGTGGTTATTTTCTCATATATATATATATATATATATATATATATATATATATATATTAGCTGCAGGTGATATTTGTATGATAAACCTCTAAAAGCACAAAAAAAATGATCACAGTCAGTGAAGAAGGAAATGAAGTTGTCAGATCATCTGTCATGAGTTTGCACGCTGTCATACACGTCTGGAGTAAATGGCAGCAGTTCTCACTTAAGCTTTTTCTTTTGATTATCAGCCCTTTCCCACCCATCGTGCCCTCAGCTGATAAGCTCTTTATGCTTTCACTTCTCAGAGGTTAAAAGGTCTTTTTCCCCCACTTGCACTGAGGCTAAAAAATGAAGAGGTGGTTTGTTTGCAGGTTTGTGCTCTTCACTTCGCAAAACAAGCTGTTCCTTCTGACTTATTAGCATCATTCTCATAATGTCATGTGGCAAATCGGAAGAGAAAACGCCCGTTTCTTTTCCCCACAGCACGTGAGGGAGCTCATTAGTAATGTACCAAAGAACCCCCCTCACACACTCACACAACCCAGCTTCAGGACTCAGATAATGTATGCTTTGGGCCAGCTTGGATTTAAGACCTTATTCTTCGTTGTTGCCAAAATTGAGAGAAAAGAATTTGGACTGCTTCCAAATCTGGAAAATAAGGAGGGGGTGCTTTGTTAGGTAAACAGTTTTTTTTTTTTTCTCCTGATACAGAATAGTTACAGTTTCTGTGAGATAACATCCTGCAGCTCCAACCTAAAGGCAGAAGGCTGATATGATGAAAACAAGTTCAAACCCACCCAAAACCTCACAGGCTGTTATAGTCTAAGGAAGGTATTTAGATGTCGACAATGAGCATTGCAACTATATCTTGGTGAACAACGGACTAAACAATGGTCTGTCCCCAACAGCAAACAATCTGACACCTGAATGAGTGTGTACAGAATAGATCTTTTTCTGTCCGTCAGAGGTTTCATTTTGCACAGAGTGTCTACAATGAATTGCAAAACCGGCCTGTAAAGTCGGTCTCACCCTCGCTGCCCCTAAAACTGCCTCAGCTTTGTGCTTTGATGACATAATATATTTGTGATGGTGCGTGTCTCGGAGCTTTAGGAAAGAGCTGTTCATGTTTGCAAACATTCATCTGCTGCCTCAAAAAAAAAAAAAAAAAGCCTTAAGAGCACATTAACACATGGAAATTTCTTAGATCTTGTGTTTCCTAGGTTGGAACGGCTGAAGTTGGCAAACTGGAAATGTTGTGCACTTGTGTGTGTGTGTATGCACCTGATGATTTGTAATGTAGGTGTGTGTGTTGGGCTGTGGGAGGGTGGTGGTTTTCCCTTAATGGAAAAACAACACCACATCTAGAGGAGTGAGTATTTGGAACTGCCTTGCCAAACATATGGTGTGCACATTTATTATGTAATCCATAGTAACTTTAAGAGACCAGTAACACAGAACTCAGTCTGTAGCAGCCAGACAGTTTTCTAATAAGTTGGGTTTTCTCCCCAGTCTCAGTGTATAGTTACAATTATAATGCTTATTAACTAGTAACTCTACCTTTACTACTTATACTACAGCTTCTACCTGCTCTGCAGTCTCCACCACCAGAAGCAGAGTGTAAAAAAAAAAAAAAGGATAAAACTAAAAATCCTCTCAACTTTGTGAGATTGTGACACATCCATTTGTATTGGGAGGTGTTTGCTGAGGCCGAAATATTACACAGACGCCTAACTGACAGTGAAGCTCTGTGGAATATAAAGCATCAGCATCAAGGAAGGAATGTGAAAATGTACAGAGCGGCATCTACAGGTTGCACAATTCATTCATGTCCTGTGATCACAGAGCTTCTGAGCTTTAAGATGAGTTGCGCGAAGAGCACACGGTGATAGCAGGACAAACCACCAGCATCTCGTGCTCATGCTTCCTGTGTTTTTCTAACATCCTGTAAACCTCACCAGCGTTCTCTCTGATATGATCTTGTCAGCGTGGTTCCTACGTTCATACCTTCCACATATTTTAACTCACAAGCAAACTCTTTTCAATGCCAGCCACGCCGTCATCACAAACTCAGTTGGAAAAGGGAAGCAATCAACAGGAAGTAGGGAGTTGCTTTTTGCAGAGTCTTAATATTTCTAGTAGTACGTCCAGTTTGTGTTCACAGTTACTCAATATATGTAGTTTCCTCAGTGATATTAGTGACAAAATCAAGGCTTTGCAAATGTTTCCTAAGGCAGGAAATGAAAGACATGCAGGATAGACGTAATGCATTTTGGATGATAGACTTTAAAGAAAACTGTTTAAACTCAGATTGGTAACTATAATCTGGTTCTGAAGGCGACGACCGAACCTGGAACAATTTCAACAAGCTCTCAGGAACAGATGACATTTGCTTATGAAACGAGCAGCTCGCTGTCGTTAGAGACGAGACGTGCTGATGGAAACATTTCAAGTGTTTGCAGGAAATGTGCGATGTCCTGAAGTTAATCTGAAATATCATATTAAAATAAATAAATGTGTTGACTCTGTTTACATCTCCGGGCTGCCTTCAAACTACTCAAAGTAGTTTTGTGGGAGTTTGGCTTGTTTGCTTTATTACTTTTAATCAAATTGTTCATAAAACCTCATAATCCCTGAACTGCTTTTTTATTGCAGAGTGGTTGTTATACTAGTGTTGTTGTGATTTGCTGCATTTCCAGACACATAAAATATACCCACAGTGTCAGTAGGTGAGCAGAGTCCGGCCATCAGGGGTGAGTTTGTGTCCGATCCTGCCCTGTCTGAATTTCAGTTCAAAGCTTTGTGTGCGGCAGACTGATAGCCGGGGCAGGAACTGCAGAGAAGATAGCGAGGAGAACACGGCGATCTGTAGAGGAAGAAAACAAACATGCTGTTGGCTTTAAAGTGATTTTAGCTATTCACGCTACTCAACTGGCGTCCCAGCTTAGTTATTACAGGCAACCTAAGACAGACATGTGGGAGTGCAGGTTATCACCATTAGTACTGGTTAGGTTTGAGCTCCAACAGGCAGCCTTAAGGCTGCATCTGCAGATTCTCAGACACACTGAGTTTTGTCAGTGTGTCAGGACAGACAGGTTTTGAGAACAGTGAGCCAGGCAGAGGAAGTGGTAACTGCTAAAAAAGCAATATTGTCATGACTTTATTCCAAATGTCAGCGCAACACAGTTAACCCATGATTCCTGCACCTCCTCAACCTCTCCCTCTTCTGAATTTCTCATCTAGCGATGCACTTTATTTCCTTTTTTGGAAGAAACAGAGTGCAAACATACAAAGAGCTGCAAGCAGCCTATACTTTACCAAAGTCCAAGATTTGTATTTTTACTTCACATACGTAGGTTTGCATCACAACATAAAAAAAAAGGTTCACGATACAAGTTTGAGCATTTTTTAAAAACATTATTTAGGAAAGACCAGTTGTTTTGTCCATGTCTTTGTTTTTATCCCCAATAATAAAATTACATTTCATTATTACTGTATATTATAAATATATATTATTTGTACTGCAGAACTGTCAACATCCTCACTGCAAGTACTTCTCCTACTTATTATTTAAGACATATTGTGCAGTCAAACACCCTCTCTGTAGCGATGACTTTATACTGTGTGCTGTTGAGTGTCTTGACCTCACCACATTACACGGAAATTTAATTTACAGAGTACCCAGCAATTTACGTTAAATAAACTGAGTCACTTTCCACCGCTCAATCTATTCACAGTACCGCTCTGACGCCCTCCTGCGTGAAACCCGCCCACACGTCTCACTCCACATTCCCATAATGCAGCAGAATATTCGATCCTCAAGTCTCCCGTGGACGACTGGGCAGGGCGTTCAGTCTGTGCAGTATCTACATAACACAGTAGTGGGAAAGATGCAGGGCTTCCTTGAGTGAAGTCATCCCGTGTCTGTGCTACCCAGCCTCCTTGTCAACCATCTGATGTGCTCTCCAGATGGCCTTTGTCTTTGTGATTTCTGGCTCTGGATGAGAATACCAGAACACCATGTAGAATCCCCAACAGATGCCTGTATCAAAGTTTTCTTGCTTAGGTTCAAATATTTGGAGGGAGTTCTCTCCGCTGGGAGATGTTTATACTAGATTTTTTTTTTCGTCTTCCACATCATTCACTTAATCTCCATAAGCCTGGCTTCTCATTGCACAACGGTTCTGATTATCTCAAACAGGTTGCTGTATTCATCATGTTGAAATATCACAGTCCATCTCAAGAACAGGTCAGACTCTTTCTGTTCGTCTTTACTCTTATCTTTTTATGTTGGTCAATCTGCAGCTCAAATAGCTTTTGGGTTCTTCCATTTATCTCATTTAAGAATTTTTTGTCAGCGATTTTCTGTTCTTGTGTCATCTGAGGTTATTTTTCTTTACTGTGGTTGCTTACTGTATTTTGTATTTGCACGTCCACCCTGCAGTACAGTCTGCATCGTATCACATTTCCCAAGAGGCAGCAGCAGCACTGGCTTGTAGATGAGTGTGTTATTTTACCTAATTTCTCTGACGGATGCCCTTGCTAGTGCACTTCTACACACGCACGCGACACACATGAAATCACACAAACACTGTGTCAGTGAGGGCAGTGGAAAAGCGAGGCATTCAGATGAGGTCCAGTCCAAAAACACATGTTTTCCTGGACCGAGAAGGTGCCTGTCTGCTCTCCTACCACCTAACAAGTGCAGGCAGAAGGGAGCTGCTCAGTGTGGTGGTTTCCCCCCCTGGCAGAACACGCTGACTTGTGAAAACAAAGTCTGCGGACTCAAACTGAAGCCATTACGCTCGGTGAGCTTATTGGACAAGATCTTGCAGAGCAGCTGTGCTTTAAGGTACTTTCACACATTTGTGCGTGCGGCTGACCTGCGAGAGCTTGCGAGGCGTGAGGGTAAAGCAGAGAGTCAGTCCCAGAGGAGGGTTAAAGGTCCTGAGCCAGACATCTTCTTTTTCAGCGCCACGGTAGATTACATTGGCTGTTGCTTTCTGACGGGTGATTTTACTGTATATCAAGCAGATACGTTACAGAGAAGAACATCATGTGCTCCTCCTCTTCTGCCTCTGGAAGTCACAGGAACAGACAATAACAGGCTTTGTATGATCTGTTTGTGTCTCTGTTCTCTCTCCACATCTGCTGGTCATACAGTAAACCTCGTGTCTTCATCCACAGCCTGGAAATTAAGAGGCTGGTTGGGATTAACCTTCACTTATCCAGATTCATTTCTCCTGCAACGCTAGACTTTGACAGGTTTGATCATGTGCTCTATCAGGCTTATTGAAGTTCCTCAAATGCATTTTTAAACAGTGCTGCTCAATAGTATATACCATGCAACAAAAGAGATTTAATCTAGCTCATATTTCTTATATAATTGTTGTGGTCCATGGCACCTTCATGGGGCCCCATGGGTTTTTGGGAGAAGAAACCAATCTAATAAACGATTTGTACGGGCATCCATATACAATAATAATATCCATGTGCTGCAATGCAGGTTTTACAATTTAATGCAGAGCGATTATCTGTGAATTATTTGAACTAATAAGTTCTTTCATTCATTATCTGTAACCATCCTCAAAGCTACACTGTTCCCCTGGATGCCAGTTTAACTACAAACATTAATTGGCTTTTTTATCATGCTATTATATAATGTGAAAGCTACTTACCGTTCACAGTACTGTAAAGTCTGTACTGTATGTTTAACTGTAAAGTTAAAGCTGGCATGAAAGTCAGAGTTCAGAAATAGCTCGTTTCTTTTTACCCAGGCCCGTTTTTGGAAAACTTCAATCATATGGGTTAGGCAATGCTTTAAGAAGTTTTTTTTTTTTTTTGTCAGTGTTTCCTTGTTTAGACATGCTCAATTGCTCTGTATGCTAGATTGCAGTATGTTTCAGATGTGGTCCAGCATATCCAGGGACATTCTCTCTGAGGAGCTGAGGGGTTACAGAGCAGAGCTGTGATCCAGGCTGCCTACACAGCGCTGGTTCCCAGGCCTAGAGCCCCAGAAATAGCGTTCGCCCTGCTCTTTACTGTAATGAACCAAAGTTTCCCACTCTTTCAGAGAGCATGGGGTCCCAGCTGAGTTAAACATGCACAGTACTGATAACACTGTAGGCACTGTACTGTTTCAATTAAAAGACCATTACAGAAAAATTGGTACGACTGGCTTTAACGTAAGAGTTTTGATACTTTTAAGACTTTCATTAGATATGTTTACTTTTACATGAATGAATAAAAACCCATCTATCACATTATATACAGTTTGCTTGGTCAGTGTATTTCAAGTCAGGGAGGCTTTTGCATTGAGTTGGACATTATTTTCATTCTGCACAAAGAAGCTCATTAAAGATAAGGACTCGCCGTGAATAGACACTTAAAAGGATATTAATGGAGCTGAAATGACTTCTTCTAAAACCAGAAAGTCGTTGAATGGTTAACACTGCTAAAACCTTTGAATCTTCATACAGCACTCACTTTTTATTTAAGTCACTTTGGCAAGTAACTGATAAAAGTATAATATGGAAAATATAACCTTTACTGTACATGACCTAATTCCGCTCCTAAAGTTAGCAGGATAAGTGCATCTACCTCAACATTTTTCTAGAAATGAGATGTTATTACGCAATAATGCATTTTTAGTTTCTGCCGTTTACAAACCAGAACTAATTCACTGCTAAGAACAAATAATATGTGTCATTTATATAAAGCTGGAAAATAGCGAAACTCACAACATCTGAGAAATGATTTAAACAAAGCCCCACTTCCTTTGCCTGCACTGTTGTGACTTGAGTTTGTGTTCTGAAGGAGTCATTTGCTTTTGATGGACAGGAAAGAGTTAAACAATTAGAGGCTACAAAATAATGGTGTGGAGGGTGGGTGGTCCCTGGTGATTACTATTTATCACGGATGAAAAAAAGAGATCTCAGGAAAAGGGTTTGGATGCGGATTAGGAGGTAGAGGCAGCAAAGAGAGGCGTTAACAGAGGCACTGCAGGGCCAGCTGATGCTGTAATTCGTTTGGGTGGAGGCAGGAAGGTGGTGAGGTCATGCCGAGAACAAGGAGAAAAAGAAAAGAAAGCGTGTGATGAAAATGTGGAATGTGTGTATCTGGGAAGCTTTGGGAAGATCTGCGTTTTGCAGAGTGCACGCCAAGCAAATGTGACTGAATCGGCAACTGTGAGGGGGATGCAAGAGCGTCGTGTGGTCAACAAAAGCAGGATGAAAGTAAGCTGTGGTCTGACAAGATGGAGCGGCACAAGCAGCGGGTGTATACTGTTAATAATGTAATAATCATTCAGACATGTCACGATGCATGAGAAGTGTCCAACGGTCCAAATACTTGGCACAGAGAATGACTGGAACCTGGAATAACAGGAATAACGAGTGTTGTTTTAAAGGCTTGTGTTTGTCCACATTCCAGTCTGAAGCCATCAACCAACTTATCACTTAGGCCACAGATATGTGGAGTGAGTTAATGGTCATCAAAGGGCAGCGCAGAGGAGGGGAGTTTTGCAATCAGCTTGGGAATAGAGGGAGAGACACAAAGTAAAAGGGGCCAAGAAGTGATAAGTGTGAGGCTACAAGGACAGGTCCCTCCTGTCACAGGCTACAGCGAGATGTTGAACAGCTGTGGAGAGAGGGGCTCGCTTCCTGTGTCCAAACCCCCACATAAAACACTTTTTAGCAGGAGAAGAGCTGAAAACAACACAGTAGTAGAGTTTGTTTAATACATGATTTTGTGTATTCACCCTTTTGTTTAGCTGCAACACCTACACTACAAATGTAGCTTTATTTAGCACGAACTGTATCTTATCATTCGGTAAAACAGAAAGGATTTCAAAACACATGATACACAAGGCACTTCATACTTATTATTGCTGAACTGAATTTAACACTAATCTAAACTGCACACGATTTAAATACTTTAAATACAATCACTGACCTCGTTCAGTGCATTACATGACATTATTTTGTAAGCTACATGAGAAGAGTGCTCTGGGCTCGAGCTACACGTCACTGGAGTCCCACTATGAACAAACTTTATGATCATGCAAAGGCGCCTTAAACTTAAATGCAACTGACTGTAAACGAGTGCTAGTGTGAGACTCAACATCTCACTGCTTTTATACAGCTGTGCTTTGCTCTTTACACTCCACCACGCTCTGCACAGCCCTTCAGGCATTCCTGATTATGAAATTATAATAAATGAGAACGCTATAAAACCCTACTAATCAAGTAGAAACCCTTGCTGTTCTCTGATTGGTTAGGAGGGGGTGCTTTGCTCAAAAACTCATACTGCTCTGAGACCCTGTGTCACAGGAGGTTTCGAGAGCACCTCTCCACATAGTGATAAGTTATGATATTCAAAAAATGTGCATAGTGTAGCACAAGAGTTTAATTTCTACTCCTACACTAGTGAGGTTGGGAGCCAGAATATTAAAACGTGACAAAGACTGCTGTTGATTTAAAGCGTTTTATTTGATGCTTTTTCTTTTCCATAAGGATTCTCCATCCAAGCCGTCTGTGGCTGAGCTGGCTGGCAGGTTGAAAGGTCACATTCTACCAATGCCCTCCTCAAATGACGAGGTAACATTATTTACACCTTAAAGATTTCAGTATCCTTGCAGAAATATACATAACGGTGTGTTCAGCCACCTAGAAGACATATACTCTTCATTTTATACACAATAAATACACACAGACTGCATGTGTTCACAGGTTTTGCTTACATGTCCTCCTTTTCGTACGTAGTTGCCATTTCGAAGAAGGCCTCCATGTTCTCTGCAGCTGCGACATAAAAAACACGATAATGAAGAAACAGAAGTGAGTAACTTAATTTCACATATACAACATATCAGACTTCTTTATCTTTATATATAAACGGCATCACATACACTTGTTTCGTGTACATTTTCACTGTAACCTCACGATTTCAACACAGCAGACAGTTTGGTTTTGCTAAATCTGCAAGTTTTATTTTTTTGTTTCTATGAAAACCATAAGGAAAGTACTGTTTCTCTTTCATGAAGCAAACAATACAAACTTATCTAATCACAAGTCACAACAAGTGCAGTAACATATACATGACAACCATGTGTAATAAGAATATTATTTTGCAATTTATCTAATTTTACTATGATATATTATTACATTTTTATAGTCTGTATAGCCTATATGTTCCAGTATACTATATAATGACTGAAAAATGAAGCATCATTAACTTAATGTCATTATTACCTTCCCATGTTTCAAATGAACGTTGTGATGATTTAGTGAACTCTCGCTGTGTTGTCTTACAGAAAACCGCCGTCTCTCCAAATCCATTTAAAATCAAGATGAAGAACTCCCCCATTATTGAGAAACTGCAGGTTGGTGCGTCTTGCCAGCTGTAATATTTTGTGAGGGAAGTAAGAAACAGAACAACGGTCAGTCTCACCACTGTGCTGTGTATTACAGTACTGTATGGACACAGCCAGGACACTGACATATGTAAGGCATTACTGCCACCCACTGTTCAGCTCACACTGGTGCGTGCAGGTGATTGCATGCTGAGAAAACAGAAGAAGGGCTTGTCCCTGATACTCCAATCGGCTCAGATTAATAAACCTAATGGGATCATGGGCCACCCAGCCTCTGGTGAGGCTCTAACTCACCACAGCCGTTAGTTTAGTTACAATTCACAAGGTGAGCGGCCATGGGACAAAAGGGCTGCCGCTTCTCCCTCTTTCTCTTCTCTCCAGTGCAGGTACGATACTCTCTTCTGAACTTCAACAATGGCTGGAGGCTAACTCTTGTAAAAAACTGGTATTTTATCTAGTTCAGTTTACTGACCAAACAACAGGTGCTGCTTGTGACACTTGAGAACATGCTATTGACAATGAGAGAGAGCAATTTATTAAGTACATTTAGGTGTGTGTGTCTTTTTTTAAGTTTCATTGTGCTCTCTTAGGTATCTAAGGATTGTTCTGTTTGAATACTGTATATATTTCCAGTGATCAAGGCCTGTCTTGGATTATAGTGCCCAGGCTTCATGTTCTTGTCATCCCACTGCAGGCCAATCTTGCTCTGTCACCCACTGCTCTGCTGCCTTCACCCAAGAACCCTGAGGTGAAACTTCAGGCGGCACCGCAGTCCCCCACCACCCCCCGCAGCCCCGTGAGCCCCCTGAGCCCCACCTTGGAGCCCTCACATCTGTCCACAGAGGATGACGATCCTATCAGCTTCGACAGCCCTCCCGAAGGCGCCCAGCTGCAGAGTATCAACAAGGTAAAATTCTGGACACAGTGTTAGTACATTTCATACGTCTGTGCGTGTTTTGTCACGTCAGCTTAGCTCAGTCACGGAATGACAAACACGAGTCGCTGTCACATTTAGCGTCTCTCACTCTGTGACGTCACATTGTCCTCGTCCCCACTGACGTGTTTCTCAGTGGGTGTTTACCTTAATGTTTAAGCGGACCTCGGATAAGCTGGAGCAAGATGCTGCTGTGGTACATGAGTGCTCCTGGAAAGGGGATTGAAGATGTAATCCCCTTAGCCTAGTTAGAGTCCCGAGGTACCATTTTGTGCAGTATTTTCACACATTATGCTCATTAGACATGGACAGTTACCACAAATCATTTAGTCATACAGATTACATGACGCTAAACAGAACTGTTCACTCTTTTTAAATGCCACTCTAGACACTTCTAGATATTAGTGATGTTGAAGTTGTAAAAATGTTGTTTAATGCAAATCTCTTACCGGGACTTATTTATCTTTTCCACACAGACTCGTGCACGATTATCGTTCAAGAGGCGCCCACCCACGAGACAGCACAGGAGGTCAGCTGGAGAGGAGGCAGGAGCTTTTGGGAGTCTGTCCACATGTGAACTGTACAGCCCAAAAGAAAATGGGAACCAGGACCAGGTTTTCGATAGCCCAGCAGAGGAAGATAAATACAAAGAACTGGGCAGTCTTAAAGAAGGAGAAGACAAGGACAGGGACTGTGAAATGACAGAGGACAAGGTAGCAGAGAGTGACCCAGATGACAAGGGAGATCCACAGGAGGAGCAGTCACCAGAACGAGCCCAGGTTTTAGAGGCTGTTGAGGAGGAACAGCAGCCTTCAGAGCTTCTTCCTACAGAGCAGACAGAGGGAGGTATGAAGACAGAAGAAGGGCATGAGGAAACGGCTCAAGGAGAAAACGACCAGGTGTGAACTGTGAACGTTTACTTATGGGAGAATTTAAAAAAAAGAATAAATTATTTGTTGCTTTGATTGAGTAAATCTTTGAACGATACTCAGAGACTGTTTTAAATTGGTTGGTATATGCTTTGTTTTTAATTCTTGGTATATGTTCTGTTGATGTCCCTCTGTCAATCTCTGCAGGTCATCTATAGAACAGGTCACTGGACACTGGGTTTTTTTTTTCCTGCATAACCAGATGACTGTTTATATGATAAATATATATATATATTTTTCTCTTGCCTGAGTTTTGACATAAGACAAAGACATTGTTAATAGTGCACTTCCAAGTCTCAGTCACACACACACACAACGTTGAATGACAAATGGCATAAATATGATTAGATTTAATATACATGTTTATGTTAGTTCATATATACAGTAAATGTTCTGACATTATAACAAAGCACTATCACTTTAGGTCATATTTATTTGCTTTGCTTAGTTTTCTTTTCATGTATGTTGGTCGATATCGCTGTCTCTTATTTTATATACAAAATGTCTAAATGGCTCAGGTCCTCAGAAACTATGCACAGAAATGTTCAGAAAATAAACAGCTTCGTTCTTACACAAAGAATTTACATTTATTTACTGTAACGTCTGAGTTGATTGAATGATTATAAGTCAGAATCAACCTATGAATCAAGGACTTCAGCAGATTTGACAGCCGACTGCTAAGGATACCGCTGAGTGTGATGGGAAGCTATCAGTCATTTTGAGCAGGGTGAAAAATAGCTGCTTTTTAAGCAGTTTTTTTATTGTTATTTTAACTGTGTCAGCCTCTACTGGTAAACATTAAGAACTGCAATAATTGTCAAATGTACAGACAGGATAAAAGACTATCATCATTATCATCTTGCAAAATGCTTAGCAGAACAGATCCAATTAATTCACATTATGAGTGAAGATGGCAATAGCAAAAGATGTAAGTGGCTCTGAAAGAGGTTTTATTGCTGGGTTGCAGGCAACAGGAGCATCAGTGAGAAAGGCTGCTCAGCTGGCTCGTCTTTCAGTATGAGCACGGAGTAAAGTGGCATGCGCATTTGGATCCAGTGGCTTTTGGGTTGGGTTCACCTGTCCTATAGAGGGTCAAAAAATGCTAATCAAAGTTGTTCTCAGTTGATAACCTTTATCCTGAAACATTTCTGTCGTGATGGGAGGGGTCTCTTGCATCATGCTAATGGATGTTTAGTTGGACACAGTGTCCACCTTCATCATCAAAACACAAAATGAAAGAGAAGTTTGTGGAAGAGGGATGTTTATTGAAGATGTTCTAGTGGCCCAGCATCAGTTAAGTGTCTTTCTAAGACACTTAGTAAGACGCTTAACTGTATGTTGGTTCTCCCTTTAATTTGTCACTAGTCTCTACCTATCTATCCATAATCAAGACACAATAGTTTGGATTCTTGAATGTATATACAAAAAGTGAAAAAGGTTTTTCAAAACAGTAAGAAAACAAAGGCCAACAACTATTCTGCACCACCATCCTATGCAGCGCCGTCTTAGAGGAATAGGCTGCAGCCTAGTGCCCGACCAGCAGGGGGACTCGGTGAGCTAATAGATTGATAGTTTGGTTTTTTATTTCTTTTAAATTGTATTTAAATTATTTGTACGTATATTTCATGTTCCACCTATTTTTGTAGTCATTGTGAGACTACAAAAATTTAGCTTTCAGTAGCATCTATTCATGAAAATGATAAAAAAAAATCTAAATAAGCTCAGCTATTTTTTCCGAGTTTGTCTTTGACGTCATCAACTCGGGAACTCGGCAAATTGTAAACTTGACACGGAAACGTATTTTGATAAAGATAGTTAAAAGCTAACATATGCAAAGACTTAACAACAGTTAATTATAGAAGTGGAGATAATTATAGCTTGTGGAGAAAACTACCTCAGCAGACACAGCTTTGTCCGTTTGATCAGACATTATAAAAAAAAAAGCTGGAATAAAATCTCACGTTGGTGAGTATGTCATCATTAATGTTTCACTTTAAGTTGATTTAAACACAGACTTCACTTTATGGGTGATGATTTCAGGGTCAGGTTGGATTTGTCTAATTTGTGGTAACAGCAGTAATGACATTTGCTAACCTGTGTATTTTCTAAATCATCACTGGCTTCAAGCTCATTAGTGTTGTAGTTTATTGTCAATCAGTAGCAGCATAGTCTTTTAAGCATACAATGTTTTACTTGTTTTAAGGTGATAAATAGGGCCCCAAATGCTGGCAGCCCAGGGGCTCCATATTTCTTAACCCGGCCCTGATTATGGTTTTAAATAGCTCTGACATGTAGAGGGCATCGTTTAGAAAATGTCTACATGCAGAGGCAGTGTTCACACAGTAGTCAAATTAAAAGTGAAAGTGTAAAATGGTACTACAGGCACTACAGGTACACTTCAAATTACTTACTCACGTTTAAAGCAGGTACATACTTAATGTATGTTCAACGTTCAAATTGTTCATAATTTCTCAAAACTTATGAAAAAAAATTATGGCAGAGAAAAGTAAAAGTGACATAAAATAAAAACACCACAATAAAAGTAAAAGTATTTGAGGTAATAAATGTACATGCCACCTCTATCTTAATCAAATATCCAGACACCTTGTGTCTGTGATTCGCAGTAGTTCATACGTCAGTCTTGTCAGAGAAATACCAGGGTTGTGTCATGTCCTCCCCCGCCTTCTTGTAAACGCCTTCCAGCAGGACCGTCACCGAAACTTCCAGGGAACTCACCTGGCTCAGAGGCAGCAAGAAAAAAAAAAACGGAGGGAAGCGGCTACAGAAGGATTCCCGAGGCGGGCGGCCGGACGGAGACCAGTAACGTGAAGCCGCGACCAGCTGTTTTTGGTGCTTCGTGCCCTTTTGAACTACAGGGGGACGTTCACGGCGCCGTGGACGTTGCGGTTTCGTTTAGCAATCAAAAGTTAAAATAAGTAGGCTCTTCCGGATCGAGACGTCTGCCAGGTTTACAATAACAATTCCCATTGGCCGATGGAAGCCAGGTCGGCAAGTATGGACAGTACGGACATTCAGCTGCAGCCTTTGACAAACAATGGAAACGACGGTTCAGCGTATTTACAGGTGAGATAAATAAATTACTACATGTTTAAGTGTCCTGCTCAGTAATGACGAAGATCAGAGATACAAAAAACCAACTTATGATCATTAGAAGTGTGCTATATCCAATTATTACTTTGGTAACATTATAGCTAAAATCACTTAATAGTCAACGGACTTATTAATCAGCACCTCTTCTGATAATTGATTAACGTCTTCATCGTTTTTGAATTAAAAGTGCTTTGTCAACTCTTTCTAACTTGTTCTTGCGTTGAATGATATTTTATATTATCTTCGAGTTTGAACTGATGATAGGATGATGAGGAGATCATCACCTCAGGCTGTGTGAATGAACTATCTGACTAACACAATTGTTTTAATAGAAAAAATGGAAACAGCTCTGTGTATGGAATGGAATCACCTTGTTTGATATTCCCAGGTGGCAGCAGATAATGGAGGTGGCATGGTCTACAGGACAGGTGTGACAGAAACAGATGTGTTGCTTTCTGAAGAGGTGAGTTCTGTTAAAACTCTTTGAGTACAGTCCATTTATAAGAAGACGACCAGAATAGCACATTTGTTTAGTTTTACATGAAATTCTGGGTAAAAGAAGAAGGAAAAAAAAGGGAAGTTTCTTTACTGTGGCAACATATTTTCGCAGATGAGAAAAAGGGACGTGTGTCTGATGTGTTTTGTTTTTGTGTGCCGTCAGAACACAGCTGTTTGTAATGGAGAGGTGGCGTCCTCCGTCCATGCAGCAGAAGCTCAAACGATGTTGGGAAATGCACACCTTCCTGGAGGGGTATGACCGCGTTTAGTAAACACACTTGGAATAAAGGAAGTGTAACCTTTCTGATATCCTGTGAAAACTCACTGACTAGTTTGTGTTTTTGTATTTAAAGTAGAACCGTAACCTTATGTTGACAAATCAACTTCTGTGCTTCTAGACTAGCTGCACGGACAGGATGAAGAAGGAGTTTAATCGTTCTAAAGTCCGACTGTTGATAATCGTCATCCTCATGCTTGTCCTCATCGTTGCTGTGATAATTGTTTCGCTGGTCATCTGCTCAGGTACGATTTTGTGATGAGTGGTTTGAATACTGAGTGTAAAGGTTATTAAAAAATGCAGAGAGAACCGTTCAAAGGTTTGGGGTCACAGCGATGTCCTTGTTTTACAGGTGAACATACATGAAATGAGTTTGAATATGAAATGTACATCATTTTCTGTAAATACAGAAATAATTTAATTTTTTTCTCTTTTCTGTTAAACCTGTTCAAACATATTTTATATAAACATATATTAAAGCGACTGAAGTATTATATTTAATGAAGCTTGCAGCTGAGGATCTGTGAGGCGTCTGTTAATCAACTAGTGACCCCAAACTTTTAAAATAATTTAAATTAAAATAATGAAAATACTTTATAGTTTGTTCTGTCACAAGCAGTTTACTATGCTTATTGTTTGAAGATTTTGATCCAGCTTTTCTTTGAGCAGCTCTCCATGAGGACGAGGATGAAAAGTTTGACAATTCAACGTTTACAGTTCCTCGATATTTCAACGGCAGCTTCTACCTGCCCAATATGGAGCTTTCCAACCTTAACCCCAGTGAAAGCCAAGCACTCATTACTGGCCTTGAAGGAAAAGTCAGTATTTCAAATGATTTAATACATTTCTATTAACTGGTTATAACCTTGTATATAGTAACATACTGTACACAAATGATGGAACATGCTGAGGATTGGCTTTTGTATCCTTACTTTGTTTTGTTATTGAAATTTTATTTCTAGTAACCACGCATACAAATTTAGTTTCATTATAGAAAATAAAATAAATAAATAAAAAAAACTTCCCAGACCTGCATAACAACTGGGGGAAAGATCGAAAGAAAGTGAAAGTGTTATGGGGTGTTAAGTCTGGTCCAGCAGGCTTAAATCTGGTAAGGACGAGTGAAAAAGTAGTACTTCCCCCTCCCTTAACCCCAGCTGCTCCAGTTGAGCTGTTCTGTCACCAACAGGTCAGACTGTGGTTGTACTGGGCAGCTTCCAGGTGCAAAGTCTCGCAGTCAGACTACTCTGAATAAATAAAGGTTAATTTTAATCATGCTACAAAGTCACACTATAGTTGTGGTTTTATTTAGTGTAGGATGCATAGCTGACTTCATCCACAAGTGACAGGTGAATAGTGTGTAGATGTAAAATCCATCACTTCCAAGTGAAAAACACCCCCCAATGCCTGTTACGACCCGGGCTCGTTTAAAAGTGTAACATAAAAGCCAACCAAGATGGTAAAGGTTGTGAACAGCTTAAAACTGTAATTTATTAAGGGAACAAAGGGAACAAACAGTCACACCAAGGTAAGGAGGAATGTAGGAAGGGGATGATATTAAAAGAAAACCCAAGAACAAAAAGCATCCCATAAGGCCTAAAGCACAATATAATATGATATATAGTCTAAGCCTATCGGAGTCTCCAAATGTCAAAGTTTACAAGACACAAGTCACAACAAGTACAACGGCTATAGGGCAAGCTAGCATCCCAAACAAAGAAATAGCCTGGTGCAGAGGCATGCTGTTCACAGTGCAGTACAGCCGTCTTTGCATAACAGAGGACAGAGAAACACTGGAACGCACTCTAGAAGAGTACAAAAGGCCTGGGGGCCGTAACAATGCCACAAGTTTCTTCTTAACAAAAACTTATTCAAAGTTACTTTTTTGCAACACCTGAAGCCCTGAAAACTGACTGAGCTGATTTTATCTCCAACAGAGATATTGGAAAAAATAAAATGCCCTCATATCATATATGAACTCTCAGTGGGGTGAAAGTAAGTCAGTGTCTTTAAAATCATTAACCTCTCTCTTTGTTTGCATATTTCAACCTGCCCCACCCAGCTGGATGACCTCTTCAGATCCTCCCCTGCCCTGGGACGATTCTTCTCCAGGGCTGATATAAATGCTTCCAGGTAAGTTCACATCACCTCTTTTACATGAAATATCTATGATGATTTAGGCTTTTACTGAAAAACAAACGTGTGTTGAGCTTCAGGGTTTTTGTTTTACTCTCCCTGCAGGAACGGCCCAGTCATTGCTGACTACAAGCTGACTTTCCTTATGCCAGAAGAGCAGCAGGATGAGCTGACAAACTTCACTCTGAGCAGGGAGATGGTGTATAATGTGTTCAGGCAGTTTCTGTATGACCAGGATCCAGATGAGTCTAATTCCATGTACATTGACCCAGTTTCCCTCAACATGCTTTGAAAACAGTGCTGAGAATGATTCACAGCTACAGTGAGAACTGGTCTTTCTTGTTTTCTTTGTGTAATAAGCTAGACTCTAGCTGAACACTAAACCTCCCATGCTAATGCAGGTGACTGCACCATGTGATTTAGCAGGCTGCTGTTATTTTCCTACGATGTTTTGCATATTTTTTTTATTTTTTTACCACAGTATCCTACATGATCACAGTCACACACACCACACACACCATTGGGTTTTGTGGGTTTGTATGTAGATCATATGAATGATCTGACGTTGTGGTCTGAGTATGTCAGCATACATGTCAATTTTAAATATATGAAATACATATTGTATTTTACAGCTTATTTTGTATTACTGGGACTTTTAACTGTAGTTTTAATGATTGTTAGAATATTGGGATAAATATCAGTGCTGTGAGTATTTATATTAATTTGACAAATATTGTCATTGTAATTTCACATTTGTAAAATATGGTTGGTTAAGTTTTTTTTTTCTTTTTTAATAAAATCCAGGTGTTTATATTTGTACATTTCTGTCATTATTCAGTGTCTCCAGAAATATTTTCAAACCAGCTTTACAGAATACACATAAATAATTGGGCCAAAACATTAGAAACACTTACCTTAGATTGTGCACAACGGAAAGCGCTTGTGAGTGTGTCTGTATGATTTGCACAGAGGATCACTGAATGCATGAAGTTTTGTTTCTTTTGAACAGTAGAGGGAGTGCATGTCCCACATGCAGCAGTTGTTATGTCCTCAGTTTTTTTTCTCTGTCTCATTTGCTGTGTCTCTTGTTTTGTTTGGGAATAATCTAGAATTTACATTTAACTCTTCCTCCAAAGCAGAAAAAGTCGGCGTTTGTTTACTGGTGACAAATGACACGTTTATCAAGAGACTGCCGTGTGCTTTCTGGCAGTGATAATGTCAGCGTGTCTTTCCTCTAATAAGATTACAGCTGTGATTAATGTTAATGCCAAATTGTCTGTCACTAACGGTGTTTCTTCCAACAGATGGTTGTTAATTAGTCCTCATTTTAGCTCCAACGCGTCACGAGAAGAACGTGAAGCTTGAGCCAACAAAGACACAATCTAGAATTTCTGTCACTTCATGTCGGTGGTGGATTGGGATTTGGGTTTGATTTAAATAATGAAATATTGATAACGTCAATATGTGTTAAGAATATCACTGTTTTGTCACTGCTGAAGCTGTGTGATTAATGTGTAACTCACATGTGATGTAAGGTATTACTGCAGTATAACTTTAGAGTCAGTTGATCCTTATTTTTTACAGTTCACTCAGTGATCAATCAATACTACGGGAGTTTTGGGATCAAATAGTCATAGTAAGTAGTCACTCACTCACAATATACACTCCTGAAAAACAAAGCATAAAAGGTGTTTTAAAAAGTTGTGACTCAACTATGACGTCCAAGTGTTTGAACTCATGACATTTCTCACCCTGGACAAAAGGCAGTGTTCAATTTTCACATGTGGTTCCCATGATGCTCCCTGCTGTGCGACAGTGTCATCCTGTGAAATTTAAGCAGCAATGCATCAGAATGATCCAATAGATTTCAACAGCTTATTAGTGCACGCACGACAAAAATCACTCCACCGTTTCTTGAGACACTCAAATATTGCAAATGGTGGTATCAACAAGAATGGACCAGCACATATCTGTTTAGACTGGACACGCTTAGTTGACTTAAGCTGCATGTTAGTGTATTTAGGGTTAGCAGGTGTCTGTCCTGTTAAAGTAAACACTTTTTTTAATCTGTTGGCAGCAATGAGAGATCAGAGCCATGCCACATTTCAGCAGCGTGGATCCTGCTGGTTGTGTGTACCTAGTGCTGAAGTCTGACTTCTAAATCCTATTTTTAGAAAGTGTTAATCATCTAAATCCAGATTTGCTATACTAAGCACTACAAGCTTTGATAGCCTGACTGCTTTAAACAACGCTAACGTCTCTCAAGCCTGCGTCATGCTCATGATCCTCTGAGAAAAGCCACTCAGAGCTATGCTCAGTCAGTCATGGGTTAGTAGTGCTGGTTAAACATGTAATTACCCATAGTATGCAGTGTAAAATTGTTCTGTTTTCTCATACACTTTAAGTGTGCTGCAGATATATGCTTCTGTAAATTATGCTTGTTTCTTGTACAAAAACAATATTTTGCCCTGGTGACAATGAGACTGGAAGGAGATGAAAAATTGTTTCTTTATGAACTGCAGGCCATAACATTATTATTGGTATAGAACAGTTTATTTCATGTAGATTTTTTGTGTATTTTTTCTCCTTTACTATAGATAGTAAATACATTAAGGGAACAGAGTATGTTTTAACTGGACAATATTCACTTCAGTAAAGTGTAAACACGTTTTCGTATGTTTCACTTACCTTACACTCTATTCTATATTCATTTCATCCTTGAGTCCAATGGGCCCTTGTGGACCAACAGACTAAATTTAGCCAATTGGTTTCTCCTGTTTATTTATATGTGATATAATATGTGTGAACATTATTTATCAAAAATTGGAATAATGAATGTGTAATATTACTTACAAGGTTTAATGTGCATGTTGTAGTTTGTAAAGAGGATAGGTGAGTTCCAGGAGGATTTTGTTTTCTCTTGGAAATGGAGACATGCACCTGGGCATGCAGCTCTTTTTACACAGAAAAATACAGTATGATAATATCAGAATCAGGGGTCATCAGTTAATTTAAGGCAACAATAAGGGACCAGAAATTGTATTAATTAAACTGTGTTTCTGTCAGATGCAAGAGTTCAGACTGAGGCAACTTCTTCTGTTGCACATTACAATCACAATTCCCTTGTTACTGGGAACCAAGTCCGTGACCTGAGGTTCAAGGAAGACTTCCGCAGTTATCCAATTAAAGGGTTATCTCTTCTTTAGGCTGTTTCGAGACATGAAGATTAAGTTGATTGTTGCAGGCTTCAGCCAGACCTCAACAACAAACATTGTCCTTTCCTGCATCAGCCTCACAACAAGCTCTCGACAGTGCAGAGTTCTGCTCACAAGTCACACCTCGGGAGGAATTATGGGTGCCCATGGCTCCAACCTGGATGATATTCTGGAGGAGGACATGCACCACTGGTACACCAAATTCATGAGGGAGTCTCCTTCGGGGCTCATGACGCTGTTTGAGCTCAAGATGATGCTTGAAATGAACGGAATGACAAAGGAGGCCAGCAGCTATGTGGACCAGGTCTTCTTTACCTTTGACATGGATGGGGTAAGAAAACACTTGAAGCTTATTTTGTTCCTCCTTTTTTAGGGAAGTGTGACCCCCCCCCCACAACAATTTTCAGTCGCTCTGGGAATTCCTGTTGCATGCGCTTTATTGATGCCAAACTGTGCAGTGGCATACACAACTTTTTCTGCATTATTCCAAATGGTCTCATGTGACAAGTGACAATTTAAAAGAAGCATGATTAGAATCACTTGATCAGAGGTCTCTGACATTTTAATCGGGATCAACTGTGAGTCCTTGATTGCTTCACAAACACCACATTACAAATCATTATTTACACTACAGGTAAATATCTGCAGTAGTTTCATCAGAATTGCATCACCCCTGTAACCCTTGCATAGAATGATAAAATTACAGCATTCTGAATTTTAAAAATGTAATTGAAATTGAGTATTTATTTTGATGTTGCAGTAGAAGTACATGGGTATAGTCCTTTCTCTAACTGTATCCGTTGTGTTTTCCTCTGCAGGATGGCTATTTAGACTTTGTTGAATACATAGCAGCAATAAGTTTACTACTAAAAGGAGAAGTAAACCAGAAACTAAAGTGGTACTTCAAGCTCTTTGATCAAGATGGAAATGGAAAAATCGATAAGGATGAACTGGAGACTATATTTAAGGTAACACATACTTGAACATACATAAAAAACATAATTAGAGGTTTACTGATACAAAGAACAGATC
The DNA here is from genome assembly GCA_034779795.1 of Ctenopoma multispine. Classification (NCBI taxonomy): domain Eukaryota; kingdom Metazoa; phylum Chordata; class Actinopteri; order Anabantiformes; family Anabantidae; genus Ctenopoma; species Ctenopoma multispine. Next base: position 4,730,248 of record JAUYWH010000005.1, on the reverse strand, counting down.
CAGCTCACAGTTCCCTGAACCCTAAAGCTTAGTGGCTCTTCTCTGAAAGTGAAGAAATAGCTTTAACTTTCCATGAACTAGACATGACGCCTAATCCATGAGGATTTTAATCTTGCCCCACGTCTAACCGGGAACCTTGTCAATAACCTAATTCACTGTCTAAAAAGGTAAACAGTAAACACCTTACAAATCACATGGCACCTTTTCACCTAGTAACATTTACATTGCTGTGCACCATTTAATCATGGCACAATTACAATGGATTTGAATGTGTTTCTGAACTTATTAAATGCCATGGTTATTATTATATTAAATTATTAAGCCTTTTTTTGTATATATGTCTGTTCAACTCATGATTAACTGTGTGAATTCCATCAGGCAATTCAAGATATCACCAGGAGCTACGACATCCCCCCAGACGAGATTGTGACTCTTATATTTGAAAGAATTGATGTCAATGGAGAAGGTAACAAATACATCAGTCTCTATTCTAATGATTAATCATTAAACCCAGCAACACTTTATCACTACCACAGAGTGAGTTCTTGTTTGGAAATAATGTCACCATGACAAATTCCCAGAGGCTCCTGGATTTTCACAGTGAAATATTGTATAAAGGAAAGAACTTTAATTCTGTAATAGTAATGCTTGTTCCTGTGTCTTCAGGTGAGCTGACGCTGGAGGAGTTCATCAGTGGAGCGAGGGAGCATCCTGACATAATGGATATGCTCACCAAGATGATGGATCTTACCCACGTCCTGGAAATCATCATCAAAGGCCAACTGAAGAATGCTGTGAACTAAATTTGTAATCAACAAACTGAATTGTGGGGAGAATCGAGAGTTGACTAAAGAATGTATGTGCTTGAGTTGAGCCAAGTCCCAGGTCAGACGGCACAGAGTTACTTAAATGAACCAGATGAGCAGTCCTGTGCAGATAGGGTCTCTCTGTAAGTCACCCAAGAGTTCCCACGTCTTGAAAATGTGTTAGATTTAAAACATTTCAGCAAGTGATGTGTTTGGGGAGTCTCCGTGAAGACAGGCCCATCTGCTGTGAAGTTCCAATTACGCTTTGACTTTATGGTGCAAAGCAACGTAAAAAAAAATCACTTTATGTAATTAACAGATTAATTAGCTGGAATCATTCAGTGGGTTCATAAAAAAATAGATGATAACTGCAAAGGTAGTAACTGTAGATTTGCTGTGTACATGAAATGTGATTTTCACAATATTCTGCTGCGATTACACTTTTGCCTTAAAAATCATTAGTGTCTTTGTTTGAAACAAAGGAGAAGATTTTTTTTTTTTTTTAGGAGAAAATGATCACTGCACAGTTCATCCATCTCATGAGCACAAGAACTATTTGGTGGTGACAAAGTTGATGTGATGGACACTGCAGCTCTTGTATTTAAAGGTCCTTCTTCATCGAAAAGCTTCATAGCTCAGTAGATCTGTTGCATTACTTTATAAATATATGTTCACGGGAGAAAGAATACATGCTTCAAAATTTGTTCTGTTAAACCTTAAATCTTTTAAAACCTCACCTGGTTTTTAAATCTTAACCTGGTCCAAACAGCATAATAATCTTTGTCTTTTTAAATGAAAAAACTGCTATTTCACATTTAAAGCTGTGCTCCTCTCCTCTTCTGGTCTGCCAAGTGACAGACTGCAGAGCGTTCATTTCCATTTGTGCATAAAATGCCAGAGCTTGTAACAAACATGAAAGAATCTCAGGATTAGCCGGCATTTGGTTTGGAAGGAGACCCAGAAACAAATGTTTGCACCCATTTGTTTCTTCGATATTATAGTACCACAATAAAGCTAAGTTTTCTTCAAAAGACTTACTACTGACGTTTTCTTTGCCTTTCAAAATGTGCAAATAGACTACAGAAGAGTTAAAGTCTATAAGATAACCTGCAAATGTAAACACAGCCGACCTCGGCTTAACACCAAGGTTGTTTAGTTTGGGTCAGAATTTGACATCAGCTCAGTTTTGAACTTTAAATCATAGATGTCAAACCATGTTATACCTTCACACTGGGGTCATTTACACATAATGATCTGCATGGTTAATGATTTAACTTGAGTTCATTTTGGATCACACTGATCAGACATGATTATAAACTCAGAGACTGTACATTGTGTAAATCAAACAAAGATAAGGGTTTGACTCCACATGATACCCAAAGCATTCCTAAATGTATCGGATGACAGAATTTCACAATTACACCGATCAACCCACCTGTGCTTATCGTATAAATTTACCAGTATCTGCTCTCACGGCTTCACGCTGCACACTGATTCCTGCTGTCTGACACCACAGTACGGGAACAGCTCACCACATCCAAGCAGGAACCATGCAGGCTGCCGAGGCCAGATTCAACAAAAACAGCCTCCTGTTGACTCTGAGACGATACAGCTCAGCTGTAAGTGACATGGAGCAGACCATTCTCCTGCCGAGCCTGCTGCGAGATGTGCCCTCAGATGAGGTGGTGGACTGTGAAGCAGCAGAGGAGACCTGCAGAGACCTGTATAGCAGCTACGTGATGCTCAAGGCCATAAGAAACACAGTGGAAAGCAGCCTGGTTACCCTAGATGACCAAAAGAACAAAAACAACGCAGCACTCAACAAGACTCTTGAGCCTCTCTTGGACGCAGACCCTGAAGCCCTCTTCCGATTCCACCTGAGAGGGCTGTTCTCTGTGATGAGCAACCTCACTAAGAAGACCCAGAGCCTTACTGTGAAATATATGGACATCATTGGAGTGGCAAATTAGAAAACGGCAAAGCATCCAGTCTTTGAAAAGTGCTGTGTATGCATGAAATCTCCTAAACATTTCAAATCTCTGAACTACTAACATTCAGTGGCTCCATGTTTCTAATTTATATGTAATAAATGTACATTGCCAACAACGATCATTTTTATCTATTTCTATCTTTATTTAAAAACTAAATACTGATTGATTAAATGATCATGACAAAAAAGACAAAACAGAAAATCATCAGAAAATGTTGATTTGGGTATTTTTTTATTTTATTTACATGGTTGTATTTCACACAATATATGACAGAAAGATTTCACAAAAAGACCACGGAGGATCGATGTCGGTCTGCAAATCATCCTTCTCCCTCTCGCTGACACTTAGCGCACTGGATGGAAAGGCTCCACAATCTCAGCAAAGGTCTTTTTCTCTGATGAGACAAAAATTGGAGAAATAAATATTTGATCACACAATCACACACATACACTAGTTTCTTAGTGAAAATTTAAAAATACCCTAACCACTTTCTGCACTTCCAATACCACAGAATCATGGCACAAACTGAATAGCCATTATTTAATGACAACAGAACAAGCACTACCCTCTTTGAATCGTTCCCATAACTTGAAGACAAACCCATGTGACACTTACATAATAAGCTTCAAATCGCTGACATCCAATATAATTTGCTTAACTGCACAAACAGGTGGATGAAGTGAACTGAACATTGACCCTTCGAGATTCACAAACAGAATGCACAAATGCACACCAAACATTTAACACTAAGGCATCAGTATTGTTGAGTTATTGTGTCTGCTGTTGGTATATAAAAAAGACACAGGGTGCTTACCTTTTGGTGCAAATTCCTCAGGGTGGAGTCTTATGTACTCGTTCATATCTCGATCAAGTCTGGCGTTCATGTAATTTTCATACTTTGTAATGTGGTAACCGATGAACCAACCAATTGTTCCCAGCAGGAATTGTCGATGAACACCTGAAAAAAAACAACAAATATAATAGGCCAGATGATATGACTGTGTTGTAAAAACACAATAATACTATCATTTTTGCAATGAAGCTGAAATTTGCCTTTGATAAGTTTGAGAAAGTTTTTTTACTTACTGGTATCTGGCACGTGTAATATTTAATACAGAACTAGAACACTGAAATCAAGCATAAATTGACTTTCTCTAAATTGTATATCACATACGAAAGATCAGAAACTAAAATGAACACTAAAATGAACAATAAAGCGGGTTTATCACCCGTCAATCATCCATTGTTCAAAACTAATATAATACACAGAGCTGTATAAAGTACTTGCCCAGAAAAATACTCCACTACAAATCGGAGCCTTTACATTTTTCAACAAAATAAAAGTACTTATGTTCTAAAGTTTACTTAAACTACAAGAGTACTCCACTCTAAGAAAACTGTGTATTTTAAACGCTGTAGAATTTGATGGTGTTTATAATATAATTGTAGAAATCTAGTACAGATTTGTTGAACAAATTTTAAAGTAAAAATTATGACTAAAATGTGATAAGGAGTCTGTAAACGTGGAGCTGATTTTAACCACTTTATATAGTGAAAGGAGGTTAATCCATAAATACATAATGATTTTAATAATAATCCTGCAAAAAGCAACTAGTAACTAATGATGAAGTGAAATAATAGTAACATAAAAGTAGCTCAAGTTCAGTGCTAAAGTACTGTACTTGAGTAAATGTACTTAGTTACCACTTCTGATGAAACAAATAATATTAGTCAGTTTGTTCGGCTGCTATTTGAACAAAATAATACTCAATAATTTGTGAGTTTAAATTGACACATTTTCCAAGAGCAGAGGAAAACAAATGAGTAGCCAGGTCACATTCAGCTATCAAAACAAAACAAGCGGTCTTAAAGTTACACTAACGTTACTGCTCAGCTGCGACACAGCGTGTGGACAGTGTCAGAGCTGCTCTGACACATGCATTTTAACTGACTGTTGGAAAGGGCTGACAGGAAAGTGCACCTGCAGACACAAGACAAAGTCTGGAAGGCAGCTAACAAACATGCTAACCTGATTTTATCGGCGGCCTGTGGTTAATAGCATTGTGAAGCATCGCGGAGCACCAGCCTACACCAGCCAGCCACACCGAATTCCTATTAACTATTCCTGGAGGAGGGAGACGCTTCCCCTCGTCAGGTACGAAGCCCATAGTGACACGATATTACTTGAATTCAGAAGCTGTTAATGACCTCCCAGCTGGTTGATCCTACTTTTTAGCTATCACCTCTCGTAGGAAGTCAAGGGCATGGCGTGCAACCGAATCAAATGTCCGGGCACAACAAACGGGAAGCGCTTCAGTTCCGGGTGCTCAGTTTCCTAGCAACCAACGATTGAAGGTAAAAACTTCACATTTAATTATCGAGAAAGGTAATTTCTTCTCTACGGAAATGTATTGTTTTGTATTTGTTGTAAAACACCACACAGAGAACACTTCTACACACAAAATTAAATAAAAATAATATTTACGTTAAACGAGGCTTTCTGTGACCAACTGAATCATTGCGTTTATTAGCTGGTTAGCTAGCTATTAACAGGTTAAGTATGTGTGGCGCTGCGGCCTTACCAGTAATATTATAAATAAAGCTAGAAATTGTAGTAATAACAATACTAGTGGTAGTCTTATGGATTAGTGCTAATGTTAACATTATGTTTTCGTGCTGTTTTATGGTCTTCAAAGAATTCATCCTAAGAAAAATGTCACTTTTTGTCGCATTTTATTCTTGGCACTCAGCAGCACAGATAACAAAAACGAATCGCAGTGAAATCAAACTAGAATTACTAAAACAGACACGGTTACTAGAATAGCCCTTCAGTGCAGTACATGACTAGAAGTACTGAGGTACTTTGCATGTGTACTGATGACATCATTGAGTGCAGTCCTCCTCCTCCTCCTCTCTTCAGACAGGCTGCTGAGGATACACAGCCAGAGGAATTATGCCCTGCCCAGCAATGGCTCTTCCCGTTTGATGAGGTGACCTATGCATACCAAGTAGTTATAAGTCCGGGGATATCCCCGTGTTTTGGTAAGTGCAAACTATTTCCAGGTTCGATGCGCAGAGCTGTCTTTGATTTTATCCCTGCTGCATCTGCAGAAAGAGCCAAAATGGCTAGAGTCGCACGGTAGCTGCTAGTCGCTACAGTTGCTAGCTTCGCCCTAATGGCCATCAACTCAGGCTGAGAAAGAAGCATTTGTTTGGAAGAAACGTAGCGATATCTTACATAAAACTTGCCCGTGAAGCTATGCTAGTGTGCATCGCACAACGAAATGAAGGAGCGAGGCTGGAAGTGCGACAGAGGGAACATTTATACATGTATGTGCGAGCGATTCCAGTTGAATTAAACCTAAACCTAAAACACGATTCGTCTTCTTCAGATTGGCAATGCCTTATGCACATCACGTTGCGAGCAACAGTTTGATTTGACTTCATCTTATTCTCATTATTTGCATGTAGATATTTCTGATTATCTCCACGCACATAAAGGCCGGATTCACGGAGCAGATGTAACGGTGCTGCAGACAACACTGATGCAGCGACACAGAAATATTATACTGAGTCTCCCGTTGTGCAAAAACTGTATAATGTAAAAGTTGGAGACAGATTTTCAATGTAACTGTATATATATATATTTTAAATGTGTTCAGTGTTAGGAAGGTGTTAATAATGTACCACTGACAGCATAATACTGTATAATAAAATACGCATTTTATCATGTACACCAGTATCAGCAAACATGTGAAGTTACAGCAACATAAAAAAACAGCTGTGGTAAGACTGGAGGAGGGAGACTTTTGTTTGTTTTCATCGTTTTCCAGTCTCATATGTTGCTCGCACTTTAAGGCGTAACTAACTCTCTGATTTGTTTTGCTGAAGAGTATTTCAGGTCAGATGTCAGCAGTGATTTTCTCTGATGATTCTGTCCAGTATTAATACTTTTATCACTTATTGTTTCTCTTCAGTACCTTTCTGAACTGTACCTATAACCTAAACATGCACTAGAAAGAAATGTATTTATTTTAATGCATTTTTTTACTTTATCTTTTACAGTTTAGCATGAGCATGGAAGACTATGACTACTTGTTCAAAATAGTTCTGATAGGAAATGCTGGAGTTGGGAAGACATGTCTCGTCCGGCGCTTTACTCAGGTTTGTATTCATCTTTGCTCATGAGTTACAGGAGTTACACTCTTTATTCCGATTTAATGTAATATCTTATTTGTTCCAATCTAACTTCAGGGCCTTTTCCCACCTGGACAAGGGGCTACTATTGGAGTAGATTTCATGATTAAAACTGTGGAAATCAAAGGGGAGAAGGTCAAGGTACGCAAAGATTAAAATATATATTTTTATATAAAATTACATGACTGGGTTTTGTAATAGTTTGTACAGACAAATATGTATCATCAAATATCTGTTTTCCAGCTGCAGATATGGGACACAGCTGGACAGGAGAGGTTTCGCTCCATTACTCAGAGTTACTACCGTAGTGCCAATGCCCTCATTCTCACGTATGACATTACCTGTGAGGACTCCTTCAGGTGCCTTCCAGAGTGGCTGAGGGAGATTGAGCAGTATGCCAACAACCAAGTGGTGACTATATTAGTCGGTAAGAAACTCATGGACCTCTTTTGTCATCAGACTCATTGCTCATTATTAGAGAACTGTGAATAATACTGTGTGCTATATTTTACTGGAACTGGCCTGATTTTCTGTGCCTACTTAAAGGAATGAATTACTGTGCTGATGTCAGAGGCAGCTTCTGAATAGATTTGCAGACGGAGCCGGTTTGGTCTTTGTTAATGTATTTTTCATTGTGTGATTTGTCTTCAGTTTTTGTCACTTCTCTGGAAGGAAATCATTTTTGAGAGGATTAAAAAGTTCTCACAATTTATTTCCTTACACCCATCCCACACATGCATGCAAGCACATGCACCTCCATGTCCATCTGCCTCATCTACACCCACCACCGTTTGCAAAGACAGCCTGTGTTGTGATGCAAGAAGCCACGTTCACGCGCGTTTGGTATGTTTTTATATCTTACAGGTAATAAAATAGATCTAGCAGAGAAGAGAGAGGTCCTCAGACAGAGGGCCGAAGACTTCGCTGAGGCTCAGAGCATGCTGTATCTGGAGACCTCAGCCAAAGAATCCGATAATGTCGAGAAACTTTTTCTCGACCTGGCCTGCGAACTCATTCGGGAGGCCAAGCAGAACAAGCTGGATAACAATGACACTGCCCCAATGCCCGGTGAGGGTAAAACCATCAGTTACTTGAGCTGCTGCAGCCTCAATTAGAGAGGGCTCAGCATTCTGGCTGTGGCGTCTCAGTAGCCATTGACTGTAGAGGGCAGATGGCTAAGACCCAATGCCTCCGTCCCTCTAAGATGGCATAAAGCCACTTAGTTCCGTCATTTCTAGTCCCATGCCTTTTTAAGCTGTACAAGGGAGTTAGTCAACTTTAGTTTGGCCTTCCAGGAACAAGCATTTTTAAGATGCTGCTGTTAAGAGAACATTATTCTCAATGCAACAGGATGTAAAGCATGCCTGCCTGTGGCATCCAGGATTCTGAGTAGGGCTCAATTTTGTTCTCTTCATGGTGAAATTGCAGAATCATCCTGTTTTGGTTTCAGGATACATTTTCGTTGAGCATCAATATTCACCAGCAGTATTACGTGAGTGAAAAGCTCTACCAGGTATTTTGTTACAAATTCCACAAAGCTGACAACAGGTTGAATGATCATTGGAGGTTATCAGTTAATGGTAACGGTATGTTTACATACAGCGTGTTTTTTGAGATTAGCAAGTCTGTTCAATTTGGGGAAAAAAAAGTTTTGCAAACTTACCTTAAAACCTGTTGCACAATCAGTTTCTTCTGCTCTGGAAATAGCATACAATGTTATTAACGCTCATAATATCATTAGTTTTTTGCACCTGTCATACAAACTGTGAAATATTTGTTCCCAATAGAAGATTTTTACTTGCTGCTAAAATGTTTTTATGTCATATAACATAAACAGAAACACATGTATAAATACGACATTGACATATTTTGCGACGCCATTGTTTTTTTAGTATAATTGCAGTGCGTGCGATTAGTCAGTTAATTTAGAATGAAGCAGGAGGAAAGACCTAAAATTCTGAGTCATCAGTAGAAATTATTTTTAACTGTCAGCTTTTAGTTTTACCCATATGAATATTTCTGAATTTGTTGTTGCTGCCTAGCCATGAAATTTGTTTGAACGAGTTTGTTCATGTAGTTTTGTATGACGTGTATATCATATGCTTTTATTGTGAAATTTGATTGTCCAGCATGTTTGGCCATAATTTGTAGTGTCTAACTCTCATATATTTGCCATAACTGTAATGTACTGTATTGCACAATGCCACACACTGCACATTTATTTTTATTGTAACATTTTGTCTTTTGTTGTACAGACTTGTAGTACATCTTGGCACTTTGCTTTTATACTTTTTATTTTCTGTAATACCTTTGTAGAACTGGCGATTATTTTAGTTTTTGCCTTTACCTTAGCTTTAACAGCAGTTACATATTGTTAATCCCTTGCCTCTCCTCTTTAACACAATATGGGAAATACAACAGAAAACACTATAGGGAAATTGTGCTTCTTTACCTTTGTGTGTATAAAATAATCCCTGAAAAATGACTGTGTACATTAACATTAAATAATTACACTACAGTTCTTCTATTTGTTATATTATTTATTGTGGCTGATGATTGCAGTGTAAATACTAGAAGTCAGACAGGTAGAGTGTATTATATCCAGATACAATTTTTTATTTTTATTTTGAATGTCTTCGCTGTAAGTATGTTATAATATGTAACTTAGAATCTATCCCCTCCTACTAGCTCTGTTGGAATAATAAGGAAAACAGCTTAAGTTGTGTCTGTTTCTCTATGTGTGTAGGACAGAGTGACGGTTGGATGGATGTCTGAATGGACAGAGATACATAATAAAGGATAGAGGGACAGATGGAGGTGTTGAAGAGGACAGGGTCGGTTAAGAATGACAGACACGTGTTATTCTCAGCTAGAGGTATTATTAATGTGTTTTACTTTATATAAATGATATAATAGTAGATGCATTTATTCCCTAACCTCTAATTGTAGCCAATTAACTACAAAAAAATGTATGTATCTTAGAAGTTAGTATTTTGAAAGTAGCACCAATAAGTGTGAGTGCCTATACTGACTAAATTAATATTGTAGTTCTGCAGTGTAACCGCTAGAAGCCAGTGAACTGTCATTATAAGCCATCATAGATCAACTAAAGTCCATTGTAACACACACAGTCATATGTAAGTGTCACTTAAAGGTGCATAAAAATGATAATTCTACATTAATACAAATTAGACGATTTGTTAAACAAAAAAAACCGCATCAATAAACGGACCAGTAGCTCACTTCACTTAATATTTGTTTATATCCTTTAGCCATTCAAACTAATTAATAATTGAATACTTTCAAAATAATACCCAGACACAGAACAATAACATTTCCGGTATACACTTTCAAAATAAAACTTGCGTGTATACGAGTGACTGTACAATTTATCAGCAACACAACAGAGGTTTTCACGAATCAAACGTAAAAAAAAATCCCCTCCTCGGTTATGACGGGGGTGGATGGTCGATTGTGACGCGTGAGTGCTAGGAATAAATGTATACTTCCGGTATACGGGCCTCAGCGTGCACATGTGGAACTCAGACTCCCATCAACCCCTGCGAGCGCATTTCCAATAGTACAGTCTCCCTTCTCTGCTAAGTGCTGCGTGGCTAACGTTAAATTAAAGTCGGAAGCCACCGAAACCAGCACAGCTTTGCGCTTCTGCTTTGCGCTTCTGCTTTGCGCTTCTGCAGAAAGCTGCAGGTCACATGCCGCTTCACAGCCCCTCGGGATTCGCTGACAGGCGAGGCTCACTTCCTTCTCTTTGACGGGACAGGTCTCTCCTTCCCCGTGCAGCAGGGCAGATGATGTGACCTCGTTTATCAGGTGCTGAAGATCAGTTTTGGCAGCGATGAGACGCGGACGCAGCACGGCGGTTTGGCACGGAGCAGCTTTCTGCATCCTGACGTTGACTTTTGGCTGTTTACACGTGATCGCTCTCAAATCACAACTTTTCACCAGGTTTGGGGGGTTAACTCACTCCACTGACACTCCCATCAGCTATGAAACACTGTTCTTTGACCAGAAGGTGAGTTTAAACGCCTCTTAATCTTAAATAAATAAAAGAAAAGCACATAAAGGTAACGTTTGGATGTTTTTACACAGATTTCTTCCTCTTGTTCTTCTTTCTCTTTCACTTCTCTTTTTAATGATTCATTTGTGGAAACTAGAGTAAAGAAGCAGTTCCTTACTAGTTTTAACACTTTCTTTTGCACAAAAATTGTAGTTTGCATGGCAGTGCGCCTTTGTTTGCTCACAGTTTTGCTATTTTGATGCACAACAACTGATTTGTTGGTTATAAAGAACCATAATTGTACTAATGTACAAGTTTTCATGCTGGTTTTTGAAACCTTGAGTGAACCTACAGTGATCTAAGGTATTCACCTTTTTTAAATATGCTTATATTTTGTGTATGACATCTGTTCTCTTTGTTATTTTTTTCTCACCTTTTTACTTCATATATCATGTGGCTGTATTGTTTTGTTGTTACTAATATCTGCACCACTTGCTCTTTCTATAAAAATGTCCAGTGTGCTAAAAGTGTGTAGTTCCTGCAGACAATAGGAGTTTCCCTCTGGCTTCCTGTAGTGAACCATCACAATCGGCTCAACTACATCTCCTGGCTCTCTGCCGAAAAAAGGTCTCCAGGGCCCGGTATATGCGAAGACGCTTTACCTGAGGGTGGCTTGTGCCATACTCATTCAGCCATCACATTTTTCATTCACTGTTACTTCAGGGAGATTCAGATTGCACATTCAGTGCACGTATAGCAGAACGCAACGCAGTGTCACGCTTAATGACCTGTGAATCCGACTCATACAATCACAAGACCGACTCGAGTCCTAATTACTTTCCTCTTCCTGCAGTCAGGGAAGTGGTGTAATGTAAGCAAATCAGGTTACAGACTTTTAAAAGGTTGACATTTGTATTTCTGAGTTAACAGAAATTGTGTGTTGTTTAAATTATGATATCTCTCTCCACAAGTTCACTTTTGCACCACATCCTTTTCAAAGCCGGTCTCACTTCAGTCGAATTCGGGGGGGGCACTCTCTTTGAGACACGGGCTGATGCGAAAGAGAGCACCAAGTGATCCAGCAGTTGTCCAGAGGAAATCCTCTTGACTGCACTCTGCCTCCAGACAATGAATGGAAGTGTCCATTAGTATCCTCTAAATTAACTAGTTTACTGGGGGTTGTGCTGTGATGGTTTCCCACATGTCTCCGTTTGCTCGGCTCTAACTGCAGCTTTCTTTTGTTGTGGGACTTACACATACTGGTACCAGCAGATTTGAGTGCCGCCTGCAGGCCGTGCCTGCAGTGACCACACGGTGGCACTGCTTATCAGGTTGTGGATTTCTTATGAAACTGATCTCATAGGTTTTGTGTCCTGCATACTGAGTGGGTGCATGTGATACAGTACTCACCAGGGGTCCTTTTCAGGAAAGAGCTTTTTATATTCAGCTGAGTTAGTTTTGGCAGTGAGATCATAGTTATTTAGGAAATTTGGCTTTCTGAGCTGAAAATGTACAAAACTAACTGCACAAAATCGAAACAACTTGTGAGACTTTTTAAAAATCAAGAAGCAATTTAAAGCCTTTGATCACAAAATTCTAACTTTACTCTTTTGATGGTCAGTACGATTGAAACCTGCCGAGCTGCCAAACCTTTCTTTTAAACTGCCTCATGGTGCCCTCGCACTTAAAAGCACTGCCAAGCGCTAAGGAGTTGTGGGTTGAATGAGCACATTGAGGCACCAGAATCTTTTCGCTGTCATTGGCTCATAAAATTGCTGCCTGCCTTTGTTTGCGCCGAGGAGGGAAGACAGCAAGGAGGGGAAAGATAAAACAAAAACATTTTGTATTAAGTGTTAGGGCTCTTTCAAGTGTAAGGGAACTCAGTAACCTCATGCGGTTGTCTCCTCTGTGAAGTTGTTGGTTTCTTGCTTTTTTCTCAATAATAATAATAAAAATACAGGAAATACAGTGGAAAGGGGAAGATACCCCAGAGCTCATCTTAAGTGGAACTAATGTGGCATCCTTTAAACTGGATCTGACGGGTTTTTTTATACAAATTGGGGCTAATTACAGAAGGATCCGACCTCGGGCCTGACACTTCACAACGCTGTAGCTGACTCAGGGCCAGATATCCACTGATCACACCCACCTCAGAGCAGTTAAGTTAGTTCATTTATTTAATATTTTCTGCTCCTGGCTTTACGTTACAAAGGGAGGTTGCTTCATGACAAGCCCCTAATGTCACTTTGAATGCGAGTCTCAGTAGTGATTAATATTACCAGCTATTCTTCCTCATCAGTGAATCCACACCTCTCTGACGCTGTCAACAGAAACTGAGTCACTGAAGCTTCACGGAGGGCGATTACGTTAGAAGGCACTGAAGTGCACAGGCATTCGTTGTTTATGTCAGAGGAGGAAGGTCACAGGTTGCTGCATAATCTTCAACCCTGGAGACGACACAGTTTATGAAATTTGAATTTATTTTGTGGAATAACAAAACCGTCATTTCACACAGGCTCACAGATTCATATTATAAACTGGAGAAGCTCATAAAAAATCTTTATATGTTTTACAGATTGATCATTTTGGCTTCCTAGAGGATGGCACCTTCAAACAGAGATACCTCGTGGCTGACAAACATTGGAAGCGGCCTGGAGGACCTATTTTGTTTTACACCGGCAACGAAGGCGACATCATCTGGTTCTGCATCAATACTGTAAATATCTCATCTGTTATCTGTGTGTATTTACACGACGCGCAATCCTCAGTCAAACCCGGCACCTGTCGTCGTTTTCCCTTCAGGGCTTCATGTGGGAAACTGCGGAGGAGTTGGGCGCCATGCTGGTTTTTGCAGAACATCGTTACTATGGAGTATCCCTGCCGTTTGGACAAGAGTCCTACAGCGTAAGTGGAGAGACTGTAACGTGATGCAGTCTTGGATTAAATCCAGTCTAACAAAAACTGGTCTAAACATGTTTGATGGCACGTTTTTTCTCGTTTATGGTACATTTCCTTTATTTTGATTATACTTCACATGGAATGTATTCCCCAGAGGCACACATGTGTTGAATGATTTTTCGGTGCCTTCATTTTTAAAAGACTTCATGCCATTTGCTTGCAGGACAGCAAACACCTGAACTACCTGACCTCGGAGCAGGCCCTGGCAGATTTTGCAGTACTGATTCAAAATCTGAAGAGCACCATACCCGGAGCTCAACACAGCCCTGTCATCGCTGTTGGAGGTTCCTATGGAGGGATGCTCTCTGCCTGGTTCAGGATGAAATACCCCCATATAGTTGTTGGGTAAGATATTAAATTTACTTATATGTGTACAAGCCATCTGCATATGCTGTTGCTCTAAACAGTCAAAAAAACTACTTCAAAAGTCATCTTGAATACCAAGAAGTTAAATAATGTTTCATGCACACAGATAAATTTCACACCAAAGGACACTCCAGAGACAAAAGAGGGAGTTCAGATTTCTTTGGGCAGAGTGCTTGTTCAGTATTCTGTCTAAGTTTTGCCCTCGTCATCTCATCTTGGCAAAGGAATGTCTATAATAAACACCAGATGTTCATTTAAGCCAGCAGGATGAATCTGTGCAGCCTGTCTTACAAGAGCCACTGCAGAAGTGTGAGACATTATGTATCAGAATTTGAATCAGGAACCCATTGACTTTGACACCACCTTTGTAATCATTGTGGCGGCTCCGCAAACATCTTACACAAGTGCTACTCAGATATCTCCCCGGATAAGAGATGTGCAGTGTGTGTCGTTTTGAGAGGAGATGAGAAGGAATGGTTTCTCTTCTTCTTGTATTTCAGAGCTCTGGCATCCTCCGCACCAATATGGCAGTTTCCTGGTATGGTGCCATGTGGAGACTTCTACAAAATAGTAACACAGGACTTTGCCAAAAGTGGACCGAACTGCGACGCAAACATCAGAAAGTCGTGGAAGGCTATTAATAATGTCTCCTCCACTGGTATGCCATGCAGTCACAACGGTTTGATTTATCTTATCTGTTACACTGTAGGAAAAATGAATGAATGAATTGAATTATTCAGAATGATAAATTAACCATTTTAAATCTCATCTATGAGAACGGCCTGTAAGAATTCCTCCCCATATGGTCCACATTTGCTAAGTGGTGCAACCGTCTACTAAAGCCTGAAGCCAGACAGCTGTTAGTAAAATCTGCGGGACTACTGGGTATAAACTCTAGAGCCTCTCCAGAGCACAGATTGTGAGCAGAATATGTTGATCCATAAAATGTTTTTTAGTTTTTTTTATTTTGCACAGATACAAATAAGAAAATGTACCTTTTTAGGATCTCCTGACTGGAACCAGATTGATTACGTGATTACAAAACCACACCATTAGGAATAAACGCACACCAATAGTAAATACTTAAATACTTCTTATTGAATTCAGTACTTAAAGTCCCCAGGAAGTCCTCTTAATTTAACTTGTATATATAGATTTTATTAATATAGCCGTCTCTTGGAATTGCTTAGCTTAATGTTAAGTTGTTAAAATGAATTTAGTGGTCGAACACTTAGTTTGAGGGCTCCTTCAGATTTATTTAGCAGTTAGTTAAGAAGTTAAAGTGTCAAGCTGGAGGAGAATGGTTCACAACCTTGCCAAGAATAGTTACAGCTTATAAAAACTTTATAAAGGATGCCATATTATACCATAAAAAATAGCATATCCTCCTTATTTTAGAATTAAAGCTTCATAACTTTCAAGTCAAGTCAAAATGAAGAGAAATATTTCAAATGTCATTGTTAGGCATTAAATGTCATTTAACACTAAGGGTATCAGGAGGTTTTGATGTCACCATGAGCTGTAGAAAGATAATGATTCTGCTTGTTTTCTGACAAGCAACTGGTCTTCAGTGGCTGTCAAAAGAATTCAGTTTATGCACACCTCTCAAGAGCCCAGTTGGTGTTGCCGTCTTCAAGAGCTGGCTTCAGGAGACTTGGGTGAATCTGGCTATGGTGGACTACCCCTACGAAGCTAGTTTCCTCCAGCCGCTGCCTCCCTGGCCGATCCAGGTACAAACGACCACGGGTAAAATTCTGCATTCCAAAAAATTAGGTGTCTAAGCAGTTGCTGTCTAGTATGGTCCAAAGAAAATCTCCAATAAATGCTAAAGTTCCAGTTAAACTTCAAATTGGTTTACTGTCAAAGGATCATACTTTATTACAACTTTTGTTTGTCTGCGGTTAAGCGCCTGATTTGCCCTGAGAGCCTGTCCTTAATTGAAATGAATGTTTGATTCAGACGATAGTGTTGCAAGTGTTTGTTGTGGTCTTCCAAGCTTTTGTTTACAACAGCTGTCAATTAGCGTCATTAATATTCATAAGGATCTAGCTTCTTTCAGATTTTAAGTATTCTTTAGATGAGCAGCTACAAGTAAGCCACCATTCTTTTCTCCTCTCGTACCAATGGTCCTTTCATTTGCACACTCCGTCAGATCTCTGAGGTGTTCCTCTTAGGACGTTCACATGGCACCACAGAAAGAGGACATTTGCCCAGTGCAGCTCATGAGGCAATTAAACAAAAGTTCACCACTCTCATGTGAATGGGACTGTAACAAATACTTCACCGGACACTTGATGTGAAAAACTAATCACAGCAGCCAACGCCGAGGCAAAAAAAACTGAAACCGTTTATTACGGCTAAAAAATAATTTCTAAAACTCTCTTTCAGGTGTCAGCGTTACAAAATCTCCTTTCTTGTTATGTAAAAACGCTTGTGAGAGTGCAGAGGCTGTTTTTCGGAGCCTGATTGACTTGGGCGCAGTGTATTCTACCAGTCACCTTGGCATATCACGTGCACATACCAAGCTCTGCCACTGACCCCCGGGCTCTGTGTTTGTTGCTTCAGCTTTTTTCCATCAGCCCCACACAGCAGTCTGAAACTTTTACTTGTATGACACATTTTTATTATCGGTTCATCGTTGAGCCTCTGTTTTTTGTATTTTATGGAAGCACCGTGTTAGCTGAAACAAACACTAAATGGTCACTTTGAGTTTGTTTTTGGCTCCTCGCCTGTAATGTATGCGACCCCTATGGGTGGTTTAAGCGGTTTAGGCAGTGGGTGCAAAGAGGAGCTTTTTTAATGACAAAGCTAATGTGATTATCTGAGTGAGTGTGAGAACGGGGTATTGAGGGTTTAGAGGAGGGAAATCTGTTGGCAGAGATGAATGTATAAGCCTAATCCTATCTGAAAAGTAAGGAGAAGATGCTTTAGAGCAATTGCAGTGTTTTTTTTTTTCACGGTATAAATCTTTGGTTGGACATGTCTGTGGCCCTCCTCATCCATCGACCACCAACTCCTCCCCAGCCTGCAGACAAAAGCCTTAGTAACAGACTCCACACTAGTGCAGCTCCCCTCCAACCTCCCAACAAGAAAGCCCAGTTTCCCTGCCTCACAAAGAGTGCCGAAACAACAGCCACGGCCAACTCTGCTTCTGCAACCATAACAACACACAGCGCAATCAAACAAAAGCTGCAACTCAAATATTTATCATCCACACTGTTTAATTCTGAGAAATCAAGCGTGCTCAAACGCAGCGGCGGCGGCGACAGGAAGCGCTTTAATTTTTTTCATTTTCATTTAGAACACTGGCTTTAAGTAAATGGACGTTTTTACCTCTCGTGCCAAGATTAGAGCAATAAATTCCCGTTCATTCCAGGGAATTTCTTATGCAAATCAGGCGCCACCGCTTTTTATTGGCCACAAAAAAGCAATCTTCAGCCTTGTAAACAACTTGGATGTAAGGGAATTGGATATTTTAATATTTCCCCTTAATGTTATGTATAAAGAAAATATAGTTAATAGCTTTCACAGCTTGGTTAAACTGTAATTGAATCACAAACTTGTTAATAATTTCTTTTTTTTTTATTGCTTGTTGATGTTATTATTTCAAGGTTGTGTGCAAGCATCTTGGTTTCGATTCCACTGTGCCAGACTACGAGCTGCTGCACGGTGTCTCTCAAGCAGCAAGAGTTTACTACAACTACACGGGGAGCGCTTCCTGCCTCAACACATCTCAGACGGCGACCGGCAGCCTCGGTTTCCTCGGCTGGTTTTACCAGGTACGGTAACACGGCGCAGGGATCAGGTTTGTCAAGCAGAATAAATTGACGCCCAGATGTGTCGGTGGACAGCTTCGCTTGTCAGATTGAATACGTGTGCAATGTTTCATCCGCAGGCCTGTACAGAAATGGTGATGCCCATGTGCACAGATGGTGTCCAGGACATGTTTGAACCGGAGCAGTGGAACTTCCAAGCCTTCTCTGACGAGTGTCATGCCATGTTTGGTGTCAGGCCACGAGCTGACTGGGCAGGCACAGTCTACGGGGGGAAGGACATCGCCTCTCACAGCAACATCATCTTCAGGTAAGCATCACTCGACACAGGCGTAAGATTCCTCTGGGGTTTCTGGGTTTATCTAGTTCAGTGAGAGCAATTAAAGTGCAGATTCTGTCTGGCTTTTATTGCAGGAAAATTTATAGTACCCACCTGTGTAGCCACAGGAGGTAAGACAGTATGTAAAACCTAAATGAGGAAGCACAGACTCTGATGTAGCTTCATCACAAACACCAAGGTCGGTCATATTAGGTTGAAAGCCAATTAGCAGCTTTTGTGAAGCAATAAAATGGTCTGACTATCAGCAGTTTGATGTGAATTTTCAAAGCAATGTTTCATATTTCTTTGAACACTGTTAAGTTAAATGTCTCAAAAAATCCTAATATATGCCAATCATTGAAAGCAGCACTGACAGAAAGGGCTGGACGTGGCTTAGTCACTTAAACATAAAAGTGTTTGGTATTTCATTTAACACCTCTTCCACCGTAAAGCTCACGCAGCCCAGTGGATACAAGCTTTAAAAGAAACGAGTGAATAAAATATTCCACTGTATATACTTTTCTTGCCTTGTTTTCTTTCTTTAGCTTTAACAGTTTGCTAAATGATGTGAAACCTGACAAGCTGTGAAATGGATTATATGAATAGCAAATATATCCTCACTGCACATCTTGGTTACATTTTAGTAACGGTGGACTCGATCCGTGGTCAGCTGGTGGTGTCACTTACAACGTGACAGATCGCCTGGTTACCATTATGATTCCTGAGGGAGCCCATCACCTGGACCTCCGCTACAGCAATGACCGTGACCCTCCTTCAGTTCGTGCAGCCCGGGCGTTAGAGGTGAAGTATTTTAAGCAGTGGATCAAGAAGGCTAAAAAGGCTCATTGAATTACATCAACTCCTAAGTCTCCACAGGCGGCAGAAAGCCTGCGTGACTAGGATATCTATGATATCCAAGATTTAGCTTTAATTCGCGTGACCATGGTGTTTCACAGGGTGCTCTGTCTATCATAACTCCAGAATGTGTCCTTTTTTAACCAGTATTGGAAATGTCTGATTTATTTTTTTTATTTAATATGTTTAGCACCACTCTTCATGACAGTATCATCAGACAGATGATCAACTCTCCCATTTGTTTATGCTGTACATTTCTAAAGTTCAGGGGATAGTAAGGTACAGTGCTGTCCTATGTTAGACTAGACTGCAGTAAAGTCCTGTAATAATATCTTTGTTTACTCATCACATTATCATCTTCAAAAGACTGCATCATACTCACTTTTCAAGTTTCCAAGCCCCGAGCTTTCCGCGTTTCAGCCACTACTACGATCAGAGCTATTGTTCATTGTTGTTCCCTTGTCAGTTGCTTTTTTTATAGTTTTGTTCTTTTTAAATCATTGTATGTTGTAATGTGCTTTTTAACAAATAAATCTCAGGAGGATCGTTTGGCACCAAATATAGCAGAAAGAGAAAATCTAACCTTTTTTTGGAACATTTGCTTTGCACTGAGTGTAATATTAAACTTGATTTGTTGATGTTCACAAACGGCGCCTTCCTCTGCTTTAATGTTTTTCTGTATGACTTCACGTCATTTTGTCGTATATGAATGTACTGTTGTTGTGTTCAGCTGGCTCTTTATATTTTGGGCAGATTAAAGATTTGAAGTTGCTTCCACTTAGCATGAGCAATTGCATTTTCTCGAGATTTAATAAAAACCCAATCGGAGGAGGCCAATAAAGTGTGTGGTGGGAGGTTATTGCAGCTACGCCTGCTGACCTCACCCCTGCCGACCGACATGTGGGATTCCCCCTTGGCACACATTCATTCACCGGCTGCCATTAAGGATCTAAATTGCAGCACCAAGGCAGCTCATAGACCCTGGTTTTCGCCCCCTGCTAATAATATTATTAATACGACTCATGGGGTGCCGGAGAGGTTGAGAAGGGCTGATGGAAGGTTAAGAGTGGATTCAGAAGTTGGCAGGGACCGAGAAGTCCTTTGTAGTTCAACATGAAGTCACAGACTTTTCCTTTTCTCATTTCAAATGTCAAGATAAAAGACTCAAAAATCATCAAAAATACCAAGACCACAACACTTCAGAAATGAAAGCCTCTATTTGCGTTGTCATTTTCTTTTGATTATGCTGACTAGCCCTTTTTATTTGTAGCCCTCCTCTTTAAAAGCAAAAGTTCCTGACAAGACACGACTTTGTGAAGCAGACGGAGAACATGTCCTGCATTGGTATGTGGGTTGATTTTCTACCAGGAGACACAAAGCCTGACTTCTCAGCATTTTGTCACAGACTTGACTGAATTTCAGACGCCCCTGTAGAAAGAAACATAACCAAACATGGGGGAGGACGGGGTCTCTGCCACTAACTGCCCTCCTTAAACTATTCTCAGGACTTTGAAAGGTCATTAATTTTGCTGGGCTTTTCTTAGTCTGTGACACTGGCCATCAATCAAAGGTGTTATTAGTATTCGCTCGACCCTAACTCTGAGTATTTTCCTGCTCAGACAGGGACCACACACTAGTAGGAAGAGATTAAGCCTGTGTGTGTCACTTCATGTTGCACTGTGCACCCTGCTCCCTTGGGGCTGGGTGCTGCTGAATAAGTGAATTCTCAGACCCAGAGGGTGTGGTGGTGGGTGATGTTTAACAACGATATCAACAATATGGATCTGTGTACTTAACGACTTGCTGGTTGTGGGGAAAAGACACAGCAGACTACTAATGATTTTCCCACAGCTAAACTTCCACCAAGGTTTCCCAAATAATAATCAACCTCACATTTGAAGTCCTGAGAGTGCACACAAGTCAAAACCTGCTCAGCTGTGCTCTCAGATTCAGATATATTTTACAAACTAGTCTGCCACGACCCGTCCCCACCCGCGCTCTCAGCCTTTATGCTACAATAGAAACTTGTTTCCGGGATCTGTGCGCCAGGCTCTGGGATATGAATGACCCACCAGCACAAAAGCCAAAGCCTCTTGACTAGAAAGAAGGGGGATATGGCTGCCATGACTGTGATGATGTCACTTTGCCAAAACTGTGCCTCTGGCACAGAATGGCACACAATCAGTTTAAAGGCACTCAGCTTTTTCAATAAATCTACGGGATGTTGTGATATTTCTGCAGGAGAGCTCCAGTTTCCTCCTACAAATCCCGTGTTTGCACGTAGGAATGTTTGGTGAAATCAGCTCAGCTGAATTTCAAAGTCTCCATGTGAATTCTAGGCTTTTATTTCCTGCTGTATAAACTGCAAACCATTTGTCTCTCTAAGGTTTGAGTTTTTCTCAATTTCTTTTCAGTCATACACTTGTGTTGGGACACAGATAATTAGATCAGTGCTATCAGTTTCACCGTCCCTTTTTTTCTCCTCAGGAATTAACATAAGAAAGACATTTTTTAACAGCCTTGCTCCCTCGCTGCTTTATTCATTCCTCCTACTCTTTAAATGTCTCACCTCGACGTGCACTTTTCTCAAAAGTGCGATCTTCAAATTATTCAGCTGCAGGAGCTCCTGAGAACTCAATATGGGAATGATAAATGAAGGTTTGATGAAATCAGGGGATGGGACAAACACTACTATTCTGTTGTAAACAAATAGAACATATGTACAGAGTTACAACACTTTTATTTTGTATGCTTAGACTAGGTCCATCAGTCCTATCACTCAGATCTTACTTACTTGAAATTCCACTTAAATTGGGATAAAGTGCTGGCAACACAACACATGCTTCATTGTATTCACTGCTGACCAAGATACTTCCTGTAAATACGTTATTGTTTACGACAGGCGTTTCATACCCAGGATTTCTTAAGGTCAACATTTCTTCTGGCACACTGAGTCTGAACTGCACTTTATTCCCCTTTAATTTAACAGCTCCGGCAGCTTTTCTAGTTAAATCGACTGTTCATTATTGAGACCCATTTTACGAAGGGGCTGTGAGGTGCAATTTAATGAATCTCTGGCACAAAGCTCCCTTTCACTGCTGCGCGAAGAATAGAGGCTATTTAGACCCTGTAGGGCTTTATGTCAAAGGCAGCCCATAATAG
Organism: Ctenopoma multispine; assembly: GCA_034779795.1. NCBI lineage: Eukaryota > Metazoa > Chordata > Actinopteri > Anabantiformes > Anabantidae > Ctenopoma > Ctenopoma multispine. The sequence continues at coordinate 4,707,803 of JAUYWH010000005.1, read as the reverse complement.
TTGTCAGGCCAGGGCAGAAATTCCCACTGGCCTGGGAATGCACTAGAAATCAACTTTTGCCATGAGCAGATTAAGACACAGGCAGGCAGTTGGGAAGATTCTCTCAAACAGTGGCATCTGTTTGGGCACAAAGATTTTCCCACAGACGAGATGCCTTTTCTCATTGAAAGACATCTTTTCTTTATTTGAAATTAGTTTTTTTTTTCAGTGGCTAAATGAACAGTGATTACTTTACAAGTCACTTTCTGTTTGTTTATGAAGAGGAAACTCGGCATAACGATTTAATGGCGGTTTAAATTATTTTTAAGTACTAGCAGGCCTCACATTTATAACGGTGCTGATCAACTCTTTGTTGCATATTTAACTTTAAAGGTTAGATTTATTTAATTTTTTGTATTAAAAAATTGTTTCGTTGCTGCAGGATTTTAAAAGCTTTTCTGCTCACTGTTACAGTAATATCCTCCAGTTTCATGAAAGCGTTTTTGGTTCAGAGCACACACAAACAGTTAAACTATAGGCGGAGAGTTCTGACAGAGGTTATTGTCTTCCACTCAGCAGGGAATTTCAGACAAATCCCTCTAAGATGCAGGTGGTCGGGCACAAGCAAAGAGTTAAGTCCTGCGGTCCCTTTGCCCCTCCTCTTTGATGTTCTGACATCATTAGTCCAGCCCCCTGAAAGATCTCCTTGCCTTCCTCAGAGCTAGTCACTTCTAGTCTGCAATGTTTACAGAAACTTCATGAGCAACATCAGGAGCAAGTGTTTGTAAGAGGGAGAAATATCATGCTGTGAAGAAACTTTTGGTTCAGGGATCATGGTGCCACAGGTCTAGCCTCTGGGCTCAACAGAGTAATGGCTGTTCAGACTGCAATCATGAACCCTCAGTTCATGAATTTCTGCTTCCCTGGCTCTGTGATGGAGTACGATGTGGAGAAAAGTCTGGATGTGAGTCTCCTGGGTGAGGCAGAAAATGACGAGGACTACAAAGAGACCACTAGGGACTTGCTGAGCTTTATAGACTCGGCCTCCAGCAATATCAAGCTGGCTCTGGACAAGCCAGTGAAATCTAAAAGGAAAGTCAACCACCGGAAGTATCTACAGAAGCAGATCAAAAGGTGCACTGGCATTATAACACCAGGAAACGTAGAAGAAGCTCCTGTTAAAAGACAGGGCTCCCCCCCAGCTCAGCCCAGCCCTTTGCAGAGCAAAACTCCACCTAAGCGTGATGGAGTCCAGGCTAACTTACAGAGCAAGAGCTTGGCAGCTCTGTTCAGCCCTGTGAAGGATATAAGGGGTGAAAAAGCCAAGAAGCCGCCTCTCAGGCATCGCAATCTGCCCCCCTCTTTCTTTACTGAGCCTGCAAACTGCTCCAAAGTCAGCTCCACATCTGGGATGACGCTGAAGGACTTGGAACGAGGCAATCCTGAGGCTGCAGAATTCTTTGAGCTCCTGGGGCCCGATTACAGCAACATGATCAGCGAGCAGGACCATTATCAGGGCATGCCTCTCCGCGTGCAGCCAGAGGTGGGAAGCCTGGATCCTGCTTCCTACGATTCTCACCATTTAGTCGGTGGCCTCCTCTACTCGGAGCCCTGGACTAGCTGCTCTGGACCCTCTAAGAAACTAGGAGAGAGCCTGCGTGCAGGCCCAGCCCAGCCTTCTCTCTACTGTCACTCCGAGGCTGCTCCTGGGCCCACAGAGGACAACACACTGTGCACTTTGGCCTTCCCAAACTTCTTCACAGACTGCTCCATACCTCAGGTCACTTATGATTTAAGTGGTGGATGTAACAGAGCTAATTATTCATCTCTATGAGAAACTGATAATTCTGTTTTTAGAAGTGCTGGTATAAAGCAGATAAAGTTGCTGCCACAAATGTAACTATAGTCTTAAGAGTTGTATGTTTGCTGTGGAAGTACTGGATTTAAACCGTTTGTATGTCCCCTGCTCAACAGAGCTGTGTGTCAGGGGAGTTTTTCCCCCAGAGAAATGTTTCGACTCTGGGTATGCTTCAGTTTTGTGTTTAGAGTATGTGAGCCTGCTCATCACAATGACGCTTATTCATTTGGGAATTTAATTTCATTACATTATCAGATTTTACAAATAGAAAACCTACAAGCTGCATAAATAGTTGTTCGTTTAGTTCATTAAACATCAGTTAATGCTAGACGATTATGTAATAGAGCTGTTTGTCACAGAAAAATACTGCAACAATCTCACAGCAAAGCGCTTTTCAGTCCTGTTGGTAACAATTCTGTGCGGGGACATAGAAGGGGAAACTGATTTTGCTGAACTGATGATTACAACGATGTGCGATGCTGTGTTTGTTCTACAACATTTCACAGTTCAGAAATAATTTCAGCTGTCAGTTACATGTCCTTTAATGTATCTAGCTATTGCAAGAAGACAAAATAAAGCTGGTCTTTATTACTGTGACAGCACTGTGTGTGTTTTGTGTTCATTATGGATGGTGAGGTGTGATTATCAGAACGTAAGAGGAGACAAAGCAGAAACACTGTCTCCGAACTCATTGTAGTGTAATGCTGACGCAGAGGGGTGTATTACATCAGGACGTCGAGGTTTTTCTAATTGTTAGGAGCACAGTATGTTCTTTGTGTTAAATGACAAATCTAATCTAATGTTTATGTCTATATAAGCGTTCTCTGTTCTGTTCCAGTCTTATTCAGTGAGATGTTAAGTGGAAGAAAAATAACAATTTAGAAATGAGTGTATAGCAAATATACATGTGTAAGCCCAGGAGGGATTTTGATCAAGTAAAGACATGAGGAAAAAAACAAACCTTTTCCATTAAGCACACTGAAGAAAGCGTTAAGTGCTTCATGATTAATTTTACATTTCTCCTGGGACCGAGAGCGGGGTGTTTACCAGCTACACGAAGGCCTCGAAGTGATGCAGGAGTAGAAAACAATAAAAATGTCAAACAAATGTTAAAAGTTTCAAGTTTTCAAACAACAATGATCTCATATGCACTAATCAGCATTATTGAGACTATCGTCAGTAAAGTTCATACTTTTGGCCGCCACACGTGCCACAAGTGTCGGTGTTGTCCTAACAGGAGGGTTCATTTAGTTTCTGTAGTTTTTAACTTAATAGAAAGTGCTCACAGCATATCCTTCTCACAGGAGACCTCTCCCTGGAGATTTGAATGCTAACACCCCACTAAAAGTAGACATTATTACCTCCCTCTGGTGGTCGTTGAAGGTCCGTGTATTTGCCTTCCAACATGGAGGCAAATGTCATCGTGGTGAACCTTCGAAAGAACAGTAGGTGAAAAGGTCATAATCAGATTGTATGAGATTGTGGCCTGAATGCTGATGATGTAGAGGGTCAATGAGTACGTTTTGTGCAACAGCAGTGAGAACATAGTCTGGTTGCTGTCATACGTACAGTAGCAGAGGCACACTAACAAGGACATTACTCTTCTCCAGTGACTCCAGTGTATCACTGGAGAATATCCAGGTGTTTCCGTATGAGCCTAAAGGAATTTCAAATAAGTGTGGTCCACAAACTCAATCCCTATGAGTTTTTATTAGTATTTTGAATATTTGCAAGAAATACAGCTATTTCAGGCTTTGACGATGATAAAGAGATCTGCTCCACAGTCTCAGGTTGTTCACCACTTGAAATCAGAATCAGATGTAGTTTACTGGCAGTGAGGTGAAATGGCGACTTAGAAAAAATGTGACCACTGTGCGCCCCTGCAGTTTTGTAGTTCATCCAAGTTTGAGCAGGCGTGGCAGTTCGGCATTTTAGGTGTGTGATTCAGGTTACTTTATGCACAGTTCAGACTACGACTGAAGATCATGCATGAGCTTCTGATGCATCCATTTTTAGATGTGTGATCCTTTTTTCTCCCTTGTGTATCCTGTCCCAGGGGCTGCAGGTGAAACTCAGCTCTGCAGCTAATTCTGGGACAATTTAGGCGCATCCTTTGTATAATCTATTGACCTATAGGTTACTCCTTTCCTTATATTTTAATCAAAAATATTAAACGGCACAGGACTCAGCTTTGTTTAATCTTAGGCCTGAAAGCAGTTGCACATCAAACACACAAGATGGCAGTAATGTTCCACTGAAGAGCCACAACTTTACATCCACACAGCAAGGGGCTTGAATCTGATGTTGGAGATTGGACGACTTGGGTGGTTCCATAGATTTATTTTTTTATATAAAATGAAAGTTTGGAAAGTTGAAGAGGAAACGATGGCTGTAAAAGTTTTAATTACTGTCTTTTAAGATAAACAAGAACGGTTAAGATGCTAACTGCTGTAAGCGTATTCTACAGTACAATGATTTATATATTCATTGGAATATACATTATGCTCTGCTTTGAAGCTAATATTGTCTTCTGGGAACTTTTTTCAACCGGCTGGTCCACAGGCTGGTCCACACTCTGCTATGTCATACACAGGACAAAAGAAATATCTGCCACTGTGCAATAGAGTAGACTACAGACACAGAAAACATATGGATTTTCTGTCTCTGAGTTGACACCGGCTGATTCATTCAGATTAGCCCCTTCTGATGGAGCCACAACTGTATCCTGCTTTGATTTATGGCACATTGGAGATTCAGTGTTTGTCAAAGCGATTAGCAAGATCTGTGTTGGCACAGGTCTGAATAACAACAGCCAGATGTCTAGGTAAACTAGATAATATACAGCAGTTTTTTTTCTGGCATCAAATGTTATGTCCTACAATGCAAAAAAGAAATGTTAAGGAGCAGCTGATATAATGTATGTGTGTGTTATATATGCACACGTGTACTAAATGACGAGGAGCATGGTTTAAAAAAGTACTGAAATGAACTGAGCTTTAGAAAAGTTACGCCTTTTAGAGTTGTTTCCTTCTTTGTGCTACACTGTAATATGAGTATCCATCCACACTTGCCCTGTCACTGACCTTTCACAGCCAGTCCTCATGTCTTGTTAACACCACCAGGGTGGAAGCACAGTGCCAGATGATATTCACAGACCTTTATAGCCTCTCTCGGTGACATGCAACTTTTGTTTCCGAGCTCTAGTCAAAGAATACCTTTTTGTTAAAGTGTGGCATTATCAGTATATTTAAATATTCACTGACAGTTGCATATATTAGACATTAGAACAGGTTCATGTTCATGGATCAAAGTATATGCTGATTATCTGCTCGTAAAATTATGAATCCGTGAAATGTATTATTTACATATTACCATCAACATACATGCATCCAAAAAGTGTAAATGTATTTACCGGTTCACACTGCCACTGATGTATTCCTCAGGTTCTTCCTACATCCTTCTAAATATTTCCTATCAAAGCTTTTTCTCTTGCTGTCGACACCAAACTAAACTTAAAATCTTTAGCCTCAGAAACGCTATTTCATCATAAAGGCTGTTGTCAGCTGCCTCCCAGCTTTAAAGGACTCCTACGTCAAATTCTTTAAGGACTGTAAACAAGGTCAGTGTGGAGAGATTCTGAGTGCATTTCTCACATGTTGTTGTACAAGGCTTCAACCAGTGACAGCAGGGAGCATCAGTATACAGTTTTAAATTAATAAAATGCCTCTGCTTGATCCTTTTCTTGTCTGTGGTAGTGAGATTACCTAAAAAGACTATTTACTTATAGCATAGTACATTTCTTTCCATATGCATTTTTATGACTCACAGCTTTCCATTTAAGTTTGCATTCATTTTCAGCAGCAGCTATCATGCACTGTTTTCCTCCTCAGGGTGTTTTGGGCATGCTTGCTTACATCTGTGTGTTTTTTGTCAGTGTGATAACAATTGCAAGCTGTGCAGCTGACAAAAGTCTTGGTGAGATTAAAGACAGCACTGCCTCCGTCGTTTCATCTCCAGCAGATGCTACTCATATTGACAGACACAACTCTCTCATGCAAATCGTAATAATAAATATTAGTCTAAAACCCACTTCCGAACCAGATTTTAATGTGTGCACTTGCTCCTAAGCCGAAGCTGAAAAGCATAAAGGAAAATGTCACTTGTGTCGAGAATACTGAAACAGTAGATTTTTCTCATCTTACTACTTGGAGTTATACTAAATACAGGATACTACAATATTAATTGAGTTGTAAGTTATTCAGTCATAGTATTTCTGTTTATATTATGGAGATTTGCGTGATTAGGAAAATGAAAATAAAAAAAAAAACTGCGGTTTTAACCTGTTGAAGCTCTTCCAATTTGAGAAACACATCTGGCCATCTATCCTTCTTTATGCTGCTTATCCAAGCCGGGGTCACGCTTGGGGGAGCTGAGTATCTGAGGATATCCAAGCAACGTCCTCAGGTTTCTCTCCTCATAGTTGGTCATGCTCCGTCAGAGCCACAGCTAGAAATTCTGTGCCCCTTGACAAGAGATAAACAGACGCCGAATATCTATTATCCCTGAAATGTTCCAGGGCTGTCCAGCTCTGGGCCCCCTGAATTATTCAAGGTTACCCTCAACCTCACCAAACCATGTCTCTGTGGCCTGTTGACTGCAGTGAAAGATGACTTTGGCTTCTAGTCTTATTGATAATGCTCCCATCCTGCCAATTTCTGGCATTTGTCAGGGCATTCTGTCACTGTACGAAGCACCACTGAACATAGGTGAAGGACATTAAGAAAATGAACTAGAATGTGTTTTTCAAGACATTACATATGATCTACTTTATTTTCTCCTTGGGCAAATTTGTATTGACATTGCTGCACCACATTCTTGCCGTAACTCAAAACTTCAGAACACTGACAGAGCAAGAAACATTTAATTGTTGAAATCAACACAACTTGTAAACCAATAAAATAATATTTCAGTTATAGCTACATGTGCTCTCACCTGGAAGTGACCTTCATCTGGGACAGAAACAGATTTGGAAGTAATGATTGTCAGTTTTGTTATTTTCTGGTTGACAAAGAGCTCATGCTAACACTGACGATTAACCTTGGCGTGTCATGATGTGCAAAACACTTGTGCATCTTTATTTTATTGCAAAACTGAGAACATGCTGCTACGCAGCACTGATTTATGAAACTTTAATAACTTCCTGTCTTTAAACAGGAGACAGGACAGGGAACAAGTGATGAGCACAGCACGCCATAAGCATGCATCTCAGGGAATGTGGTCATTAGGCTTTTCTAAATACTCTAAACACATGTGGACAGGATTTACATATTCACATATCCCACTCATTATCTTAAGTGCAAAAAGCATGTGCGTACCCCATAACCAATGCAGAAATATCAACTTTGATAACTAATATTAGTCTTTTTCCACCTCTTTGGTATTCACCGTCTGGGTAAACCAACAGTACAGGACTAACTAAAGAAGACAAGCGCTCTGTAATTTGATGCATTTGCTTTCATCTTTAAAAAGGTTCAGAATTACTTGACATGCAGTAAGCAGCGCAGCAGCAAGCACAAAGATAGTTTCAAACATATAACAATTAGCCTCTTTTAATATGATGTATGCCAAGGCAACTGTACTGTGCTCGGCGCCTCGTCCGACTGCTCCCAGATAAAACAAATCATGATTGGTTATTTACTTCCTCGCCTGTTTGTTTTGTTTCTCTGCTGTATCCCAGAATCGTTGTGTGGCAGTGTTTGGTGTTAACTGCATAAAAAGGAATTTGGTTTGCTGTTGCTGCCCAGCAGCTCACTAAATTGTCATTGTTCAAAAAATGAGACTGCTCGCTTTAATAGTCTTTAACTACACATTTCTGTGGGTAATTATAACCTTGTGATGTATTTTAAAATGCAGCCGGGTTCTCATGCATATTGACAAAACAATATGTATGCAGTATAGAAGACAGGTTGATAAAGATCTAATGTTCAAATTGTGATTGCTGTCTAAGCTTCAGAGCAAAGAATGTAGCATTCACTATAATTGGCAAAGACAAAATTAACTAAATTAGCTGTGACACTTACTCACTGTGCTCTGACATGTACCCTGCAGCCATTTTAGGTTTTTAGTCAAAATAATCCAGTCCACACATTCATGCGTCCAATACCTTAAAGCAAACAAACAAGAAAAAAAAAGAAAACGCAAAAAAAAATGCATTTTGTTTCCATTATTATCGTTTGCTGGCTGTAGGTTGCGACAGACTTGAGAAACAAGATTGTTGCACAACACCTCCGCTAAGGGCTGGATATGTATAGCTTGTCTGTGGTAATTTAATGCAGCCAAGTCTGCCACTGCAAACAGCATGATAACACTTCTCTTTGTGAATTCTGCTTGTCTTCGTGCAAAGTGGGAACGTGAGTAACATTCTCACCTCAAAATAGATGTTACTTTGTGAAAATCATCAACATTGGCTGCCAACAAGGTCCACAGAGCTGTTCAGTTATGGAGTTTTATTATGTCTTATTGATGTCCTGCAATTATCTCTCTATTGAACGCCTTTGCTCATGACTCATAACATCCCGTAAAAAGAAATTTCTCCTTGTCCACTTTCAGGTGCAAATGTGCAAGGATGTTGGATGGAAGGAAGGATGGAAGTGAGTTGTTCAGCCTCTGTCTTTGTGTCGTTCTGAGGGCAGGACCTGATCTAAAGATATAAATGATGTGCCTATCATTTGAAGGAGAGAAAGTTGTATTCTACATCCTGCACATCCCTTGAGTAGCATAATAATCTTTAAAAGCAGAGCAAATTCCATTACCTGTCACGGATTTCTTCCCTCATAATTGCCGGAGCCTCCCCTTTGGGAGGGATGGGGGGTGAAGGACGCCAGACAGGCTAATACCAGGCTATCTTCAGGAAAAATCTAGGGGACATCTATTTTCGTTTTGTCATTCCCGGAGAAATCTTTGAAACAAGATTGAGAAATAGTTTTTTTCTATAAAACATTACCTCAATGACACAAGCATTTACTACAGACAGCTGTGTACAGTTTTGTACTTTATGTGTAAACTAGTGGCTTGCTAATATTGGCCTTTAATTTAGAAGTTTCCATTGACCAGTTGTTCATACTAGCCATACATCACTAGTATGACATTTGTATTCCCTTAAACAAAGTTATATGAGTGTTAATTAGTATTATATCTGAATAACATGTAAAGAGCAGGTAAATCTGGTAGAAATTTAGCAAATAGGCCAAGATAAAAGTGTTTTTAATCTATACTGCACCTATAATTTGTGCGTCCGGAAAAGAATAACTGGTCAGAAGTTCAGATGAGGTACCTGCACAGACAAGGCTCACAAATGCACTCAGATCAAATACCAGAGGAAAGGAGCAGGGGTATTACTGAAGAGTGTGTCTGGAAACACATCCACAAAGTACATACATGAAGGAAGAAAGCGTGGCTCCCAGTTGCAAAGCCGACTGTGTCTACTGTATTTCTCTCACACACACAAAATACATAAAAAACTTCCAAAGGAGCAAACCCGGCACATTACAGAATATTATCTACACCAAGCCAAAAAGGTGACTTTAATCACCTTGTTCCAGAAACACTTTCCCCTCAGAAGCAGCACAAACTCTGCTCCTGTGTGAGATCACTGACATGCGAGAGTCACCGAAGATCACACTGTCCAGACAGTTTTATGTTGTGTTCCCCCAGCTCTGTTTGTTCAGCTTTACATCTGAGTCAACCCGACTACAGAGTATCCAAATATCTGGGGTCTTCTTCTCCACTAAATGGCTTTGAGTTTATGTTTCTTTCATCCCCTAAACCTGTAAACCTGTGAAAACTCATTGATTTCTCCTGCAGGTATGGATCACAGGCCACAAATGCTACAGTGCAGACAATGCATCATCCTCAGTAGCTCTCAGACTAGTAATGTAAGTTAAGCTGCTAAAATCAAAACAGCATTAACGATATTTCAACATCTTGCATCTTCCTTGCAACAACTGTCTTTTATTCTTTCTTTTCTTTTTCTCTCTTTTTTTTTCCGTCCTCTTCTGGAGCTCATTTTTGTTTGGTTTGTTTTTTCCGTTTCATTCTGTTGTCCTTCATCACTTAATCCGCTCGTCCGTTTAGACCATTTGACTAATTTCCAAGAGTTTGTTTAGTCCAGGTGTATCGCTGGATGAGGCTGTTTTGTTTGTTTGCCTTGTTATTTCTCCTGGATGGTGCTGCAGGTTGAGCGGTGCGCTTCAGTGAATGATGGCATGAACCCATTTTTAATGAACTGTTTACCTTGTGTCTGGTTGGTGGAAACGTTTGATGTTTGCTCACGGAAAGAAGGAGACAGCGAGAGAGTGAACTCCTATTTGTGATATTTCATTTTGTCTCATTTGAAATGTACAGCTTTAAAAGAACAATAGAAGATAAAAGGAGGAATGATCTCAAAGAATTTATGGGAATGTGACTACTGAAGAGTTCAGGTTACAGAATTCTGTTTTAGCTGATCTTGTCTGTAAATTAGATCATCTCTCAGTGTGATGAGTAAGTACGTACAGTTCCTACTGGGTAAGATCATAAAATAAAGTTTGATACTTGAGAAGAAATCATTGCAGCAGCAGAAAAAATATGTCATCGTACAACTAAGTGATGAAAACAATTTGTCAATTACATTTTGAAACCCATGAAAATCCAGCAGATTGAGTTTCTAAGAGATGTCAATAAAACTAACAGACTTTATGATCATAATAATGTATTTAATAATGTAATTTTGTATTCGTTATAATACTTTTAAAGTGGAATTGCCATTTCAAAAAAATCTGTGTCTCTTCCATAGATGCTCAGAGACATTTACTCAATCACTATTTCCATCCAGTCAGAGTTAAAGCAAAGTCAGTAAATTCACTGTGCCTCTTAATGTCCTTGTTCGTTTTTGTGATATGCTAATGTATGCAGATTAAGGCTCCATTAGCATGTTCGTCCCAGGAGACATGTCTGCATGTACTTATTGTAATTCTAGGGCCAAAAAAAATCTTATAGACCAGCCAAGCTTTTTTTTTTCCTTCTGGTAAATTGTTCCATTTGTCTTTTGAAAAAAAAATCTACACTTTTCAAATAACCAGATAGCCTATTCTGCAAAGATATCAGTAATTGTTATTAGTTTTAGACAACACATTTACATGTTGGAAGGATTCATTGTGTGTGTGCACAGTGCTGCGGAATACAGCAAGATAATGCGTTTTCTCGGTGAGGTGAGTTTTGAAAATGTTTAATTTCTGTTTCCAGTGGTGCATGGTGGCACGCTCTCAAAACTTTGCAAATATCTCAGACTTCTCCACAGAACTCATGCTGTCCTTCAAAATGCAAGACCAACTGTGAAGCAGACGTGTCCAAAAACGCTCTTCAGCACCTGCATTAAATGGCAGGTGAGAGACATTCTCAGGTTGGGGTTAGGAATTATCATCTTTTAGCCTAATTATTCTTCAGTATGTACACACCCAGAAACCACAAGTATTACCAAACATTATTAACACAGACCACACCTAAAAGTATCTTTAGGATGATAATTTACAGGGTAGTAAATTACTGAACTTGACTACATGCAGATACTTTAATATTCTAGTAATTTACACATTTACTTTCATGCTACAGGTCTAGAGTAGTAAAAAAGCGGTAGTGGTAGTGGTAGCTAACACCACCGCATACTTTTTTTTTTTATTTCTGTCCATCTTTACTACTTCTACTTCTGTGTCAAAACTAGTGCTGGAAATAAATATGGAAGAGACTTGAACACGCTTGTCTGACAGGTGTTTCACAAAAACAAGAAATAAATAAAAAATATTGATTTAAAAAATGGTGGACAGTGTTCAAAGAGATGCACTCCCCAGAAACACAAGGCTGGCATTGGATTTTCTGTTTTTATTTCTTTCAGATTATTTAGAATGGACAGTAATGTCCACTGGAAAAACATACAAAGATTTACTGTACTGCACTCAGACAAATATTAAATTCATCATTTACAGTCTCAGGCTGATAATATCTCCAAACTGTTAGTGAAATCTGTTACGAGGCAAAACTAAATGTAAAAGTGAAAGAGTTTCCCCTCTCATCCAGCCGCCACTGAGTAGTCCCTTTGTGAAAACTGAAATGATCTCTCATCTCAAATGTTTTTCATATTTTAAACTATTCCTATAATGTTCTTTGTTTCATCAATATGATCCGCATGACTGGTCGATAGGAGCAGAATTCAACGGACATGTAGGTGAAGAGAACAGAGGGGTTGGGTAGGTATGGTGATAAGGATCGAAATGCATAAGGACAGATGATGGGTGGATTTTTGCTTATCACACTAAACATAACTCCGTGGAAAGGCCAAAGACCTCATACAGGCCTGTGCACAGGGTTCGAGATGGGATGAATACGGAAAAAGTAGCTATAACGAGTAAGAGCAAGCATTTCTTTTCATGCCCAGCAGCAAGAGTATTGACTCATCAATAAACATTTATCCCAAACCAGTAAATCTGTCAAGTGCTTAATCAAATAAAATGTCAAACTAATAGCATCTGATCCTCAACATGAGGGCGCATTAATGTGTTCTATTGACATTACCCCAGACATGCAAATCTGCATACAAATGATGCCAAATTAAAGCTGTCTTAATCGAGGCCTACCTGCTGGACTCAGGCAAAAAATTCACATGCAAAGCACCACATTTTAAAAACAATTACGACAAATGACTACTGCAATAAACGCTGACCTTACTGTGGAGAAGAGTTGAAATGACAGCCTACCTAAGGTGTTTATGTACATAATAGTAGCCCTGTAAGGGTAAAGTTAATCTTTTCTCATCAATTATTCACTGGATAGCATTTTAGCTTCATGTGTAACTACACCTCCAATCCTATCAATCAGGACAAATATCATTAGTATGAGTGTGGTCCTCTGTGACCTTTTCAGATCACGTTATGATAGTGAACACAGTGAGAAGGTCAGTGAGTGTCCTCTCCCTCACAGTATGAGCTGCTTTGATTTAGATATTACACGATGAACTGAGGAACACGCTGATGGGGAAATTAACAAAGAGCATACATCTGAAGCATAAGTTTGTTGTTTAAGACTGCACTTGTGACCTATTAGAAGCCAGTCATAGTGCCATAAACGGGGATGAATTCTAAATGTCGAAACAGGCTTTTGTCTTGCATCGTTTCGCTTCATCAGGCTGCAAAAAAGCAATTAAAGTCATTTGTGAGTAAATCATCAATCATCAAGTCTTGTATTCAGCCATAATATTAATTTTCGAACCTAAAACAAAAACATTTAATATGTTTTGTTGCTATTATGATGAAGAAAAAATATATTACTTCATGAATATTTCAAGTATTATATTTTAGGAATTTTCCTGTGTTGATCTTGCAAAACAAGTAATAATACTCTGACAATTTGTTTTTCTGATTGGTTAACAAAAGTAGATTTCATACATTTATTAACAGACTTGGCAATATAGATTTTTTTCTATGACTCACCATATAAGCTCCAGCAGCGTCTGCTTTCTCTGCCCTAATACCTTTATATTTGTCTGCAGCACCTTCGTCTATAGAACAAACTGAGCACTCTGACTCACCTATAGTCACTTAATTCTGGTCAGGTAAGTCTGAACTTGCAACAACCCCGACTCTGACCTTATTAATTAATTTCTATGGGACTTCCTATTGACTGCGAAACAGTGGGTGAATAGGCTGCGGTGGTGTCTGTTTGTGCAAATATAATACAAATATGGAAAGAAGAGCCTTGGGCTGTTGAAATGAATTTTAATTTGCTTGTCTATCAGTGATAGACTCGGAGGCACCAAACTGATATAACAGATTGTTTCTGTAAGTGTGAAAATACCTAAAATGAAAATCCTGCAGGCTCATGCTAGGTAGGGCTGAATTTACCCTAACATGAGCTGGGCAAAGGACAGGAAACACAGGAAACCAGTATGTCTTTTCATAGAGAGAAGAAGCCCATTCAAACAGGAAGTTAACATAAATTAACATAAAGGCCCAGGTTCAAAACCTAGAACCTCCGTCGGACATTTCACTAAACACGCTTTTATCTGTACTTTTTTTAAAAACCTGTTGATCACACACTATCTAGAGAAAAACGTCTGATGTGGCTCCAGCTTTTAGAAAAAGGGGGAATGGTGAAGACATTATTATTTTGTGCCTTTGTTTTAAGTTTAAAGTAAGATTTATAATAGCTTGCTCTATATTTGCATCGATTATCTCCTTCCACAAGATTTCTTACCTATGAAGAGCATTTATTATGGCACCTGAATAAATCTGGGGAGATAATGTGTAACATAACTGTAAAGGGAGCTAAAAATGTTTACTCTATATCCTTTTTAATCAGCCAAGAAAAGAAAGTGCAGCACTAACATTACTGTAAAACGCAGCCATACCTCACACCCATTAGTCTATCATGTCTGTTAACGGTTTCCAAGCCACTGTAGGATCTTAGGGGTGTGGCACACTCTTGACACGCTTTTTATGTCACAGTTCATTGGAGTATGCATATAAAACACATAGCACCTAGATACTAAGTGTGTAAGTAGCTCTGAATAAGTGAACTTACAAGAAAGCACGCCGAGTAGATGGCATTCATGAGAAGAAAGGATTGACTGTATAAATTCATCCTGACAGGCACAGTCAAAGGTGCTATGGGAGAATATTTGACTGTTTTATTATATTTTATTTTGAGCATGTTTTGACTGAGCCTGAGAACTAAGTGTTTCCAGCATGGTATAGGGTGATTCGGGGATAAATTGTAATTTTATTGGCAAAATGTCAACCTCATAAAGAGAATATTTTCCTAATGATAAGACTGGAGAATCCTTTGTTGTGACTTGTCCTGTTCTTCAAAATGTGATAATGTGATATTTGCACATTGACTATTCTTGTATTGTGTAGGTGTTATCCTGACATTTAATATCTCCAGTAACAACCAAAGTACAGACACTGATAACAAATAACACTTGAGGCTTTTTCTTTTTTTTTTTCCTTTTTGTTTGACACGCAGTGCTTACCTACCATTTAATTTAGTAATTAACATACATGAATCTTAAGCTCATCTTAATTGAATTGCGTTGATTTTAATTAAGGGCTATTTTAAAACTGTAATGGGACACGCCACTAGCCCTCTTTGTCTGATAATTGCAGGGGGCAGGGTAAATGAACATGCCTCCTCTTTAATGAAAATCAAGAGATTGCGCATTAATAACATCTGAAGTACAATGCTAAGAAAATAAACTAATTCAACACACCCATAGCATTTCTGTAATATATCTCACTGCAGGTGATGTTTGACATGTAGTAAGGTATAGAAATTAGATAAAAACCAATAAGCATGACTTTGTCCTCTTAGGATTTTGCCTGATCTCTTTGTCTCATATTCTTTTGCCCTGATTTGAAGCTCCCTATATGATGATTGATATAAAATTATACAGTTATAGTAGACAGAGGACAATTCCACTGCAGATTCCTAGAAAGGGTAATAACAGGAAAGGTGCTTTTGTCACATACATTTAAATCAAAGTAACAGACCATTAGTGTTCTCCCACAAACCTCTACTCCTAGAGGTGAGTATCAAATATCAAAGGTGGACAGTTTTCTCTTCAAAGAATTCTCCAAATACATATGACATTACAATTTAATGAGCCACATAAATCTCTCAGTGATACCCATGCTGCACAGGCTAGATTAGATGCACTGTAATGCATTGGTACTGCTTGGCCACAGAAGCGCTGTCAGTGTGCAAGTGTGCAACACACTCTGTAATATCATCTCAATGTCATCCCAGAGATTATCATGAAATAGCTTTGGAGTTACTGATGAAACTGAAAGCGTGAACTAATAATAGCATGGACAAATAATGCATCATCAACTCAGAGGATGAAAGTGAATGATCAAGGGAATGGGCTCTGAATGTTAGTTTAATAGGGAGAAAAATCCACACTAAGACTCAGATACTGTTAAAATTGTTAGATATTATCAGTTGTCTGTTGTTTAGTGTATTATTTTCGTTTTAGTGCCGATAAAAGAGTTACTGTGTAGTTTTTGCTCAACCCTATTTTCTTCAATATACCTTGTAAACTATTACTTCAGCCTCATATCATATGTTCTTGCAGGACTTCAAACCACCTCTGACATGAGCTTGTTACATTCAATCAAAGGCGTTTGCATGGGCTTAGAATATAAATATAGCTATGTAGTCTGTGTATGATTGCAGCCACTCTCCCACTCATGACACATGGTCTTGCAGTACTGCATTTTGATGTGCCGATGCTACTCTCAGGGGTGAAATTGGTATCCCTGCTGCATCCACACTGGTGCATAATGGCAAGACTAGAGAAAACCACATGTTCTTTCATTTAAGGCAGCTGCATTAAAGTATTTCCAGTATAGGCAGAGTGCTTTTCAGTCCTTTGCTATGCAGCTCAAATGCTGTAAACTGAAGTTTCAACAGCAGCATGCCTTCTCCAGAGCTTAAAGTTTGCAGGGCAAAGTACAAGAGAGTCTGTTTCAAAAGCACGAATAACATTAAATCTTTCAAAATTCTATATTCAGTATATAACATGTGACAAAACAGCAGATATAGTTAAAATTAAGAACATAATAACAAAGAATTAGTTGATTATATTAACCATATTTAATAAAAACCTTATTGGGCACACATCAGAAATATTAGATTAATTGAGACATTATTAGTTAATGTACAATTTAAAGTCAGAAAATACAGAATGCATAAACAAAAATCATAGTGATTAAGAAGTGTAGCACAAAATAGATGTACCTAAGCCTGAACATGTAAAAGTATAGGGATAGTTAATAGTAACACATTGTGCTTACAAACTATATGCACAAGAAAGACTTAACTTCATATATAATAATAATACATACATAATGTTATGTGTTAGTGTTTCATTGAATCAGATGGGTTTGTATGAGCTTACAGTATATAGCTAGTTAGTCGGTGTATGCGTGTGTGTTCTGTTGTGTTTCTTCGCTTTAAAGGCTGGCCGTCCTCTGGTCAGAGGTGCCCTTGTATACTGAACAGCAGAGAGACAGTGGGAGGACTCATGGTCTGCTGGTCCTCCCATGCCCTGCTGCTTCCTGCTGCAGGGAACGAGAGATGCTTTGGCATGATGATGATGATGTCTGCTTTGCCATGGTTACAGACTGTTTGGAAAACAAATCTGCTTATTCCCACAAGACCAACACTAAACCATCCCTATTTGCTAAAGAAATGGGGACGGTTTAGTGCTGTTTCTGTAGCCATCATCCCCCCAATAAATAAATCAATAAATACTGTAGAGGATAATATTATGTAACTACTGTATGTATTTTAAATATCAGGATGCCTTATGCACACATCCTTTATTTATTTACTATACTGAACTACTTTAATGGCATACTCTAAGCAAAATTCTATTTAATGTTCTTAAATGTTGTTGAATGGTTGTTGAATATTGCGCAATAACCAAATGCCGGCACTGACTTTGACTTCAGCCTCTGGAGGAGCTTATGAAGGGAGTATGACTCATGAAGGGAGCAGTCCATGAGTTCACAATTAATGAAGCAGATTCTAAAACTCCCCCAAAATGAAAGGAAATGAGAAACAACGAAGCTCAAAGAACTTGAGAAAGTCACGTGACTGACAAAAGGCAATTGAGTGAATGAGGTAAATGTATCTTACCAACAGGCTAACACCTAACTAGCTAACCAATGGCCTAGTTTGTTTTGTCAGATCACTGACACTAAAGTTCTCTCTTCATAGAGTATATCTATCCATCCATCCATTATCCTAACTGCTTTTCCTCTTAAGGGTCACAGGGGTGCTGGAGCCAATCCCTATAGCACTATCCTGGGGCAGAAGGCAGGTGTACACCCTGGACAGGTCTCATCAAGTATACGGCTGAGCAAAATGTAAAAGACTAAATGACGTGTTACTGTACAATAATAATATTTGTCAGAAATTATTCACAAATTCCCACTGCAAATTGAAACTGTACATGTTTTCAGATTTCACACAGCACAGATATTTGTCTGCTCATTTCTACAAATTAGTTGGTGTTTTGCTTTATTGCAAAACAAGTCATGTATATGTTGTGTTTCCCAATTAGCAAAAACTGTAGGAATGTGACATAAGTTACCAAACCTTATAATATTATGATTTAAGGTGTTTAGGAAATTGTGTATTTCTCCTTCCACTAAATTCTGAAAACAAAACTTGGGTTTAAGGCAGCATATTGTGTTCATATGCTTGTGATTTCCAAAAGGATAGCAGCACACACAAAACTTGGCTCAGCAGTGATGAAATGTTTGCACAGTCTGGGTGAGAGCGCGTGCACGTGTGTGTTCATCTGTCATAACCTGTTCGTAGCAGTTCTTCTGCTTATTGATTTGCTCGATATATCTCTTCAGTTTCATGTTCTGTCTCTTTTTCTGCCCCCTTGCCACTGATCGACCCGATGTCCCTCCTGGCTTCTCTTCGGCTGCTCATTTTAGACCTTCCTAAGCAGCTGGTCTGTAACATTAGAAAATGCTTCTTGTCCATATGTCAGTGTGTACTCCGTATCATTACATTCTACGTGAAAGCACATTTCATCCTACAATTTATAAATCCATATTGTGCCACAATAAACACACACATCTAGGGCAGACCCCTTGGTTACATAACTGATTTATAGTCTGCCTCTTAGATCTCCCGCTCCAACAAAATGATTCACTCACATGTTGTCTTGATGCTAATTACAACTCAATTATCTGAATTATCAATGTAGAAAATGCGACAATCTTATGTGAGTTTTAAACACCCCTCTCAGAGGTTGGCATTTCTGTCACGATCACAGGCTTTGTAATTAAATGGGTTTTGTCTGCACATGGATCGTTGCTTTGAGCTGATTAAGGAATGATAGGAAAGACTATATAAATCAAAGACAACCAACCCAACTAATTAGCTGTCCTAACCATAACATTCACTAACAATCGCTGGAGGTAGTTTCTCTTACACAATCAACTCCATTATTAGATTGTGTCACTGCAGCTTGTAATGGATCCCATTTGATATTAAGCCAGCTAAGCATAGTGGGAGAAAAGGCATATCGTATCACTGAATTCTCTTTAATGTCATATTTGAGTGGGACACAGATATGAGAACACTACCTGTGCTGCTGTAGGTGAAAACAAACTTACAGCAATTTCTTTTAGGCCTTTGTTCCCAAGGATAAACAGTGGACTGGGTCATTTCAATTACTGAGTTAGGTGGAACACTTTGGCTCGATTCTAATTTGTCTTTATATCAATTAATAAACCTTGACAGCAACATTACATGAAGGTAGAAACTATAAGTATGAAGGACATGCTCTTACTTAATGATTTAATTACAGAATTCTATATTGTCATTATGTGAATACAAAACAACTCGATCACTTCCCCGTAAGCAATACTCAGGACACAATGCCAGAGAGATAATCCTCTAACTGCAAACAATCTATGGCAGTTGTCTGTGTTGAGTAAAGATTCTGTCCTCAAAAGGTTCACCTTCAGAGTGGGGCTATTATGTTTCTCCTGATATGGGGCTGATGCTAATCAGTGTGGATTGTATTTTATGCGTTAAGGCAGGAAAATGTGCTGATGAGAGCCCCGCAATAAATGAACCTTATCACCTAATGGCATCTCGGCCCACCCTGTGAATTACTGAAAAAGCCCTTGCAAAATGTCACGCGCAGGCAGAATGCACATGTGAGATAATTAGAGAGAAATGAAAGATCTGCAGAAGTATTGGTCAGTCAACATTATTGCTGATAGCAAACTCGAAGGGTCTTTTGAAAACACTATCGCAGATTTCAAATATCAACCTCACTTCTTGATGCTCAAATCTAATGATTAAAAATAATCAAATTATTGCAACTGACCTCAACAAAGCGGAAACTTGAAATGTCCAACCTTGTTAACATTAAAGTGTCCTGAATATGTTAATCACACCACAGAGATCTGAACATATTTTAGTACATAAAAAACGTTAGCCAACTTTACATGGCAGCACAAATATTATAGAAATTAGTAGTGTATCCAATAAGATGTTGCCGTACAGATTTATTTTAATCAAATCCCCAAGCAGGCAAAGTAGTTGCCACTTGTATACACATTTAAGCATAGCCTCTTGACATTAATTAAGAATACACTATGCATGTTTTCCTAGTTGTTGCAGCACCTAGAACTGCAACTCAACTTGCTGTGGAAGTAAAAAAAAAACTTTAGAGTAATGATGGAAAACAACAACTTAAATGACAATACATATATTGATAAGAAGACAGCACAATGATCCTGGCAGTGCAGGTCACACAAGACTTCTAATCACGCAGCACTTACCAAAATAAATGCAGTATCGCTAAGTTGTTGCTGCTAATTTAACAACACTCACTCTTACCCTTATTACTCTGTGGTGGTACTTCTTGTTAGTTTTACAGTGCAATCATTTTTTGCACCTATTTATAGTTCTTCTTGAACTGTCTTTATGTGTGAAAAGGTATTGCAATATCATTAAAATTAAACATAGCTAAAAAAGGTCATTATAACAAAAGAAAATGTGATTGTGGTGAGGGTGCTTGCCTATATTTAGATAGAGTAAGACATGAAGTAAGTATACCTCACAGTGCTACATAATAACTAGCACTAGTCATATTTGCAAAAGTGAACCATCAGCCACTCTAGTTTCAATATACAATGCCCTATGTATGTCAAAACGTTCTCTCTGCAGCATCAGAGATTGTGAAGGTGCTAAGTGTGTAGTCAGTTCACTGCAGAGAGGTTTTAACAGTAATTTCTCATTAATTAACACTCCAGGGCAAACATAAATCTTCACAAGGAAGTAAAGCACTTTTTGGTCCTGTGTGGAGGCTTTAATAGAGTTCATATCTACCTTGTGATACTGAAAATATCACTCCAACCAAATACTTCAAAGTGCGCATGTGAGTGTCTTCAGGATGGAAACGCCCTGTAGAGCAGGGCTAAGTAGGCAATCGCTCATTCTGAGTAACGGCAGAGGTGAAATGTAAGTAAACTCTGTGAATGTGCATGGCCACCCAAGTGCCAGTTGCTGGGAGCTGGTGCCAACATGGCATGTGAGTGACTCATTAAATCAGAAGAGTGAAATCCATTGGCCCTTCTCTGATGACTCTGTCGCTCAATCACACCACCAGCACTTCTGCCGGAGACTTTCTTCGATCAGGGAAGGCAGCCAGCTGGGACAGTTCCCGATTCATTATTGGCATGGAAAAAAGAATTTTAAAAAACAGCATTGAGAATAGGACCAGCTATGATATTAGGGGAAGGAAAACAGTTTCCTGTAAGCAGCAGATTATGAAAACATTAAGCAACAATTACCGTAATGAGAGTTATTGAAGCGGCAAGGTAGCAGACAAGCTGTGTGCATCTGGTTGCTGCATCTGGCTGCAGTGGCAGAGTATCCAAAGGGGCAGGCAAGAAGGCATTCATTTGTTATAGCCATTCCTTCCCTGTGGATGGAGAAATGGCATGGCAGTAATTGTCATGTACTGAAAATTATTGCGCAGGCTGGATATTGATGCGTGCACTCGTATGGATACTAAAGCCACTGTCAGAAATTTGAAGCTGTCATTTACAGGAAATTGAGGGAATGGCTTTCAGTGGGCAATTCATATACCTCCCCCTGTGTTAAAGATGAACACATAAACATTGTTTATTTTTGCCTAATTAAGATAATGCCATGCCATTTTATAGATATAATTAATGTGATGACACTGTTTGTGGTTACAGCTGTTTTATACAACAATGCCTGCTCTATACCACACATTAAAACTGTTTTGCTCTCCTCTAACATTTAATCAGACTCTTTTTAATGGTCTTTAAACATGTTATGGCCTGATCCTTGATGCAGTTCTTTAATTCCGGAGTTATTATAAATGATCGTTTTTATTATTTCATGGTATCGCTGCCACAATACAATGCATTGCACGGTGCATGTGATAGTCATAATCAACTCTGAGTTTGTGTTTTATTCATTTTGTATTGCATTCATTCCCAGTTCCTGGGTTGTCACTGCCAATTTAGTGTACAATATTGAATCCTGCCCTCACTGCACCCAGCAGCCCATTTAATCAGGGAGTGGGATTAAGCCTGAGCAGCTCAGCTCCATTCGAGACGTATAGTAACATGACTCTCTACTAGGGTTTCAAGATGGATGGGATGGGCTATAGTCTGGATGGAACGCCTCCATTGGGCCGTTTGGCCTAGTGGAGCCCATCAATCAGGGCGGCACCAGAGGTCTAGGCTGAGGCTGTGTAATGATGCGAACAGCATGTGGCCGAGCCATCCCTGGCTGCTCAGGTGTAAGGGTCTGCTCTGTCCACCAGTCCTCTCAGCTCCTTCACTACTACCATCTATCATAAGCCATCCACATTCACAGCATGCAACAGATTTCAGTAGGTTTGAAGATAACTTCTGATCAAACTCAAGACGAACTCTAAATAGTTCTTACCTAAACTTGTTAAGCCATTTGAGTTTGTATTCAAATATTAGGTATTTTATTATTTTTAAAAGCAAGAGTGGGGCCTTAACAGTAAAAAAAACTCAACAATGATTCTTTTGTACATATCACCTTCTGCCAAACTAATTAATTGGAGCTTGGGTTGCATGATGTTTTACTGTGTTTGGATTGCTGTCCTTTCAAATGGAAAGCAGTGCAAAGGTGAAGTCCAGACAGATCACTTTCTCTAATAACAAGTGTATAGGAAGTTGCCATTAGCCATATTTTATGTGCCCCATACTTACAGCAGTGTGGATACTTTAATTTTTTTATAAAGTTCATTAAAGGACATATTTTACTGCACATCATGTGCTTTATATTCTTCACACAAACATATTATGCTCCTGGTTGAAGGTGGCCTTATGAGTCCCATAAAGCAAGCCTCATGAATGTGATTGTAAAAGCTGCTGCTCAGTATGGACTCAGTGTGAAGGGAATGTCATTAGGTAGAAAGCATGCACTGCAAAAATGTATGCTTATAAAGATGTTTTTGGTGGTGTTTCCACACTATTGAAATACATTTGCTTCTGTCTAATGGAACTCTTTCCCCCACTGGAAACGATATGTGGGTTGTACAAGTATGTTATGGAACTAAATTAAAGCAAACCCATTCTTTGCTCAAGGATTTGTTTCATAGTGTCATGAGGTGGGCAACACCCTGCCCTCAACGGCCCCGAAATTCCATTATAAGCGCAATACTGCAATTATTTTTTTGTTTCATTGCCATCATAAATTGAGTGTACATGTGGGGTCAGCAAGGTAAATGAGCATTGACAAGTGGCATATGAATCCTGCTCTTGTCTCCTGCTTGTTAATTTAACTGCATGCTAGCCCTTCGTGTATTTGTATTTCAGTGAATGTGATAATGATGGGGGGGGGGGGGCAGTTACTTTTTCACATAGCGCCAGACAGGTTTGGACAGTTTTTTTCCTTCCTTCAAATCATCATTTAAAAACTGCATTTTGTTTTCACCCTGATTATCTTTGTGTAATATTAAAATTTGTTTTAATTCTCTGTATCGTGTAAATTTGACAAATTTGCAAAGAAAAAGTAGAAAAATCGAGAAGGGGGCAAATGCTGTTGTACAGCACTGTAATTGCTTTTGTTCTCCACTGATGATCACTAGGTTAATCTGATTCTTTCTGATTAAAACCTCAGATTGTATTTCAAAGCTATGATTTGAGCTTCGAAAAAGAGCTGCATGCAGTGCTTTTTTTTAATACCACTATAAATTCTTTTCTTTCTCCTGAATATACAGAAATCATTAAGTGTGCCTGTAAAAGGGTTATTAATTTGTTATTGATTGTTTCATTTACATGAAGAGGGATTTCACACTCTTCTAAAATTGAATGAATAATATCCTCTCAAATCCTTTTAAGCCTATAAACGCCAGAAAAAGAATATTTCCTAAAAGACTTCTAGCACCTCCCGTGCTTATTTTTTTCTGCTGTTTGTCACATCTTCTTAATCTCATCCATATTTGGGCATGTTAATCAGTGAGACCTTACTGAGTGAACTTCATAATTAAAGAATGCATTATTATTATGACTTTAATTATGTAACTATGTAACTTTGTTTTAATTAAAAAATACCCCTCCCAAATGGGAACATAGTTTGACTAGCTTTTGTGTGCAAGGGTGTAAAAGCAATTTCTTACCCTGCACAAGCAAGATTATTCTAAAGTTCACCAACCCAGATTTCAGGAAGTACTCCATGACCTTCAAAATAAGGGAATGAAAATAATGGTCTCTCTACCTATCACAGCATGCAAATTGAAAAATTGTATGCTCCATTACTACTTGTAGTTGCCTTCAATCTTCTCACAGCATAACACATTTCCTATACTATGTCCAGACATAAAAAGAGCTCTTGGCCACTGTAATCTGGGGGTTAATAGCAGCCTTTTATAAAGTGTGGTGAGGGTGAACGTCCTTTTTGCAAAGTGAGGGGCAATGTCCAGAGATTATTAAGATGTGTTGCCAAGACATAATGGGGTTCCAGCACATTACATACACCTCTCTATGTCATTAGGTTTCGTCAGGCATAAAAACACTCATTTTACTAATATGGACAAACCATTCTTCACTGGCATGGTAATGATTGGGGAACTGAGTGCAGTCCAATCAAGTCATCACTATGTCACGGATGACTAGGCTCATTTGCAATACCACCATAGATGGCACTGTTGCACTGCTGACAGACTGACTGACTGACAGCACGTTGATGTGCCAGTCACTGAGCACAGATTGTGGTGTCACTGCAAATCTGTGCATTTGCTGAAAAAGCTGTGGTGCCAGATTAGCTGTTAAACAACCAATATTGAAGAACCAAAGACAACAAATGGAACTTTCTGCTCATTTATCAGTTCACTTTGTTTTTATATAAAAGATCAAATTAGTATTTTAAGTTTGTTGTGGTTGTGAAAACAAATGTGAAGTTCAAATATGATTTAACACACACACACACACACACACACACTTGGATCTTCATGGTGTGATATGTTTGACAAATATGGAAGTGAAATTTCAAATGAGAGGGACTGAAGTACTGTCTTCATTTCCAGTAAAGCTTCAGGTGCTTGTTTGCTGTGAATTATAGGAATATGAGGTGTCATTCACCTTGACAAGCCTATTTTCTGCCCTGTTATTCCATCTCTACTTGTTAAACATAGCCATGCGCGGGCCTTTATTTCAGTATACAGCATGTGCTGAATGTCAATTCAATCCCTTTTTCTGAAATTAAATTTTTTACATGTACCAATTATTGCGGGGTTTTGAAAAATGAAGCTAAATTAAGAAATGTAATGAAAAGAAATTAGTCAGTTCTCTCACCAGAGTAGATATGATTTTGAGATAAAGCATATCAATATTATGTTACATTCAGATCCACATTTTTCCATGGTGTTTTATAAAACTTAATACGATGACGCTTGCAGGTACTCGTTACACAAGACCTATTAACACAGTCACTCATGTTCTATGAACAGTATTAGTTTTGACCTGATATGCGCAATAACAGATTTATCTGAAATGGGTTTTAGGCCTTCATATGTAAATACTAATACTTCTGTGGGAGTTAGGCTGCATCACTATGCTGTGGAGATGAGAATTTGAACTGAATTTCAAAAGGATATAAGGCACTTCAGCAAGCTATTTATTGAGGCAAACTGCCTACACACGGAAGGCCATGCAGGCCTTCACCAGGGCTGTGGGCATGTCTGGTGGCTCTCCAATTTAACAAAGTGATGTTTTAATGAGGCTGGATCCAAGGGACACAAATGCTATTCTCATTTGAGATTGTCACTGAAAAAAATCCAGAACACCTGCTACTGAATAAATGCATGGCAATGGCATAACAACATACTATAACCTGCTGGCAGAGAAAATCATCTTGTTGTTCCTATCAGTCTGTCACAACTAAGTCAAGCATTCGTTGTAACATTTAGCCTAACTATTACACGCAACGGTGGTAAGACATTTTTGTTTAAAGACAAAATGAGAATTGTAATTTCAGTATTTATGTAATTACATTCTGTGTTGCGCAACGAAAACATCGAGCCACCACCTCTCACAGTCTGGGTGTTAAGGATTACCTCTTCACCCCAGCCGTAACAAGCACATGAAGCAGGCGCCTTGGCTCCAGTGCTTTGACTGCTTTTGGAGTATCTCTCTACACTGATGTGCACGATCACAGAAGTGTGATGTGTTCAGAGATCAAGGATGCTCATAGTCATATGCTGTGAGACTGGCCTCATTAGGGCCAGAAAGATCTAGTTTTGAGACTGGCCACAAAGGGTCTATGAATCATTCTCTGAATCACATTTGCTGGAGCAAAGCACCACACTGTAAACATTAAAGTTACTTTGGAGGGATTTTCTCTGCTATGATTAGGATGCTGAACCAAGATGCCATCTTAAAGTAGATCAGATCATTTACTGAAGAGACAGTAAAGAGTCTTTTGGCTAAGAGTATTAATTTTAAATGTTGGTATATCCATAATTTAAAACCTGAAAGAATATTTATCACGTCTTAAATGTAGCTTAAATGTGTCCCCCATATGTTGAGTAGTCCATACAGTCTAGTAAATGTGAATTCATGAGCACACAATTCTATACCTAATGCTGTGTTGAAGAATTTTAAAGTGCAGGGCAACAATAGGGGAGATTGTAACCTTACAGCCTATATTAAAATTATGTTTACTATTATTACTGAATTAAATTGCATTTTCAAATTCAGTCAGACTTCACATCATGTTTGCTGTTTAAGTACTAAAGAACGTTTTTTTTTTGTTTTTTTTAAGAAGGGAATATAAGAACGCTATCAGTTATGTCACTTCCGGCTGCCATATTTGTTTAGGTTAACTGTCGCAACGTTTAAGAAGTTTACCTTGATCATGGGTCAGTGGAGTAACATTTTTAAACCCACGTGGTTGTATATTGAAGGATCCTGCTTGCAAAGTAGCAGCATTTTTTTGTTAAACAAGGTCTTGGGTTTTAGCGACGTCTCTGTGTTCAGGAGGAGAACAGGTGCGTGGCGTTGTGGTCTTCCTTATCGTAGCCTAGATACATGTAACGTTAGCTCAGTGGTTAGCAATAGCAGCTACCTTAGCTTAGCCAAGCTTGGTAAAATGCTGAAACAACGCAATAATTTATTTCATTAACACTTTCACTGTTGTCATATTTCAGAAAATAATTAACCTACAGTCCCAGTTCTTTCTTTATTCTACTGTTATATTTATTTGTTTAAGCTAGTTAAGTCATCTGGCTAGTATTAGTTAACTTCTTCGTAGTGTTTTAAGCTACTTTTTTATTTAGGGATCAGAAACATTTAAGGACTAAAAACTGATTTGGCTAACATATTGCTGTATATGTGAGAAGAGGCTGACACGAGACTATTTTCCTTTTTAAATCATTTTCATGACTTTGACTAATTTCCTTTCTGTATGTAAATCCACTAATGGAAAACAAGACTGAAAATCTTCACAGTCTAGCACCATATTACTGGCAGATGAAATGGAGAAATCTTTTTGTCTGCCAGTCTGATTTGGATCCTCTGGAAAGGTCTAACCTATCACATTAATGTCAAGCAGTGAATTATACAACTTTACAAGATCTCAGTGGTCATTTCAGTACATCACAGAATTAATCAAATGTTTACTTTTCCTTTTCAGAAATTTGGGGAGATTTCAAATGTCTCTCTCTAATCTAGGAACAGAAGTTAATCAAATAAAGCTGGGCTGAGCATATCAATCATCTGGTCTCTTCAAGGGCCCATGTTGACTGCCAGAGCACATGTCATCATTCATTTTCAGCCAATCCACTTGATGAATAAACAGCCCGACAGAGTGTTTGGCACCCTTTTTGCATTAACATAAATCTAATTTCAGGTGAAATATTCAAAGTTCACCTTTACCCCAAAACATTCTTCAGTCCTTATGTTGAGAGTGGAACAACCATCTGCACTGAGTGCTTAGCAAAGGCAACAGGCTTTGTTTGACTTCCCACATACATATTTACAGTGTAAAGTTAATTGCTCAACATCAAGAAATGTAAGACGCTATAATGACAGGATCTGAGACACATTTCTGATGTTTCTCACAGCGACTCAACCAAGCACTCATTTTCATGTCATTTTTTGTGACGGTGCTATGATATTGTGTTGTATATTCATCAAATGGCTGCAAACCTACTGTCATACTTTTTTATTTTTGACATTCAGGTCAGGTAAAACCAGTTGGGTGAAGTTTAGACTGAAATCATTTAGCTAAATTAAGGTTAAAATGTTATAGACCCACTTTGTCCATTGCTTAAACTGGTTTGGAAATATGAACTGACTGCAGTTTATCCACAAACATGGAAGACATATTTGTTTTAATAAATTCCCAGTGGACACAGGGTTTATGGATAAAGAAATATATTTATATATATATAATATTACTTATTTTTTAGTAAATTAGTATATTACTTACTGTGTTATATGTGGCTATTGTGTTTTCACTGTTGTTAATCTTCTGACGTTGATATTGGTAGATGATATAAATGATTTATAGACAGCTCTAATCTCAGAGTAACATATTTGTAACTTTCACTTAAGAGGAGAAAATGTTTAACAATATAAAGCGGTCGAGAGAGTCAGACCTGATGTGGAGTGGGAGCTAAGTGTGTTCTGTTAACAAAAATTAGACCACTCATTGTAGCAAGCGCACGGCTTTAGTAGGTGGTAAAAGTGACACCCACTGTATTTTTCCTGTACCACTGTGTGAACACCGGCAGGTTCAGAAAATATTATGCAAAGTAGATGGGGGATGGGGTAATGCTATAGATTTGAAATTTCAGGTTGAGGCAATCAAATAAAGACTAAAAGCTTGCAATGAGATAGATTCTTTTTGTTTGTGCACCACTGATGGAGGAAAAAAAGAAGACAGTGGCCTAACAATTTGGTATCAAATTGTTGTACACAATTCTAGTTGTTGTTGCAACAACAACTCATTATTAGCATCTGCTTGATACAAAAGATGCACTGAAATGCTTCTTTGCAACATACAGTACATCCAGAAGCTTTTTAATGAGTTAGCTGTCAGACGATCAAAAGCCGTCCCACCAGGCAATTGCACACGCTGTCTTCAAGATAACAGACTTTAGCATTTATTTTTGAATCTATCCTTTTTGCTGCAGAACTGTCTATTAATTCTGGCTTTATTCAATGTGCTGACATCAGTGTGTGGAATATTTACAAATTATAACAATCACAGCGAATAAAAAAACTACAAGTGACAAAATTACTTTCTGGAATGACTGATATTATAATCATAGGATAGCTTCACCCTTAATTGCCACAGTGAGATCTATGTCAGACTGAGGCTGTTTGAGGCCTGCATCATAAAAATAGTGTATGTCTTCAATTTGTGCATTAACACCACTGGGGCTACTTATTCATCTTATATTGCTTATATTACTACTATATTACTTTGCTGATTGACCATGACATATCCTTAAAATTTTATATTATTTTGCCAAGATGAAACTGACATTTTAAGCTTCCGCTGAGCTTTTCAGTCTTCCAGTTCAGCTTTGCAATACAGCTTCTGATAAATGAAAAATCCTCATTTTAAAGTCACCTCAGAGCTGTAATGTGGTCAGTTTTCTAGATTGCATGCAAGCCTTCATTTTCAGATTGGCTGTATTTATTTTTAGTGCTTGTTTTGACACACTGAGTGGCTGTAAGGCACAAACTGGTCGCAGACTTGACTGAGACTCAGATTGTCATTGCGAAAGTGACAAGGTGCTGATTTGCCCGCCTGGCACTGAGCGATTGGACATCACTGTTGACAAATGGGCAGTGGAACAAAGCTGGCAGGATGCTAGGGAAGACAAAATGCCTTCAGCCAGAGGTTTTTTGTTGTTTTTTTTCTATCTGTTATCACAGCTGGGCAACAGCTAGTTAAAATTCCTGAATTTACTGATAATATAATTGTTTTTCTGGCAGCTGCTTCTGTGTCAAGTATGCCTGTAGCAAATATTTATCTAATGCTCTATTATTGGATTATCAGTCCGTGGTCATTGTCAGCTATAGGAGCTTCAAAAAAGTGCTTTGTGAAGTTATGTTGCATGGGTGAAAGTCAAATCTTAGGAGGTAATTTAAAAACTGAATATGGAGATATTGTTTAGAGATAGATAATGTAAATATAAAAAACTACTAGTTACTAGCAAAAAAAACCCAATTAATTAGTGGTATGGTGGTATTTGTATTGTGTTATGAATCTATAAATTAAAAACTAGAAAATTGAACTCATCACATAAACCTGAGGTAGTCTTTTTAGAGAACAGTGTTGGAATATAGGACAATAATATGTCCAGTAAACCAAACAATCTGAAATAATGTCTTTGTGTGTACGGTGTGTAGTGTGTTTACATGCACAAAGAGATAACATAGTGTGGTGGGTAAACAAGATGTCAGATTGTATGAGGAAAGAAGAGCAAGCCTGAGTGGGTCAGTGGATGTCATAACAGGACAGCAGTTGTGAGGGGATTAGAAATGGAGGAATGAGATGTGGAATGGTGTCATTTCTACAGTATTTCTCCAAAGCTGACTGGGGAGTGCAGTGCATTCACAGCCTCTGCATTCACTAAAAGAAAGAATACTGAAACACAAGGGAATTTATTTATTTTGAGCCTTGACGCAAAATAAACATATACACTGTTCATAGTAACTCTTTAAAGTTTTGCATAAATACTAATTCTCAAACAACAGTGATCCTAACAATTCTAATGCTGTCTCCCTATGCATAAAAAGAGTCATGCTGGATTTACTCCAATAAGTATATTTGCAACCAATGACATTTGCTAAGGTTGAATCAGGCTGGTAGCCTACTAGACATCACTTTAGCAGACTGTGGTTTATATCAACATCATCCTGTTGAGAACTAATGCATTATTCAATTCCTGCATTGCTTGAGAGTCAGAATAAGAGTAGAACACCCATTTGCCAAAGGTCTGATCTGATCCTAGTTCCTACTCTGAATTTTCAAAACAAATTCTGCAGACAGAACGTGACTGGGTATCCATCCTAGGAAGCCCTTACTGGATAGATTTTGAAGACTCATCTTGCAGTGGTAATGCATTTTCTCTGTCTCACTGCTTGTCTGTGCTCTTGCAATAAAGCAATATAATGAAAAAGGAAAGGAAAAAACATATGTTGAATTTCATCTGCCTCTGAGTCAAAACCAATCCCAGCTATTTTGCAGATAAGACTGCTCTTATTGAATTAAACGCGAAACTGCCATTCAAATGTGTAAAATGTAAACAGCGAAATGGTGTGTATTTTTTGTTTCATACTCTTAGTTAATGTTGTTGGTAGCCTAAACCGTATTTCTATATTATCACTTTAATAAGCATGGCTGTTCTATTTTTTTGCACAGTTTTTGATTTGTTAATGACTATTCAAATGATTGACCACTGAAATGATGCTCTTATGTGGTTAATTATAGAGAAATTAATTGTTTTGTATCTAGTATGGAAAACATTTAATGCCAGCCATGATAGACAGGTGTTTGAGCACACTGTGCATCACAGCCTTTTGCGTGTGGGTGGGTGTCTGTAGCCACAGACCAGTCAGAGTGCCCATGCTGACCCCTATCCACCACAACATTATAACTACCTGATGGATATAATGTTGTGGCTGATTAGTGTTTTTATGTTTTTAAGTTATCAGGAAAAACAAGCACAAGGTTTTTCTTTTTATAATAGAAATTATATCCTATTACTGGCTGTCACAGGCAGTGTTGTCTTGTCAACAGTTAAGATAAGTAGCTGGACCTCAGCTTAAATCTGTGAACATTAGGTGTTCCTGACCTGCAGCAACTCACCTTAAACCTTTGAGCATGTGGCGGCTGAACAGCTCACACCTCCCATTGGGTGAGAGGTGAGGAACCAATTACCTGGAGATATGTCTTGGGGCCAAAAATATCATTGTTGGCATGTCACAATGTGAAAAATGGGGACGGGGGGGAGGGGGAGGAGAGAATGGTGACAAATCGCAAGACAACATGACAGATTGTGTTATCTTTTAGTTTCTTCCCCAGGTCTGATAGCACTGACAGTAGCACCCATCGGTGTAGTATACAGGCCACAAAACTGCAACATCATTTAATGCTTAACCTGTTGTTAAATGAGTTTTTGTTACTTCCTGTCCAGGACAATCACTTCACTGGGATGTAAGCATCAGATGTTTGATGGAATGCAGTTTCATGCTGAAAAGAAATACAGCAAGAAGATGTAAGTGGACAAAGGTACTAACTCATGTTATTATAGTTTCTTACAGCATATAATAATAATTACAGTAATTCACATTTCTTTTGTTAAACCCGCACTTACTGTTTTTTTGGCTACATGGCAGAACAGAAACAAATTGTAAACAGTGATAAATGATCATCTTTGGCGTTTAGATATCACACTACTAAGCAAACACTTGCTTATTTATGCACCTAGAAATACACATATGTATTGATCCTGATCTGAATGTTTTAATATTTGGTATCTGCTGATACCAAGTCTGATCCAGTGCTTAAATTGATTTAAATAGTAGCCTGTAAAGATTTAATATTACTGTGAGCAAGTCGACATTTCTGCAGATTTCTTAATCCTGATTCAAGTGTTTGATAAGTTACTTTACTGAGCTAATACTGATTTTTAAAAATATGTTTGGGTCTGCACAAAGGGGCGGCTGTGGCTCAGGAGGTAGAGCAGTCGCCTGCCAATCGTGTGATCGGTGGTTCGATTCCCAGCTCCTCCTGTCATATGTCGAAGTGTCCTTGGGCAAGATACTGAACCCCAAATTGCCCCCGGTCTGTCAGGTCAAGCTGCATAGCAGCTCTGCCATTGGTGTGTGAGTGTGTGTGTGCTTGTGTGTGTGAATGGGTGAATGAGAAGCAGTGTAAAGCGCTTTGAGTACCAGTACAGGTAGAAAGCGCTATATAAGTGCAGACCATTTACCATTTACAATACCAGTCCTTATAATCAATTAAAGATATGTCTACTATTGTACTAAGCACCCGCTACCTCTGGCAAATGTAAAATTAGTATCACCTCTCTTTTTAGCTTGCTTTAGACATTCAGTAGCTAAAGAGGGAAATATCTGTCTCTTTAAATGCTAAATGCCCCACCACCAGTGAGGTCACCAGTGAGTCGCCAGTCTGTTTACTGTCTGATGCTGATTTTATTTGCTGAAAACAGCTGCCTACTGTAGCAGAAAAAGACACTGAGTGTCCTGAGACTGAAACAAAATATAAACTGGGGTGTGGAAAACTGATACAATGAGCATAATTGTGCTAAACACTGAGCTGAGAAAAGCTGAGTCAGTAGATAATTTTCTGTGGGTTTATCAGTTTGAGCGAAGCCTTTCACATACAAGCAGGCCATTGTTAATAGAAAAATATTTATTACACTGTCCAGTTTTATTGGGCCTTGTGCTGTAACTTACTTAGTTCCATGAATAACTGCCGAAATATAGACAATGTGGGATCACATTTGTGTTTCAGTAGTAGTCAACAATGCAAACTGATAGAAAATATAAATAAAAATGTATATAAATTATTAAATTTATTAAGCACAAATATTAAATGTTAAGTCAAATTAAATAGCAAGGACTCCCCAGTGTTGCACAGATGTTTAACTATCATGCAGGAAGGAAATAGCAAAAGAGGCTGAGATACCAATTTCTCTGCTGACAGCAGATTCAATACCTTAATGCAATACAGACACAAGACGTGATACAGTTTGAGTAAGGGATATGACTCCTACGTTTTCTCCACTGGAAAAATTTGATCTCTTGCTCTCAATATCGTTGTCACTGTCACTATTGCTATCACACTTCCCACCTACATTTAACACCCACAGCAGTTCACAGGAGGTTGTCAATGCCTGGGAAATGTACAAAATCACTCACTCAATCCAATAAGACAGGTTGAGGAAGAGTTGGTATAGAAAAAGTATATTACCACAGTTTATCACAAAATAACTTCTGAAATGCGCCGAACTTCACAGATTGGTAATGTATGACAGAATTAGTATCAGAATATTTTTAATATAAATACAGAGAAAAAAAACAGGTTGCAAGACATGGTTGTCTATTTGATAAATCAGTTGCCAAGGAGTCTGTTAAATCTCTGTCATGCTGAGTCTGACATACACCCAGTGATTTATTTGGTTCTTTTTTACATGGTAGATTTAAATATCTGCGAGAAATATGATTATAGTAGCCATGGCCATCGAAACCAGAGAGCATCCAACATCAGTATCAAACTGCATGTGCATCTCAAAGCACACCTGCTATTTTAGCTTATGACCTGTAGATGCAGCTGCTGTAAGTGCAAACAGGTTGGCTAAAAGTGAATATAGAGTACATCAGAGTGTGTGTTGATTAATAAATATGCCCTTAACCAGTCAGATCATTTGTCTAGATGCTCTAAAACAGCTGTTTCAGTCATAGGTAAGTATGACAACAGCTCAACAAATAGAGGGTAGGGTGTTACAGTATGAACACCCATCACAAATCTGCAACCAGAGGCAGATGGTGTGTTTTCTTTTCTAATCTATTTAGTAAAATTATCATAAAAAATTATAAAAAAATGAAACTGTTTCAGTAATAATTCCATTGTATTTTGTGTCATAAAGGCTACATCATCTCTTAAAGTGTGATATAACAGCAATGCAATGCCACCCTTGTTTAAAGATGAAGTTGGAAAGGAGGCAATGCCTCATGGAATTGACGATTGCTGTAATCTAACGTCTCCCAAAAATAAACAGCAGAATACTGAGTTATATAACTGATCTGTCTCATGTGTGGAATTATATGGTATAATTCTGTAGTAGCCGGGTGTCAGTTGCATGTGATGTTATGAAGGTAAACACGGTGGATGGTCATGCATAATGGCAATACGCTGTGGCGTGACACTTCTCAAATTGGAGATGTGGCAACTTGCCCTGCTGAATTCACACAGACAGGCCTCGGTGAATGCCACAGCCCCCCTTTTCTTACTGTCACTGTATTTAAAATGTGCCCTGAAGTAAGGGAACGAGATGACTCCACAGCTGTGTAACAGTGTGTACAATCAGTGTAAATAGTGATGATCTGCTCAGGTAACCATTTCATTTTCACAGGACATAAACTGATAGCAACAGCTGAGACTGACAGCAGGATTTATATCCTGACACTGATATGTACATCATTCTGTATCAGCTTCCCTTGAAATGGAACAGATGAATGTGTGTCTGCAGCTGTGTAAAATGCACAAGAGCTCCTCTTGTATTCCTGAAGAGACGACAGTACTTTTACTACTGCTCAACTGCAGTGTATTTTATAGTTCACATCTTTATGACACATGAGATGAAGAAGCAGAGAATGGAGGTCCCATGGACAGATGAAACACAGAGATGTAGAAATGAAAGTGCCAGGTCTATTTGTCATGTCACTAATGGACAGGACAGCCATCAGTCAGTAATGATGCTCTCCCTTGTCTAAGTAATTGTGTCATTATAATGATCAAACTAATGTATCACAAAGTGTTTAGTCTCGTCTCATATTGTTAGTGTGTTTCTGCTAATAATAATAATGGGCTGTGCCTGAATTTCATCAGGTAAATGCAGGATATTTTAGAACACTAGTCCACATCTGGCTCAGTCAAATTGAATATTATAGAGCCAAGATGTGTAAGCAGTGTCGCACTATCACCTCCTTAACTTGTTACCTCCTTAACTTGTTAATACTAATGTAGTAGATTTTTAAACTTTTCCTTATATCAGTGAAACATTATTCTCTCTTAAATCGAGACTACAAAGAATTAGGAGGAATATGCAGAATTTTGAGTTGGAGGAATCAGGCAGTAATATTTTCCATCACTTTTTTTTTTACTGTTTGCTTTTACCAAGAACAGTAAAGCTACTCATCATGATTAATATTAACCATAGAGATGGAGAAACTGCGATTATTCAAGTAGTCATCTGCATTTGCTAAAAGTGTTATGCTGCATTAAGCAGTTTCTCCTGCTTTTAAACGAGGTTCTTGAACAAGGGAGAGCACTTCTCTCCACTCTGCTATGTTGAATGAACAGACTTTGGGTAGTTATGAAAAATAATGAGTGCTTTGAGGCAGGAGTATGTTATCCACACACACCAGTGGACATCTAGATGTTTGAGAAACTGCCTTTTTTCAGTCTTGGTCAGTGTCCTGTCGAAGTGCGTTTTTAGTTTTACCAAACTGTCTGTTGGGGTACATCTTGCTGTGCTGACATGGTCTTTGTTCTGTGGACTTCTATATCAAAAAGAGCAGGGGGTAGTGCAGCTCCCTGAGATGTGAGCCTTTTAACCTCAGCACAATAAAGTGAGGCATCACAATTCAAAGGGCCGCTCTACAGTCTGTACACAGTAATCTGTTCAGTCATGCGTCACTGTCATCAACATTCTCTGTGCCATCACATTTCTGTCTTGTCGTAAATACTTCAATCACAGCATGTCTCCCCTCGAGGAATAGCACTTTCTTGAACCTAAGCAGAGGCCAGGGTAGTTTCACATTCTAGCCAACAGCTCATCCATCAGATTGAGCAATAATGGCACCTTCTGTGTCCTTTTTAAGAACAGTTTTCATAAGACACAGAGGACTTGACTTTGTGAACAACAACAGTGTATCAAAAGATTCAGCACAACGTGACCACGTGTGTCGGTAAAAGCTGTTTGTCAAATAAAGAGCAGGGGAAATTTCATAGTTCTTCCTGTGCAGTCTTGTCTTGATATTGTTGGTAAAGGCCAAACTTGGAAACATTATAGTAAGCAAAATAACTTTCTTGAATCATCACTGTGCTGTGGTTCACTTTTATTATAAATGGTTCTGCTTGACAGCATCAATGTATTATCATTCGGCTCACAAGTCAGATAACTGCACTAGAGATAAATGACTTTACATATACTTTACTTTTACTTTACTTTAGTTCATTTGGCAGACGCTTTTATCCAAAGCGACTTACAAGGAGACACAAGCAAA
>JAUYWH010000005.1:4586574-4656016 GCA_034779795.1 Ctenopoma multispine | reverse complement strand
TGCCCTGAGATGACCTGTGTTGTGAATTGGCGCTATATAAATAAAGTTGAATTGAATTGAATTGAATTGAATTGAATGGGAAGGGCATAGTAAAGCTTGGATATAGATCTTTTCTTTCCTCATTTTTTATCTAGACTCATGTTTGAAGAACAAAAGATACCAAAACTCTGTTCATGTGACATTATAGCCTATGATCATGTAGACGTTTTGCCATCTGACAAACCATTTTACTTGGCAAACTTGTTGGTGGTGTATTTTCTGCAAGTAAAATGCCATTTCATACATGTGCAGTCAATATTAAATGATATAGAAGCTAAATAAACCAATATATATAAAACCTACATACACTGCTCAAACATGCCTAGTACAACAAAATGGAAAAAAAGATATTTTGCTTCAAATCACAGGAGCAAAACATCAGGCAGTTTAAGTCATCTAATGTTACACAGTACATTTGCATTTGTATGTGCCAGTGACACAGTTCCACTAGCAAAAATAATTTTGAACAGGCTTTTCATGGTCATACTAAAAAATCTCAGTGTACCAGTGTGAAACAATATACTGCACATGGGTTTCTGCTAGTGGATATGTTCATGGAAGTAATTGCATGGGTAATCATCACTCACAGGCAGACCATAGGCAGAGACATGAAAACAATTCCTCTGGTTTTGTGTTACACTACGCCTGGAAAAAAAACCTCTGGTAGTATATGAATGGACTACTAATAGCCACATACAATGTTGCAGAGTAATTCATCTTGAAGTCATCAGCGATCTGAGTTAGGTTTTAAAGAAATATGAGAATCTATGAATAAACATATCCAGACATTGTCATTGGCTGGGAGAATTCTTCATTGAAGAGTTCAAAAGAATATTCCTTGTTTTGAAAGAAAGGTCATTGTTACTATTCTGTCACTTGTCTTTATTCTGCAGTTTTGGGTAAGTAGCATCCAAATACTGCAGCTCAGGCAGCCAAAAAACACATCTACTGTACAACATATACGGTATGTTGACATCACGTAATGAGTTTTAGCTTCAGAGGACACTATGATAAACACTGTATTTTCTATTTTAATAATACATGAGTCAATCTGTAAACAAATTGCTCAAAGCAAAATGGTGATGCATGTATAAAATCCCACATGAAGTAAAGTTTTTACTTTCGATTTACACGGATGACAGAGAACCACTAGCCAATACGTTTTTATTACTAGGGAGATGGAATATTTATTGGCCATCAGTGAATTCAATTGTCTTTTTGGTGTAGAGGAGTCGCAGAAATATTGTTTTGTATCTCCAGTCCTTGTGTGACACTGCGTAAACAGAAGTGCTGCAAAATTAAATGCTTCACCAGCCTAGACCAACCGAGTCTGTTTTCATTTTTGCCAAGAGAAACAGCTCATAATGAGATTAGATACCTCGGCTTTGGAAAAAATCTTGGGTTTCATTTTTATTTATCAATCATGCATGAGGTCGCAGAGATAAGACCAAGGTCAGCAAGGCTCCCTTGCAGAGGGGCTCCCATTAATACTACTACTCTGATCTGTCTTTCACACACACCCCAGCCGTGCACCACTTCATTGCAGTGGCTGCACAGTGTGAGGCTGAGTACCTGTGCCATTAGTTGGTCAGCGGCATCCATTACTGTTGAGCGTCAATTTTAGTATTCAGTGACAGATTTAAGACTGAATTATTAATTTTTTTGGCAGTGGTATAATAAAAGATGAAATGAATTTGGATTTTTAGTTGAATCAAAACCTTATTATACTAAATATTTGCAGAGATGTATAAAGTACACATACTCAATACTCAGTAAAAGTGCAGGTATTTTTCCATAAATACGCCACTAATACTTAAAGGACTAAAGTACTCCACAGTGTATTTGAAACAATGTATTTTGTATTTTTAGACATGTAGTCCAGATTTGTTTGACAAATTTTCAAATTTGTTTGTCCAGTGTTGTTACCAAAACTGGCTCTTAGTACGCAACATAAAACGTAAATACTCCAGTAAACTACAAGTGCCTCAAAAATGTAAATGTACTTAATTATTTACAACCTCTGGATATTTGGTTACTTAAAGAATTGTATGTAACTATAAAAAAATAAGCCTTGTATAGCCTTCTTCATTAAGGTGGCCCTGTCAAACCTATTTTTAGATGGGTTGTCAATACTATAGCAGTACAGATATTATTTACTCTGAGGTAGACCAATTATGTTTACCATTTTCTAGATATGGGAGTGTGGCATAGTTTGTCAGGAAGGATTTTAGCTCCTGAAAAGTAATGTTATGTAACAGACCAAACGTAAAAAGGACAGCTCATTGGCCAGATCAGTGTACAGAATGGGGGACAGTTGGCCTGGCCCAAATCTTGACAGGTTTTAACCTTCTGAGCCCACTTTCCATGTGACAGACAGCCAGCCGCTCTGAACAGACGGTAATGTGTGCATACATTTAAAATATGCAATTACTTGCAGATTAGTGTCATGAGACTGGCAGCAAAGATTGCAAATGTAATATGAACTGTGAAGATTTTCTCAGTGAATTTAGGCACAACACAATGCACTGACATCACCTGCCTGTGGACTTGAAATATGCCACATGCACAGACACTAAATATCTCTGACTATTCATGCAAAACAAGATATGCTCACGGCAATGTTGTCTGAATTAAGAAGTAGGGCGGCTTATACTACATTTATAATTGAGCGTATTATATAGCATCCCTTTGATTGATTTGTTTATCTAGTGGTTTTGAGCTTTAGTAAGTGCAACCACTGGAAATTATCTGATAAATTTGATAAACATACAGAGTATTTTACATTTATGTAGTTGCATGAAAAACTGCCTTAAATAATTGCAGTGCAGAGCACACATCCTCTCCCAAGTGACAGGGGAATTATTGCTATGGGAAACCAACTGTAATGCTTATTTACGCTAATATCCATAGATGCAGTCATTTTAAACTTGACCAAAGTATGAGGATTGACTTGTTGAGGTATGTCTGTTATGTTCAATACTGAAGTCTGCCACTGGCCTCCATGTCTCACACAATGACAGTGACTCTGTCAGGGTGGAATTAAGTTTCAGAGGTGAGGGCCCTGTCTTTGCTTTAACTCAAGCAATTTCACCACCCAATTGAAGATACCTTTTCAGTTTTCTTGAAGACTGGAAGGTTTTACCTGCCTTCTATTTCCAAGCCAGTCAATATCACTACATTTTCTTCTCCCCTTCACCTATTTTCTCACTATTTCTCTATATTTGTCTCTCTATCCGTGATAAGCAAATGATAATAATATGCAAATGACCATGGCTGTTCTTATGAGGAGAGGATGGTGTAGAGAAGGGAAGTTGGGTACATAACTTTTGCATTATCATAGTTCAGTGGTTCTTAAACTATGGTACGCATACCACTTGTGGTACACAGGACTACAGAGCCCAGGATGTGCCACTTAAGTAAAAAAACTAAACCGTGCGCATGGATTACATCATAGTTTACAGGTGAACTGTCTTCTACTCAAAGACTAAGGTCAAAAGTCTGACTTTTATACACTTTACATCTCCATAAAAATTACATTACCACTTTAGAGTCACAACAACATGTACTGATTTGCAAGTGTTACTAACTATACAGTGTGTTCATTCACATGACGTTGTAGCTGAAATCTGGTATCTGATTGTGTGTTGTAAATTAGAAACATGTCCAGTTTTGTGGGTGACGTTAAATTCAGACACATGTGAGCTGACAATCCCAAAACGCAGGTACGTAATAACGTTGCTAAGGCAGACAGCTGTGTGGAGATGTGCACACTTCACCCGTTAGATCCCTCAGGCTGTTTTTACACATGGTCACATGGACAGAAATGGCTTTATTCACAGACATCGCTGAAGTCTAGGTGCTGAATATAAATCCTAATAGGATTAATATTTGCTTTTTGTGTGAAATGTATATTGTATGATTAGGCCTGTGCTCCTGTTTTTTAATGCTGGTCATAATGGGGGTACTTGGACATATGGTCATATTTGGAGAGCAAAATATTTTTTGATGTGGTACCCAGTGTAAAAAGTTTGAGAACCACTGATATAGTTTACTCAGATTTGACACATTTGAACTTCTAAACCTATTTTACCTACAGAAACCAAAACAACCTTTCACGTGATCATAGCAATGTAGGAAACTTATGTCTTATAAACCATATTTGACATTCAGTCATGTCTTTTCCTGGATGTTCTTTTTGCTCTTGGCCCCTTTAACATGCTGTATAAATAGAAATCCCAAAATATGGGCAAATAGTAGATCATCTAGACAATGGTTGAAAAATCCATTTTCTTACCCTTAATTACATTTTGGCTCTGCTCATGTATTTATTTCTCCTTCTTTGCCCTGCGCATGTCTGTTTGGTCAGTTTAATAAACCACACACTCTGCCTGACCTACAAGAACATGAAGCACTGAATATATTACCAATGATCTATTTTGCATAAAAAATAATAAAAAATTACTGCTCTCTTTTTCACATTTAATTTGCCTTGTAACTCTCTGAAGAGTTCTGTAATGCACTTACTAAAAAAGAGCACTTATTTCCATGATTTTCATGGACAAGTACATACTATAGTATAAAGAGTTAAAAGGTTGGTAGCTCTTGTTATCAACGTCTTGATGAAGATGAACTCAATGTACGAGTAATTTTCTGTATCAAGGCACCTCCTGACAGTTTTCCTTTCAGTCTCCCTCTGACCCATCAGCCTACTTTCCATGTCCATTTTCCAGCTGGCTAATGCAGTCTTTCAATTTGTAGATGCAGAAATAGTCCGCTAACAACTGATTAGACTGGTGAGCTTTGCTGTATTTAAAGGAAAATAGCTAATGGATGATATAGAGATAGGCAGTTGTGTATGATGTTACGCCAGAAGGAAATGAGGTTAATAGGCCAATTACGGACACCAGAGTGTTATTTGGTGACTTACCCTTTATGCCTACTGCAAATACAGTATACGCATTTTACATCCTGTGATGAATAATGCTTAAAACATGTCATGCTGCTCTCAGTGACTGTCTAATTTAACCATCATATGTGTTCCACAACTTTGAGACTTTTTTGTTTATTTTTTTCTGTTCTTTGCTTGTTCAGCATCGACAAATTGAAATCACAGTTTTTTAATTTGGGAGCATTTTTTGGCTGCTGATGAACTACATCTTATTTTGACGTGGGAGGGAGGCAAGTGATTGTATATAGGCAGTTAGTCACAGTATTGTCTGATAGTAATTTAAAATTATTAAAATGCCCCCCGGCTGGTATAGTTTTAATTCAATCACATTGATACAGACATTTGTTACTTAAACCAATGAATTCTCTGGGTAAGCGGATAATGTCTGACATTTTAAGATAAATATTCAGTTTGCAGCTCTGTGTTGCCAGTTTATGTAACAGTTTAAGCATTAAAGTAACATATAGCCTTAAAAATAGTCTTTGATGCAGTGGTGTGCTTACTTATCTGACAGCTGCTTGCTTTTCTAGGTCTGAATAAATATAGAGATGACTAAAGAACAAGAGATGTGATAGCAACTGAAGCTGAAAAGAAAACAAAAAAAGTGCCACCCACAAAAGCCTAAATTCAGAAAATAGCCAAGACATCACCTGCAGTGATAATTTATGTCCAAAAATGTTGCCAAACTGCAAAAGCAGTTCTTTAAAAATATGTTTCTACTTTAGGTGGATGTGTGTGTGGTTTTTAGTTTTATTATATGTTGCATGTGTCAAACTGCCTATAACGTTACATGATTTAAAGAGCTAATTCCTAACACAGACTTCAGGTCACCAATATTTTCCCTATAGTCTAAGATTATTTGTGTCCCACAGAGGTAGATTTAAACCATCTTAAATCAGAGCATTTATTATTCCAGCTGTTGTGAAAGAACAGGTTGGGACTGTCTGTCTCCACTGAAATGTTTTCTCAGCTGCTCTGTCTGCATTACACACACCCCCCCAGGCAGTGGACAAGAAGTAGGACCTACCCCCTCTGTCTGGACGAGCCCCCTGGCTCTCACCAGTGGGAACCACTTCAGGCGGCTTATTAAATTGGTTTAAAGGATGGAGGAGTCTAAAATAGTCTTGCGCTCTCCTTGTAAATTTGGTAACCTCCCGTCTGACATAGTTTGTTGTAGAGTACACTTCTCATGAGGACTTGACCTTGTCACACCCTTTTCCTCCTTGTTCCTTTTGAAGAAGGAAATGTATTTGTCTCCAGTGAATGTGCTTTTGTGTTAGATATAGTTAGGTTTTCCATATGTGGCACTTTCATATACTGTAAATTATAGGCTGAACCTATCATGTTTAAAGCAGCAATGTGTGTTCATGATGTCCCAGTACTAGGATTACTCTTTTATTTGGTATCCAATGGAAGAGATATTTTGGATCACTGTAAAAAGAACGATCTATCTTTCTGGTTACATTCTTGCTTTATAGAGTATGTTTAGATTTGTACTCATTCAGTCAGAATATGTCACTTAGCTTATCAGCTTTTTAAAACAGGCCCATGCTCTTATCATATGAAGACTATTTGAGCACTTTGATTGGCACAGCTTGAACACATTTTTTAAAGTAATATTTGCACCTGATTTTATGAGGAGGTAATTTACACCTTAAAGAAATGTGTGACACGTTTTCCGAATTATGTTCTAACGCTTTCATCAATATCATGCAGCATTTATGTTTGTAGAAATTGACAGAAAAGGCTTGAAAATTATTTTGTGGAGAATAGTGAATTCTGTTGACAAAAAGGACACCTTGGAAACAGCTGTAATCACTCCATTACAAGGGAACAGATCCTGTTTGTGAAAGGATGGTACAACTACACAAAATCTTCAACCCTGTATCCTGAAAATGATGTTTCTAGACTGCAGTCACAATTACATTTTTGTGGGGAACGTAGTTGCATTTCACTTAATATAGCATAATATTTGGTTGCGTACAAATATAATTTTCTAAATCACTGTGGTTTTCCAGACTTTGCAGTAACCTTTATGACAGTTTTAATTCTATTTAAAAGTCTTTATGTTCTTGCATAAGTGAAAAAACTACAGAAACATGTAAAAAATTCCTCAGTATAGCTGACATTTTTTAGGTAAAAGATCCCACCTAGCCCAGTGTAATAAGCAGTTGTAGTTTTAGATGATCACCGATAAGAAACAATATCTAAATTTGTATTTGCATACATGAGATAAATTATTCACCTGTTAACTACCATTTCAAGTTCAACAGCCTTTGTTTATAGATGGCTGTCATAATACTAAAATGCTTCTCCTGCCAAACATTCTGGACTAAAAGTACAATGTTACTGAAATAATGTACAAAATCGTTATAAATTAAAGAAATAAAGCAAAAGAGAATGGTATGGATTCATCAGCAACAAGGCAGTGAGATTCCTGTGGCCTAATGAATGCATATATTCAGTTTCATCTGCTGTCTGTAACAAGACAGTTCGGAACCTAGATCTGCCTTATATTATATTGATAATGGTGGTTGAATTTGATGTGGACACTGGCTGGAGGTGGAAATAATTGGACTTTTTCATTTTCTGATTTCAGTCATGAGATGAGATATAGGAGACATAAGTGCAGTAGTCAAGTAGAGCTGTAATTGGCTGTTTCTTCCATTTAAATAAAAGAGTGACATCCCCCCTAAACATACACTACATGCAATCACATGTACACGTAAATCTGAATATTGACCATGTTACAGTACGTGCTGATGCCTGCAGCCATATATTCCTTTTATCAAATGCCATGTCTGATTATAAAGTATGACATTTGTCATTCACCTTTCTCCATTAGACTTAATAGCAGCCTTTTCCATATAGTCAATTTCAACTGGAGCTA
This sequence comes from Ctenopoma multispine, assembly GCA_034779795.1. Lineage (NCBI taxonomy): Eukaryota > Metazoa > Chordata > Actinopteri > Anabantiformes > Anabantidae > Ctenopoma > Ctenopoma multispine. Next base: position 4,648,139 of record JAUYWH010000005.1, on the reverse strand, counting down.
CAAATCCTGGCTTTAGACAAGTGATATTCGCTGACCCTAATTAGCATGTTAACATGCCAGTACATGTAATCTACCATTCAGATTACTGTATTTGTTCTTTTGCATTTGTATTTTTAAGCATTTTGTTCATGCTAAAATTCAAAGTTTAGTTCTAAGACCACCTTCATTACAGGCAATCTGTTATAATAATAGCAAAGATATTTAATGTTTTATTATAGCAGGAACTGAGAAAGGTATGGAGAAGAGGGTGTAATTTCGGTACAGATCAAAGAGCAACCTGACCTATAATCCATTGCAAGTTAATTATTATGGTGGTCACAGCACCCCGCACTAAGAGATCATTACCTTGTGTTATTCTGGGAGCACAGAAAATTATTTTTGTTGCATTATAGAAGCCTGAGTCATTAAATATAGTAGAACTATTGGGAGGTACTTCATTATGCTATTATTTAGCCTTTGCAGTAGTGTTTATGCAGTCTAGACAGCAAACAAAATGTATTCAGGTCTTTCCATAAGGTCTCTGTGGCTTTGGAACAGGAAAACTAATATATCTATATATATTTATCAATAGCAGTTGTAGTACAACAAACCGTATTTGCCTATAATAATTTGACAAAGAACAAGTAAGTGTTTAAATACAGTTCAGTCCAAACCACACTAGATCACGGAGGAGTGCTTGAGAAAGTGGCTCAACATTTACTTCCACATTCCACTTGACACAAGTACCCTGAGCCTTGGAGGTACATGATGTTACATTAATTCACTCCCTACAACAGTATCAGTATTAGTAGTATTAACAGTAGTTGGAGCAAGTACTCTCAAGTAGTACTAGCAGCAAAACTAGCCACAGAATAAGCTATTATAGCAGCACAACTGGAGTACTAGTAGTAGCACTAGTAGTGACAGTTATGACAATTGTAGCTATAGTAGAAATATATTTTATTTAAACCTGTTAGGAAGCTAATAGAGAATCGAAAGGAAGAGCAAAGATTGCAGTAAAATCTCTTTCAACCTATTTCAGTATGACATTACTGCTGTTAGCTTAATGACTAATTGAATGACTCTATAGTATAGGACCAGCACATTCCTTACATTTCATCTTCCAAGAGGTTTCTGTGAGGAATTAATCACATACTGGTCTCTTTTAAAGATGCATACAGAGTTTTTTTTAGCCACTTATGAAAGATAGAGGCTGAAATGTGCAGCACACAAGCCACATACTATGGCCATGCTGTATTAACAGCAGTGATGACTCCTTGTGTGATTGATAAGATGTAAGGCTCCATTGCTGGGATAGCCTCTGTAACAAGGTGGTGTGCATGGTGTGTCATGTAAGCTCCCAGCCATTATCTCCCAGCCAGAACAGAGGATCTTGCTGTAACCCAAGCAGCTCTTTTGACCTGAGGCACTGGGTTTGCCAGTGCCCAGCTCCCACTTGGAAATTTGTCACTCCTTGACAGGTGGGGATGGATGCCTGTGATCCTGGCCAGATACATACGCTTTTTCACCCTCATTTATCATCACCCACGGCTCCTTTTTGTCTCAAACTCCCTCTTGCACCATTCCATTTCTGTTATGAACTATTTATTTTCTGGGCATGATTTGATTGCCACCGGTTTTGGCACATAAAATGATGAACTAAAGACTGTTCATGTCTGCCCTCAGAATTTGCTGCACTTCTGTTCACTTATTTACCTTTGTCACATATACCATAGTGTATGTAACTCTTATGAGTTATAAGAGGTTTAAATATCTAACTTTGCAGCTTCTCCACTGTGCTGTATTTCACGTACTGACTTCGCCCATTTCACTGTGAAGCTGTGTGGGAGACAGATTGTCAAAATCTGAGAGAAATGCCACTGTATACAAGCCAAATATGATCTCAACTCCCTAGTACGATGCAGACAGTCTGTTTTACTTTGTGGTCACCACTATAAGCACAGTTATGGTGTGTAATTTTGTGTGTGTGTAGGGGGAGGGTGCGCTTCTGTGCATGCTACTGTGAATGCAGGTGGGTGTAAAATGAATCAAGTGCAATGTGAGTAATCAGTATTTTTTAGCTTTTATTAATGAGATTTGTTTTTAAGTAGCTGAGATCTGTCATTTTCTGGCTTAGCACTCTGTGTGTGCAGGGTGCATTTTCTCTCCCACCTATGGCAATATTGCTCTTTTGAGACTTAAAGTGTGTGGGCTGATTGTAAAGAATTGAGTGTTTCCCACCCTCTGAAAACAGTTTTTCCTCTTCACGTAGCCGTAATCAAACTGCATTAAGTGATAAAATAATACATGATGATAATGATAATGAAAGGGAAAGGAAAGGTAAGTGAAGAACTAGGCAGTTGTGTCAACAGATTTACAGTCACAGTTTATTCACAAGTCTATTTATCAAATCCAATAGTTCTTTTTATCTATTTCATTTAGAGAACTCTAAAATTTGTCATGCCGGGTGAGCGCAAAACAACTTTAAAGTGATATTCCAATTCCAACATGTACGTCTCAAACGCTCACTCCCAGGAGACTTAAACAAAAAAAAAAAACGGTGTATAAAAATGTATTTGCCACTGTACTTTACAGATGATGGAAGCTGTGGTCAGCTTGATTTCACAGCATTTATAATGGAGTCCAGTAGTGACAAGTCTGAACCACTTCTCTTCCATCCATCCATATGATCAATATCTTTCAGTCCTATTTTTGCCAAACATGTCAAAATACACTCTTTTTCACTCAATCCTTAGTCGCAACCCTGTTGAGCTTGTGGATAGGTGTATGTGTTGTTTGGTTCATGTTCAATGGACAGCAGTTCAGCTCAGTTGGTGAGTGTTTCATTCTCAAAAGATAAATTTTGGCTAGAGTATCACTTTAATGCTTGAGGCATAAATGTAACACATCTGAGGCAGTGAAATCATGCGTTGGGATATGACTGCAAAGGCTCATCTCAAAATCACATGTTAATGAACCGTGGTACCATTAAACAGAGAGCAGATCACGTCTTTTGCACCAAAGGGCATATACAAAAAAACACTTTTTGGTTAATTCTCTTGCAGGAGCAGTGACTCAAAATCTCTCTTTGGAGCACAAAGGGAACCTCAATTTTTTTAATCACCTGGTCTAGTCATGCAGATGTGGTGAAAAGAGAGCGGGGGAGTCTAACCTTATGGCTTAAAGGAGCCATAAGATCCTCCTCTCCTTTCTGTCTTTTTGGTACGAGGCTCCCTGCATTTTTGACCAATATTAACTTGATCAAAAGACAGTGGCTGGCCTTGGAGCAAACTAATATGCTCATTAGCATTGACGAGGGTGCCCGGGAGCAGTTCATGTGCATTAATGAAGGAAAGAACTGAGCTAAACAATGGTATCCAGCTAGCTTTGGAATGCGCAGCGAGCCACACGCAGGGCTCCCTAATGACCTGAGGATCTGAACTTGGGCAGAATTCAATAGGCTGTTGTAAAATGGCTTTGTTCAACAGCTCTGTACTGTTATCATGTATTAGCTTATGGTGCTTTGGTAAATCCTGTGAGTAATGTTTAACTGCCCCAAGTTGGATTTCATTTTTAAATGCAAACAAATGAAAATAGAACTGTTTGTCCTAACTACACGTTGTTCCACTTAAAATGCTAGAAAACTGAAAGAAAAAGAAAAAAAAACAATTTTCCCTGCATATTTTGATATGTTACCCCAGGGACATGTTTAATTTCCATGGATGAATTGCCCCTCACATTTTCCTTCCTAAAACTGACTCACTGAAGCAAATTAGTTTTCACTCTTTTTCTTGGGGACGAGGGGTCATTTCATTACATTTTCTATCAACACCATGGATATGCCGTGTTTTATATTCTGAAGCCAAGATTATTTGAATTGATTGACCACTGACATTTTGCAGTTGTTTTGTCTGATTCAAATTTTAACCATAGGAGTTGGCAAAGGGCATTATTTTCAAAGTATTCACACCTGCCTCCTCCAATCTGTGGTGCAGACTGGCTATGGGAGTCACAGATTGCCACATGACTGTTTGGAAGATGACATTTTATCAAGACCATCTTCAGTTGTGAGAGTGAGTGCAGGGAGCATTCAGGTCAATCTATCTCTGTCTATACGTGCTGCAAGGTGTATGCACCGTCATACAAATTTTACTCTCCCTTCTCCCTCACCAACCCATCACTTCCTGTATTGTACCACTCACTGCTGTGGCTTTCTGATGCATGCACATGCTCACAAACACAGAGTGGAAATTACAGGATAAACATAGAAGGTTCTGGCTAAGAAGCAACTGGCAGGTATCACCACAGAAAATATGTATGTATGTACAGTATAATATGTCAAAAAAATACCTTTGTCTGCCTAAAAAAAAAAATTTACATCTATTCCCAGATATTATAGTGGTCATATTATGCTTTATTTTGTTTATATTCTAGCTTTAGTTTATATTTTATTATGGTGCTGCATTGATACATGATTATATGATTTTCATATTAAAAATGTGCAAATACATATTATAAAGTCTCTTTATGCAACAGCTTGAAAGACTAAAAAGTGTTTGTGCTCCTGTGTCTTTAAGGACCCCTTTCCCTAATCCCACTGATCCGATTGGCTAGCTTTTGGACGTTTTCCTGTGTATCCGGCTATCTAAGTTGGAACAGCACTGTCCTTCGACAACAACTCAGCCTTAAAAATTAGAGGCTTTATGATACTGAAAAAACCTATGCATGCCAATGTCTGTTGTGAAATAGGTAACAAAACTCCTGTCAACATTGAAAAAGTATACATATCTTGGATACATCAAGAAACAAACATACACAAATCCTCTGCATACTTCTAGCAATTGTTGCTACCAACCACCCTGTGGGGCCTTGTTAGTCAGTAGTTACATCTAAGTGCAATCAGCATGCAGTCTAATTTGGCAGACACACATTCTGTTAAATTATACGCATTAGAGCCAATGTTGCTTTAACCAATAAGTTACTTTTGAACTCTGGCTAATAAAAAAGGTAGAGTCTGCATCAAATGATGGATTTCAGTTCTACCTGGCTGACCTTTGGCCGAGGTTATCAAGCATTTGCAAAAGGTGGTTTTGGTCCAAATTGAAATGAGAGACCAGAATGGAGCTTCCCCAAGCATCATGACCTTTGCTAGCCACTCCATCAGTTGCCTGTCACTGCAGACTCATTTATCAGGCATGGTGCTCTCTGAGGAAGCTCACAGGTGCTGCCCTGGATGGGGGTCACATGACATGCCGGGTCATCTCACACGATCTTTACTGGAGGCAGTAGTGAGTGGGAGGAAACACAGTCTTTGCTGGTCAATACTGAATAGAATAGAGTTCTTCTGCATCAGTGCTAATTTGGTGCAAGGCGATATTGTAGGAGATGCTGTTCTATGTGGAGAAAAATAAGTGTTCAAGGATCAATGATTTGAACTTAATGCAGGTAAACTGAACAGTGAAAAGGCATATCTCTTTCTGACAATCTCACAGTGTCTTTGTGGAAGTGCATTTAAGACTGCTTTCTGCAGCACGCCTTGCTTTGGAAGTCAAATGAAAAAGATAAAACACATAAGAACATAATGCCATTACAAATTTAGTGTACTTCAGGCAATGATAGGACAGTTTGTCAGAAAGGATTTTGCTTCAATTTTCATGTAATTTTATATAAACATATTCTGGTTATTGAAGTTCAAAATAACTATCTACAACCTGTACGCTGACCAATCATTTAATTTTTTTATTCCATCTGACTTTTATTACAGAATGTGTGTTGTTCTGGGTTGTAGTCAGACTGACATTGGATATCTCTATATACTGTCAATAATATTGATTAAATATTCTGTCTGCCCACTGTATTCTGGGATTGGCTCAACAGGGAAAGTCAACCTTCCCTGGATAATTAAAGGTTAAGCTATAGTATTTAAGGGGATTTCTATCTATGACATATTGACTGTTCACATTGTTTCACATTAATACTTGAAGGCTAAACGGCACTTTAAAACTATTGAAATTAGTATCATAACAACAAAAGAAGATCTGATGCTTGACTAGCTGTGTACTAACTACTCAAACAGTCTTCAGTTTTCTATTATATTATATTAAAATATAATACTTAACACATTTTATATATAAAATATAAATATAAGCTGATATTTAAAATAAAACTGCAGACATATTGATAAATCAAATTTTCTTCATGTTCAATGTTTTGTTCTTTAAACATATGAGATTTTACTGAATATTGACTACTATGCAGTTTAACCTCTGGAAAATGTTCTAGTCTCTCCTTCATTGTATTACGTTAAACTAAGACATCAATAGAATTCCTAGAACTCTTACATCATCAGACTCCTTTTTAAGCTCAGACAATAATGAACAACTCAGATATCCACAAAGAGGACAGCTGATTAATGGATATTTTTGGCTATAATTTAAGAAATTACTGACAGGAATGACAATTAGCAGTGAGCCCTCACAGTCGAAAGTAGCAAGACATAAAAATGGAGAAGGATAGAAGATGCAGCTGATAGCTAGTATTCTGAATTTGAGAGGTCACACATGTAGAGGTGTGAAGTATAGGTTTATCTTGGTAACACTGTATATTAACTTAATTACACACAGGCAAAAGCAATGCCAAACACTTTGGAAGACACTTTATTTTTAGGGCAGCATAGAGTCACTTAGTCAAAGAGTTTATCATTTATAACGTGAAACTAAGAAACTCAAATTCATCTAAACGAAATCACCATGCTGCCTGATTGTCCGACTGTGATAAAAAATAGATATTGTTAAAAATTTAAACCCACATAGATTAGGGCCTTAGATGTGGCTTGTTTTCAGGGCGTCCTCAAAACCTGTACAGGTATGTCATTTAATCAGTTCCTTTATGATTTCTACATGATTTAGATTTGCTCACCTCTGCCTATCATTAATACAGATGCTTCCAGAACCAGATCGGCATTTGACTGGTCTGACTGGGGGTGGTAATTTAGATTTTTAAATGGGAAAACACATGGTGGCTGCCATTAACATAATGAAAAACGAAGTAAGATTTGGTCTCTGGAATTGCTTAAGGTTATGGGTACGGACATTATCAATGCCTGCTGTGTGTGAAGTAGCTGCTAATGTGTTTGGAGGTCTGGAGAGTCTGGCAGTGAAGGTGTTTGTGTTTAGTTTAAATACAAAATGCAATGCTAGTAATTGTCGTTACCATCAAACTACTAAACCCAAAGGGCTTGCTTAAGCTGCCAACCTAATGATTCACGCGAATAACTGAGACTGCAAGATTTATCTTAGGCTGTCCCTACTTTGTTATATTGGAACTCTTTAGGCATACCATTAAATGTAAATGTTTCTTTGTCTTCGCAGTCTAAGCCCACCAAGTTTGACTGCATTAGAGCTAAGCATCCGTGTTCACTTGCACAGACAGATCTATGCTACTTTGTATGCCTAATTGAAGTTCTGCCAGCAAATATAGACACTTACTCACCTACTGTTAGTGACAAATTAAAACATATCTTTTAATGACAAAACTGCCTCATAATTAATCAAGCGATCAAGTGAGCAATTTCTCTAGAGAAAGTAGTCCCAAATGTGAGGTTTTGTGGATTTTAGTGCAAGTGTGCTAGTTTGGTGAGTTGCATGTTATGCAAGGTTCACTCATACTGTGTTAAGTAATTATTTCTGATTATTAAAAATTCCTCTTTCGTTACGCATTGCTTTTGTTAACAGAGATTTAGTTGGTCAATAAAATTAGCTGCAAGCCCTTAGAGAGTGTTCAAATATGAGGATGACCAATTGGAGCTTGAAGTTGGTGTATTTGGAGACTACAGTCTAGGCAATAACAGCCAAAAGTGGATTAACTACTGCTATTTTTGTGTAACTTAAATGTAAAAAGAATGACATCGAGGAATAGAAGATGCTGATTTAATTATAAACAAAAATGGATATTTACAATAAATAGTGAATACTCTTGAAGCAAAGTTGTTTGAAAATATGTAATCTAAAACGACATCTTCTGAGAAAAATGTATATGGTAACCTACAGAAAGACATCAGTCTCTTCTGTCTGTTAAGTGCCACATGGTGTGGCAAACTAAATAAATCAGGCTTATATTGCAATCCCGAACCAAAATATTACAATACTGTTGCCTTCGACATGATCTGTGTTGGGATAATGATGTGCCACAACAAAATTAAAATAATAGATATATTCTAGAATTTTTTTTACTGTATGTTAATTATTTGCTGTACTGCTGCACTAGTATTAATTGTTTTAAGATGTAGTTCAAGTCATGTCTTCCCTATATTCAATGCATACATTTGCTTCACTGTCGTGGCTTTGGAGTATATCTGTTTTTATCAAACATACTGTGTCCTCGTTTTAAGGCGTCATAACCTGTATGTTAGACTGTGACTCAGATCAACCCCTGTAAAAGTAACAATGGGCGGTTCATGACACGCTTGAAGACTCTGTTATGCACCGCACTCATTTACAGGCAAGCAGCTCAGCTATCCTCTGTCAGTCATAACTCAGCCATTTTGTGAGGAGTGGTGCAGGATGATGAGGTCAGACCACAGGTGCTGTTCACTGGCTGATAATCTCTGATAGCTTTGAGTGGTCCTCTGAGTGGGATCCAAGTAAAAAATCGTCATCACATTAATATTCAGACCAAACACCATGAACTGATCAAGGGCTTTTTCTCTACCTCTCTGAATGAGGCTGCACTCTGCTTCAAGATTGTTTCTTTCAATTGTCTCAATCAATTGCAGATGACTCAAGAAGGACCTAGTCTTTTTTCCACAATTGAAGGAAAGTGGATGAGAAAAAAATTGTTGTTGCACTACGTTGTGATGAAGTATGTGTGAGTGTTTACCCCTGTATGAGTGTGTGTGTGTGTGTAATTTACTGCAAGCTGAACCTACTTTATAATTCATCTCATCTGTATAGCATGCAACATATTTGCATGAATCAGTGCATTAGCTGCTGTGCTTTATAAATAGCTTGCTTCTGAAGGTGTCTCTAGTGACATGTTACAGCTATTTTCTGCTTAGGGCCACATATTAATAAATGTCAGTAGTGGGGAGCTGGCTTAGGCACTGACTTAATGCACTGCTGAATCGAGAATTGACCCTAGACCCTGACACCACACTTCAGCTCATATTAAGACAACACAGTCAGGGCGCTGAGCTGCGACTTGACGTTGACGGGCATGCAAGTCGTTATCTCTGTTGGTTGTCACTAATCATATGCATCCACAGAGTAATGATTTAGGACACAGGGGTGACAGTTTTCAAGGGTAAAACTCACTCAACATTTCTGTAAGTCAGCTGGTGTGTTAACCATCACGCGAAGCAAAGTGTGACCACAATGACACAAGGTGCAATATACTGCTACTTTATAAAGCCAATAAAAGCATTAATAAAGTCCTTTGATCAAATGGATTTGTCCATTGGAACTGACTAGGTGACACTTTAAGTCACTTAACTATGGTAAACCCAGCATACCTAAGAATATTTTTATGAAAATATTTGAAAATAATAAGTTGCCTCCTCATTTTGTGCAACTGCCAATTCATTCATTTCATATTAAGACCTCTAATTACAGGGCTTCTACACATTCAGCCCCATGAATACATTGTAGGAGGCCAGAACTGACAGTTCATTATATGTGCTTTGCATGTTAGGCGGAAAATTCTCCAACCTCTATCTTAAGTGGACAAACGTTAAAAATATCTTAATTGAAAGGTCAATTGTTCTGGATTTGATTGTTAAAGATGATAAAATTAAGAAATACTCAAGACATTCTTGTACAGTGCTTAATATAAATCAAACTTAAATGTACTTATGCATGAAGGACAAAGCTAAGTTAACCAAGTTGATAATTGGGTTTGTGTGAGGCCATTTATCTTCATACAAGAAACTGTCATATGTTTCCAGAGGGGTTAAACTAGAACATGATCACTAACAGCAGACATCAACCCTATAATCACAGAAATTCACTGCCATTTGAAAGCAGTGTTTTTTTTCTTATTTTCACACTTTTCGTTTTCAGAGTCTTATTCTTTCTCTCACCTTCGTGGCCATTATTGACTCTAGTTCTCCTGAGGAAAGAGAATAGTCAGATTAAAAATGATTGCCTGCTTGTCCCTGCTGCCATGTCTCCAAGACTTTCTCATAACCATTTCACATTATCTGCATTCACTGCAGTGATCTTCTCATCTGCATGGTGGCAGCCCTACTGCCAGCACAAGGACAAGAAATTGGACCTCAGCAGGGAGCTAAATGTGCCTTCAATCTCAACAATCCTTTTAATCTTTCATCAATCATGTGGAAGCAGCTCGGAGCCCCGATCCTATTACAGTTTGAGGGCAACAGCTTCGAAATGACAAGCATGAGAACTGCAGTGAAAGTTTGCCATGCAAGAAAGTTGTGATGGAAACTGGGTTTGGCTTGGCAATTTGATGAGAAATTCCTCAAACTGGTTTGCTAAAAATCAAAGCAAACAAACAGGCAATTGGGAGTGGTATTTCACTTGCTGTCAACACGGGAATCTTGAAAGAACATAAGAAACTGAAGTTTCTAAAAATTGTTTTCTTCAGCAGCACTGAAAATGGCAATCATCAAAGCCACATGAAATGCAAACCTAAACAGCTCAGGCCAGGTGGCTCTTAAGTAGGAAATTTAGAAATAAAGCCAAACAGTAATGTGCAGTTCATCACAATTTCTCTGATAGTAATTTACCAAACATTATAGGTCCAAATCAAGACCAATGGGCTGGAAAGATGCTTTAGAGTAAATAAGGGTGTTCTTATTACAGAGATGGCGTTGCCGTACTGCAGTGAACAATACATCACGTACTTGTTGCCTCAGGTTTGTGTAGTAGAAAATAGGAATAGTTGTGGTTCTGGTATTGAACCAATAAATATTGCGAATATCAAACCAAATCAGTTTTAAGTAGCAATTTGAAATGTCAAAACATTTCACAAATACAATTTCTTATTATTCTTAAATACTAAATAGTCACACTCTGATAAATGTGCCCTCTTGTTGTGGTTGTGACTAATAGCTTTCGATAAACTATAAGAGAAGTAAACTGAACCATTTTGGAATCAATTTCAGAGCTAAGATTACATTGCTGGGAACAGTCTACTTCTTTATTTACTAAAACTTATTATAGGGAACATTTTTAATATTTGAATTTCTTCGGAGTTATATCTCATTGTCTCTGTGTTATTTTTTTTTGATGTCCTAACATGTTCTGTTTAGTTTCTTTTTTCACAATCGATAAGGTGGGTTTAAAATAACATACCAGTTATTAATTTAATCACTATCTAAATTGAACTACTGATTCAATGAAAAAATTACATTAAAATGTAAACTGCACTGTAAATATTTTTGTATGGGTAATTACATGTTGTGGTACTGTTATTGCTAGCTTTACAATGTTATAAGTGTTCTTAATCACAAGCAGTACAGCAGCCATCACAGTTTTATACTGATGGACTGAATCACACTCATTGGAGACTATATTTTTAACTGGTTTTGGGTTTTGTTCATAAAGCCGCCCATGTTCTTTGATGCGTCACTTGCTATAGGCGAGCAAAGACGTTTTTTGTTGTTCTTTCAAACAAAAGTAGCTTTAAGTCCATTTAAAGACACACCTGTTAAAAGTATTGATCTCCCATAAAGTATTTAGTGGTCATAGTTACAACAAAGATGTGTCACGCATACTTTACAATTTAATATGGAGAACACATACAGTATTTCTGTGTTTTCTAATGAGTTTCTTTATTCAATAATAAATAAATAGGAAAGAAAAGGAAAAAAGAAGACAGACAGTGGGGGTAGAACATAGCCAAGCATCCCCTAATTAGGGGGTTTTATGGGGCATATAATTTGAACAGCATTAAGCTTTGATTTCAAATACAAGCACATTTTTTTCTTTTGGATCTTGTAAGAGCACACTACTGCAGACTGAAATCTCACAAGTTTAAAGCAGCTGAGCGAGTAATTCCCAAAAAGACTGAAATCTCAGATCAAATAATTCAGTCAACAGTTTGAATGTCATTGATCCCATATTTGACGAGTCCACTATGAAATAGTTTCACACTGACTTCATCCATGTACTATATAGAGCAACCATGTACAATCATATTATACTGTCACTTCACTGAGCAGGTACTATACCTGCATCTGCAGTTTTAGTGAGAACAGCTAAACAGCTATTAATAAGAATGGTTAATAATAGTAAAATGAAATAATGTTTTATATTAAACAGGGATAACCTAAGTAAATAAAAAATGCAGTTTTTAAATGAAGATTTAATTTATTAAGGGAAAAAAAGGTTTCCAAACCTGTGAAAAAGTAATTGGCCCTTATAACTTAATAACCTAATAACTGGTTGTGCCTCGCATGGCAGCAGCAACTGCAATCAAGCATTTGCGATAACTGGCAATGAGTTTTTCACATTACTGTGGAGAAATTTTGGGCCACTCTTCTTTGCAGAATTGTTTTAATTCAGCCACATCAGAGGTTTTCAAGTGTGAAAGACCTGTTTAAGGTCATGCCACAGTATCTCAATCCGATTTAAGTCCAGGCTTAAGGCCACTACAAAACCTTAATTTTTTTTTTGAGACATTCAGAGGTGGACTTGAGCTTGAGGATGCAAACTGATAGCTGGACATTCTCCTTCAGGATTTTCTGGTATAGCACAGAATTCATGGTTTCATCAGTTATGGAAAGTCGACCAGGTCCTGAAGCAGCAAACCAGCCACTGACCATCACAGTACGTCCACCATGTTTGACTGTTGGTGTGATGCTCTTTTTATGAAATGCTGTGTTTGGTTAATGTCAGGTGTAACGAGATGTACACATTCCAAAAGGATAAACATTTGTTTTATCAAATCCACAGAATATTTGCCTAAAAGTCTTGGGGATAAACAAGTGTAATTACTTTTTTACATAGGGCCAGGCAGGTTTGGAGCTTTTTTCCCATAATAAATGCAATCAACATTTAAAAACTGCATTTAGTTTCTACTTGTTATCTTTGTGTAATATTAAAACATGTTTAATGATCTTAATGTGAAAGTGTGACAAATATATAAACAAAATAAAAAATCGAGAAGGAAACTAATATTTTTTCACAGCACTGTAGGTGGTAACTCTCTGTAGGTTCATCACTATTAGAGAATATACTGAACAGTACCACTTGTTAAGTTGGTTTCACAGTTATTAAAACATGTTACTAGAGATTTTGACTTAGCTCAGATAGCAAGGTTCAGTGAAACAGGAAATTTTGCTTAGACAATGGTATGTAAATGAAGTGTATCGTTGTCCAGTTAAAATTACGGAGCTGAGCTTCAAAATGTAGATTTGCTGTATAGTGTACAATATTGCATCAATTCCAGTTGATGGCTGACTACGGACTATGGTTATGAGCTTCAAGATGTAACCTGTATTCATTTATTTTCCCACATGGGGCCACTTGAAAATTGGTGCATAACCAGTGAATTACAGCTTACCACCTGCAAACATGAGCCTGAATGCAGCTTCTCAAACTGAAACTAGCCTTATTCCTCCTGTTGCCTGGGTCAACAGCAAGCTTCACATTCCCACATTGACATGACCACAATACCAGGATAGTCCTACGTTTTACATTTGAAAGCATATTTAACTTTTCACTCATCCATTCACAGCCTGTGAGCAGTAAGACTCTGAGCCTGGCCAAGATTAGCTTTTGGCAGACAATGCAGTGAATTAAAGGCCACACATGGCCCCTCACTTGTTCTCTAGGTGACCAAACACACTTCTGGGGCCAGGAACTCTTGACCAATCTTTTTAACCCGCAGGGAGAAACTCGGAATCAGAGATAAGTATATGCCAGTGAAGTTAGGATCAGAACCTGCCCAGATAAAAGTTGTGAGGGAGAAAAAGACAGATGGTCTTTTTTTCGTGGCTAACCTAACAAACCTTAATGTTAGAGGTTTCCGAGTAGGTTGAGGAAAAACAAATTGGCTGAAATATTTAGCTGTATACTGGCACAGTTTAGTTATTTATTAGGACATAAGCAAGACAGTTAAAATCCAAATCCTAAAATATGTTCACTTAGAGTATTTTACTAAAAATTTTAATAGAAAATAGTATAAACATTACAGTTAACATTGAGATGTTAGTGTTCCTCATGAAATATTAATCAAGAATTCACAAACAAGTCAAACACAGCTGATTACCCATTTACCCCTTCAATTTAATTTTTGCGGAAGGGAAAGCCTAATTTAAACAAAAATCTAATCGTATATTCCTACCAGATAAATAAATGTACAAACACTTAACACTACCTATTAAGAACCTGATGCATTATATATGTCTTAAAAATTCAGAAAGACTTGATAATTATGATTATCAGCCAGATGAATTCATCTATTCGTTTGGCATGAGAAAGGACCGGTCAGTGTGTCACAGGGTTGATAATAACCTAATGTAGTATAGTTATAACGTATATAATATGTTAACATCAAAATAAGGGCTTTCTGTGAACTTGTACTTTGTAAAAATGACCTGATGTCTTGTTACTGATATTTGACAAATCGAATGAAAAAAATGTTGTAATAGATCATAGAAGGTCATCTCACATGGCCACTGCCACTATCACTTGTGTTAATACATAGCATCTTATATTAATACAACGCTAGGACACAATTACTGCACAGAGTGAAACACTTAATCATTATTTCTAATTAGTAATACAATAAGTCAATAACAGATTACAGAAAGTAATTTCACACATGCACTTCCAGTAACACTGTTAACACACAACACCCTGTACACGCTAACAATGCAAGAACAAAAACAAGAGATCAGACTTACTGTTATGACAGTATATTGTTATATACTGACCCTTTGACTTAATGGTAGGACACAATTACAACATGCATCATTCGACCCTAATTTAGACTGACTGTGACTTATAATTATTACAACTGGTAATAATTATGCAATACTAAGTCTCAGCAGGAGGACATCAGTCATGTGTTAGACTTAGTCTACTCATATGTAGAGAAAACAATGGTGGATAAATATTTTCTCCCTTCAGTTTGTTAATTTATTTGTATATGTTAGGTGGCAATGCTTTCCATTTATATGGCAAATAAAATACAAGGTAATGTAGATAGTTTGTAATTGTCAATTTCAGTATTTTTTTCAGGGAACTGCAGTAACACTTGGGCAGATATTTGGAGGGACTATAGGCCAGCAGGCTACCGAAGGGGGCGACCACGCACAGTCGCACACTCATCCTTGCTCCAAACTCGTAACTGTAAATCGTGAGGGACCACGCAGCTTGTCATTCCCCTGCATATCAGCTGCCGTGTCGCCTTATCTCACACTGTGTCCTGGGACTATTTCACATATCCCGCCCGAAGGTGTTTTTTTTAATTATTGTCATTTTTGCGTTGTTCAGTCAGGAGTGTGCATGTTAGTGGACATGTTGGACGGATGCCTCTCTCGTCGATGTGTGCCTCTGTGAGACCGCTGTAAGCAGCAGCAGCAGCAGCAGCAGCACCTTGGTCGAGCAGGAGGAGGAGGAGGAGGAGGAGGAGGAGGATTTTTCTCTGCCGTACCGTGTCGTGCACAGTGGAAATACACTCGCCTGCTCTGGGTACTATCAACACGAAAGGGAGGGAAGAAGGAGACGAAGTAGAAGCATAAAAGGCTTTTAGGGGGCATCACAGACTACATCGGTGAATTGTCAAGGAGACAGGCCTGCGACGTTGGATGAGTCTTCAGCATGGTAAGGTTAATTTGGGGGAGATTTTTTTGCCTGTGTGGCAGAAAAAAAAACCACAGACAGCTGCACACAAGCATCATGCAGTAGTGGAGCATGTACGGAGCTAATGTTGGGAGCCGCGATCAGTTTCACTACGCACGTTTGTTTTTTAGGATAGGAGGTTTGTTTGTGCTGCTTCTGTAAAAATCAATGTTCCCATTCGTCCGCACGTTTTTGCTCGGACAGGGAGAGATTTACGGTGCTCCATGAACGACGCAGCACGGTAGGCTACCTGCTCCTCGCTCCTCGGTTTTCAGCAGCTTCAGGGGGGTTTGTTGACCGTCTTAACGTCGCGCAGTGTGAATTTGATCGCCGCTGAGGCACCAGAAAGTCCACAGTTGCCCCGAGAAGAAACGGTGTCTGAGGCAGGGAAAGGCTGCGTGATGTGACATGGGCACATAAATAACGGATGGACACGGACGCGGACTTGCTTTCTGATTTCTGGTAGGTTTAAGTGCTCTTCTGTGTGTGGAATAACATATGTGCAGCAACTTTATGTTAAACGACCGCGTCTCCCTAAATAAAACGATACGAATTACATTAGTACCTATATAAACGCTGCTGCTGTGTGAATTTAAAGGCGTGGAAGGAAAATGTAGGCTCGTTGTGTTTAAGATTAGTTTTTTCAGTTGACTCCATATTCAACTTTAGAACAGCCGCTCTATCACAGTGTGGTACCTGTACCGAGCCAGTGTGCTTGTTCTGTAAACGGAGCAAGGCTTGGTCAGGCTTAGAAGACTGCATAGCTTAGTTTTACTACGATATGAATATAATTACCACACACTCGCCCTTTAAATACCATGGTTTAACAACATCAAAACAAATGTCCTTGCTAAATCATCAAGTATAGCCCAATTATAAAAGTCATATCAAATTAAATCCTAAATTTACCATAGTTTGATTAAATAATTTTTACACAGTTTTGCCCAGTTAATTTCACAGGTCAGACCACTGAAAACTTCATCATCACATGTCAAGATCAAATCAATTGAATTAAAATGACCAAACCTCTCTATTCTACTCTAACCAATGTGTGGCACTTCACCAACATTTGAGAACGTAAGTGTAAAAGTGTGAGTGGGACCCCTGGGAGTCATTGTTGGGGCCCTGCACACACAGCTTTAGACCAACTCTGCTTTCTGATTGGGCACATTTTAAGACTAACACTCACACTTCTGAGTGTAGTGCTCATGCTGGTAGTAGACTTTTAGCTTAAGCTTCATCACAACGATTTGGCTTATTAGAATGTATTCAGTAATAAAGAAAAGTATTGGTGAAGTGGGTGTTAAAGCTTTGTGTCGAATAAAGTTGATTAACTAATGTCAAACTTATAAAAAAGTAAAATTCAATACCAGTTCTCATTCAATTCAATGAGAACTGGTACTTTGTATTTTCTGTCTGTTAGTAGTTAAACTTTTCCCAGGACATGTTGCAGACATCCAGACCATTAAGAAGCTACTCGATGTGTGTGAGAGAGAACTTGGGGGCAGGGGGAGAGATTTGCATGTAACAGAGCTAAGTGCTACCACTGGCCATAGCGCGGTGCGTGACCTCAGATATTAGAGGTTAAATCCAGGGGAATCTAGGGGCCCTCCATTCTCCATGGCAAGTGTTTGGTGGAGACATCAAATGAGAAGTCTGAAGTTGTTAGGTCCCGCCGAGGTTAACCTTTGTGGAAAAAGGCTGCATTCTCCCACTTGTCTTTGTCGTGCTGATGAGCTCCAAGAAGCAGTCTAACCACTAGTTCTCTGCATGATAAGAGGGGAAACAACCCTCCCTTTGTGGTCACAAATGAAAAATCTGTTGCTTGTCTTTTTGTCTTTGTTATTTCACTGTGAACTGAAACACACAGCTACTCTCCTATGGGCAGATTGCTGAAACAAAGATGACATGTAAGTTGCACTTGGACCTTGTTATACTCCGTAAACGATTGGTTTGTTTCAACTAATGTTGGCAGCGTACGGGGCCAGAATGATGACAGAGAGGAAATAATGAAATGCTTTTGTCCCTCTGGAGTTTTCCAAATGGATATTGTCTATTTCAAGTAATGGTTGTTGCGAGAACTCTACTGTCATCCAGGGAGGGTATGGCTGCGTTTGAGGGAAATGGATACTGTGGATGGTCAGCTGCATTCTCCGTGATCTTGTGTGGCTCAGTGAGAAGAGCATCACAGTAGAGATTATGTCACGCTCAATCAAAGATAGTCGTCCAAACCAGCTTTGCAACAAGAGAAAACCTTAACGTTAAATTGAACTCTGGGTCCGTGCAGTAAGAAGTGCTACATTTAATGCATGTAAATCGAACATCAGTTTTTCCTGTGACCTTCTACAGTCGTGATCCTTATGTACCTGCTTTTTTAAGTTAGTCGCACTGTCTACAACAAGAGAATGTTGTAGCCTGGAGCATTATGTTTAGTTGAAGCTGCAGTCTGTCATCTTGTGATTTATCACACATAGGACTAATGGGTAGCTGTCACAATTACATCGCTTTATTGGGCATGAAAGCTGGGCACTGCACTCCCTCTATCTCCCTCCCCTCTTCTCTTTCACACACACAATCCCCTCATTTTTTTTCCCGAATGTTGACAGGACTGCTCCAGACTTTGTGCGATAAGATGGGGACACTGCAGAAATCAAAAGCATGTGTTCTTACCAAGTGTCCAGCTGACCTTTGCAAAGCAGTTTTTCTTGATGAATTGTCACTACTTCTCTCTCTACTACAGCTAATTGTGATAGTGTCTATGTATGAATATACTATATGTAGACATATTATGTCAAATCTCTTATTCTTAACTGGGCAGACTGAAATTAAAGTTATTTTTGTAGCTACCACCGACCTGCTCTGAGTTTAAAAATAGAATTCAATTGTTTTTTTTGAGGCGGCATTTGTGTTTTGTGTGTGCGTCGGTGCTTTCAGAAAGCTTCATGGTTTGATGTGAGATGTTGAATCAAAAATGTGAAGTGACATGCACCTAAAAACATTTAAAAAGCTAAGGACATTTTAAATAACTAAAGAGCCTGGAAATTGCAGTGCAGAGCAGTCCCCAGTTGATTTCACCTTGCTTTTAGTTCCAAAATAAACCTAACTGAAGATCTTAACTTTGATGTATTAATTCTATAATTCAGCTGTGATGACTTTTATGCGTTGGGGCCTCTATTGGAACAAAAAAAAAGACAAATCCACATTTTCTGATTAAAAGAAATTTTGTCTCATTTAATAGGATGTGAATATGAAGGCAACAAAACATTTAATTACATCTAGGTATGCCCAAACCCTAAACAAACATAAGAATTTTCTGCATCTTGATGAGGGATAAGCCACTTTAATAGTATTATTAAATCTTAATTCCATTTGGAAGGATTTGTGAGATGTGTCTGCACATTCTTATGCTGGAATAGTTTTTTTGCCGATTCCTCTAAAACTATCAGTTCCATTTTTCAAAGAACTGGAATCTTACACCTGTTTGGTGCTTCTGAAAGTCACAATCGCTCTAACAAAGTACTTGAGGAGTGAGGTTGAAGTTGAAATTATGCACTTGAGCCCCCAGACGCAGGGTAGTATTTCTCCTCTGGGCACACAGCAACAGACTCCCCTTTGTGTCCGACATTTCATAGTACACATGTAGCAGTTTTTAAGATGACTCTCATTGCTGCAGAATCTAATGACAATTTGCAGGTGTGGTACTCATTATCCTTACATTCTCTGCTTTGATATATTGTTGTCTGCTCTTTGCCACAGCAGACCATTAGCTTGTGCAAATCTACCTACCTCCTCCGTGTAATTTTAGTTAGACTATTTTACAGAGCAAGGAACATTATCTTCAGAGTAGGCTAGGGTATAGTTGAAGTGAGAGCACATCAACAGTGATGGCCATTGTTGGAAGGCCTGCATTAATTCTGCATCTCTTTCATTAATAATTTAAACTGTCCTTTGTGTATGTTACACGAAGCCACTCGCTGTGCACTTTTTAGAAGTAAAGATTCTCACTAGTTGCAGACCTGCATTTTATTTTGTCTGTTCTCTTTTTAAAGAAATACTACTTTTTCTTATATATTCTTTACTTACTCTGTAAATGTGCATGATTATGACAACAGCGTGTGTAATAATATAACATCAGGAAATACATTTGTTTGTGTTTTTGATTTGGTACAAGCCATATCCGTATAACACATTTGTTTCCTTTTGTATTCATATGTTGCTGATATGTCAGCATAGTTAGATGTAACATGGTAGATGTAACATGGTTAAAGCTGTGAAATTCAGATTTAGTACATCCGAGGTTGACTGCAAAATCCACAGTGCATTGACTGGTGAACAGCACACAAACACAAAACAAGTCTGATTAGTTATCTTTGATTCTTTGTCCTATAAGCATGAGGATGCCTTCAGCTGACAGAGTGTAGCTCTCAATTTTTAAACATGACTTTTGACCCGTAGTGGGATCGGCAGTCATCTCCGTAGGGTCATTAAAGCTGATGCTTTTCTCACATGGTTGTTAACAACCAAATAATGTGGGCCCATTTTACGGGACCAAGTGCACTTAGTGACATGACCACTTTTCTCCTAGCAAATCCCATATTCTCAGATGATAATGTTCCCAAGGAGGAAGTGTTTTTCTAAACACTAGGATTTAGTGAGATAGTTTTCATGACGGAAGATCTGGATTGTGTTTTTTTTTTTTTGTCACTTATTGAGTTTAGCACAACACAAAATGTGTTGCCTTAATACAGAAATGCACAGACACTGTCAGCTGTCAATTTCGTTATTTTAAAATGCACAAGAGGCTAGCTGTTAAAACAGCAATAATGTCCAGTAAGCTTTTCTGTTGTATAAAGTCTATTTTGTTTTACTTAGTTCATTTTTGGGGGGTATTTAAAGTGGCCAACTCTGGTTGTTTTTTTAACATGCTTGTTAAAATGAATTTGACATCTGTTTGGTGTAATCTGTGTTCTTTTGCACAGTGTTGGATGTCACAGGAGGTAGAGCAAATTCACTTGTAATTTTCAGGCACTATAGAAACATAAATCGATAAGGTTGGTTAGATTGTGATTGCACTACTGTGATGGTGAAAGCATTTTTCGCTGTTTGGCCAAAACACCAAAAGCTGCAGCAGAAAATTAACATAGAAAGTCTAAAAGCAAAAAATGTTTCAAAAATGACATGCCAAAGTAAGTATCATCAAGCAATTTTCTCTAATAGAGCACATTTGGCATTGCTGGCCTTACAAACTTTTATGTTTGATTTCCCATCACGCAGTAAAAAACTCTCCATTGATGGCGAGAAATTGAGACTGACCATTTTAAACTGCTCCCAACTACTGCTCACAGACTGACTCTGCCCAGCTGTCGGGTCAATGTGTTTTACACCACTCGAGTTAAATGCACTGCAGCAAATTGCCCCACTCATGTTGTTGTGTGTACACTGTGGCCGGCTACAGCTATGGACAGCAGATGAAAAAGCTCGCAAACTGATGACTGAACCCGTGTTGAACTGAAAAAAGTGACAGGAGTAATAAGATGTCCTCGCAGTAGTTGAAGGTCACATTATGAGGGTGATTTATCTGACAGCCATCACATTCCTTACCACTATCAGACTAACAAAGTGGCATCTTATATTTTCTGCATCTTCGAATCCTCCCATCAGAACAGCCTCCCTAGTGGCATTTCATCATGACTAGGATAATCTTATGCAAGATAGTGAAACGGCAGTTAATTTGCAGGTAATTAAACCCTAGTGATTTACAGTTGGAAAAAGCAACATATACTGTAAGGCTGCAGTCAATATGACAGTATATTGTTTTAAATGACAACATAGCTACAGCAGTATCAGAACCTTACTTATATGCAAAACAGTGTAGGGATTTTAGGGCAGTGTTGGAAGCTCATAAATATGGATATCTACTGAAATGATACTGAGTTGTGAATTTGGCATTTTTTCCCTATCACAGCAGTGACCAGTAGCTTTAACAAGCCACACTAATATCTTTGCTTACAGCGGTAGTGCACATGCTGGTAGCTCACAACATGAACATATTGTTAGAATTACATATTACACTGCTGAATACTTGATTACTGTGTCTTTTTACCAGTTCTAAGATCAAAAATCATGAAAATATTCTTGTGCTATTGTGTATAGGTATGACTGGGGAAGGCTCACTGAAATTTTACTCTACACTTTTACTGACCATTTGTAAGCTTTGACTTCACAGTACTTGATTTTGGTGCTAAATTCCTTTCAGCAACACGCTAATGCTGTTAGTCTGAGCTTTGATTGGTATGACAGAGGCGAGGGCTACATTAAAGGAAGGTGCAAGACATTTAGAAGCACACTCCTCACTGATTAAGCCCCCTCTTAAGACATTAAAACATTTTCAGATCTCAGTTGTTTTAATAAGGTTGGCACCAACGTCCTGTCAGTATGTGTTAGTACCTTGTCTTGTAAATTCTAAGTGATTTTACATGCTTTTCAAATGGTAGCCAAAGTTAATAAGTAATAAAAATATTTCAAAGGGTATGCTATATGTATTTACCTATGATTAAAGGGATCGTTTTAGGGGTTTCATTTCTTCTTTTTCCTTCTTACCCCGTTAAATGATCACACAGATGTTTTCTCTTATGCTTCGTCTAGATGTGCAGCCTGAAGGTATGTTAATTCAGTTCATGGATGTCTATATGATGAAGTAACAGCTACTCTCAAAAGTAAGGAAATACACCCCGTCCAACTCTAGGGGTTTACTGCTTGCCACTACCTATCCCTTAGACTTTTCATGAAATGACATAAGAAAATCATATACAGTCTGAAAAGAGGTTGATTTGATCACCAGTGCATGTTTGGGAAACATGGCTTTAGTAACCACAACTTCACAGGACACTGTAGTCTGCCTTTAGCCATCATGATGGCTCTGGAAACATTTATTTGGGCGAAAGCGTGATGAAATAATTTCGCGGTCTGTAGTCTGTGTGTCTCGCTAATCCAGGCAATCAGATAGCATCTCAGGAAGGAAACGATCCCCCTTTGATTATGTCCATGTGCATGTTATTTTACGCCACGGGTCAGCATCCTAACCTTTTGTTTGACTGGAGAAAAGTGACATGAGATGATTATTTCTGTATGATAAAAGTCCTGGGCCAAACCTTGACTGTAAACTGGTTCACATTGGCTGGCTGTTCTCTGAGACTGTGGGATTGCTGCCTGTTTTTTTTTCTTTTCTTTTCATCCAAATAGAGTGACATCCATGACATGACATCGTGATTGTGCCTCATTTTTTTAGCCTCTAACAAGAATTTTCATTCCCAGTTCTTTTTATTTAATTTTTTTAAATAGACTTGTTGTGCAGGTAATTAAATCAAATAGGAGTAAAAGTATTTTCTTTGTTCCTTTTGCAGAAAATTGACATGTTTTTGAAACCTGCTGCACACCTGCAGAGGAACGTATTCAGGGTGGAGAAGTGCTGAAAAGGAGTTGTCAATATATTTTGCAAGTGTTAGGCAGCGAAGTGGAGTGATAGCTCTCAAGGGGGCTGGCCTTAAGCTGTTATTCTATAAATATTAATAAAGCTCACTAGCCTGCCTGGAAGGAAGCTAACCGTTTGCTCATGTCACAGATCGGTCTTCAGTGTGACAAGTTGTGAAAAGAGTGATGAGATGACAAAGAGACGGTAAGATGACATTTAGTGACAGGCCTCATTTTTTAAATATGAAATGCCATGACTGAAAATGGAAGTTGAGTCTCCTGACCTCTCTTTTACAAAATGGTGACACTGAAAACAATACCTCAAGTGGGTTTTATGTTTTGTTTATTTCATTTTCAGTCACCTTGTAACAAAAGGTTTAATTTTACATCATGTATTCCTGGCAGCATGACTGAGAAGAGTGTATTTGTGTTGAGGAAACTTTCCTGATGCTTGTATGGGCCTCTAGTTAGACAACCCACCCCCCTACCCCAGTGGCAACATGCTTGCTAGATTCAGAGGCACTAACTAACCTTGACAGAAAATAGGAACTGAAAGTAAAAGTGAGATTTAGTTATTGTTATTTTTGATTGAGAATTTTCACCTTATTACATAAATGGGGCTTTTTCTCTAAATGGTGGTATTCTCAATAAAAGTTGTTTATTTCTGGTGTAGATCCACTTAGGCTGTTGTTTAATGCAAAAGGTGTCATTAAACGCAACAGCTTTCTGTGTTGTCTGGAGTAGTTAAGCACTAACCTGCAATTTAGGAAGCTAACTGAGTAGCATGCATTGTCTGTAATCAGAAGTGCAATAAGAAGAAAGCTGCATTTTACATTTGTATTTGACACATTTGTCCAAGTGATGAACACACACCAGAAGCAACTTGCGGTTCAGTGTCTTGCTTAAGGATATACATGGACCGTTGGAGCTAGCAATCAAATCCCTGGTCCCACAGTTGGTGCACAACCTGCTCTGTTTTAGGAATGATAGCAACCAAATTTTCTCCTTAGCATTTACCATCTAAGCTTGCACCATATCGACTGTACATTGAGCTGGATAAATCTGTAACCAAATCTCTCCCTCCTTTTCTGTTTTCTCTACCTTTCAGTCTGTTTTCTTCCCCTAGACTGGAACTTTTGCAAACTGGCTTTTTTATTACCCCTGAACTTTACCACTTTAAAGTGCATGGAGACATGATCTTATTGCACTTATCCAAAGATTAAACAGTTGCATTTAAAGACATGACTTCAATATGGCAACCATTATGCAAAAGCCTTGTTCTCTCAGCTTATGGTATCCAAAGCATTTGTATTAATGGCATTTCACACCAGTGAGGAGATAATTCTTGTGTGGTAAGGTGTAAAATTGAGCAGCTTTGATGTTAAGAGGTTTATTTAAGATTCAAGATGAGAGTGTTAATTAGTTGACAAAAATCTTTTTGGTTTTAGGAGGGTTCTTTTTCTTTAATCCCTGCGGCCTGAGATCAGGTTGCTACATTCCAGTTCAAAGAAAACAGATAAGAACGGTGGTATAGTTAACACATGTAAGGCAGCATACCTGTATACATACATATTCATGTGAAAGTCACAAAAGCATTTTTAGGAATCCTTATTTCTCTCCGTTGATGTTGTGATATTCAGAAATTCCTTTGCTAATGTGGCTTTGATGTAGTAGAAAATTGCTCATGACTCTCTGCAAGTAGGTTTTTGGATATGAGTCATTTTTGGAATAAGCTATTTTTTTAACAAGGTAGCTACTGTCAAAATTTAGAATACTAAAATACTGAAATGCAGTTTATATAAGCAGGCATCATGGTAGCACAGTGAGTGGCAAGATTTGACCAGACCAGCTATTGATTTGTGATCCTTTTTGATCCTTTCTGCTCATGGTGAAAAACCTCAGTGAGTCATGACAGCTAAACACACAGCAGGCCGAGCTGTGATATTTAAGCGCTCATGGAGTATTTACCTTAGCTAGTTGTTGTTTTTCTAAATGTGCTTTACAGGAGTATATAAACTCTCGGACCACTTCATTAGGTACACCTGCACAATCCAATGCAAACCAGCATTGCAGCTCTGGAATCATACTAAAGTGTATTTTATTAAGAGGTATTTCTAATGTTTTGGCCCCCTCATTTATGTAAGTAGTGTGTGTCAAAATATTAACATATAGTAGAATGATCACCTTCCCGATAGGTTCAACAAAAACCGAGAAATTGTAACCTTGTAAAAGTAGGATTTGTGGCAGAGCTGCTGTATTGAATTGCAGTAGATTGTACAGGTATAATTAATCAAGTGGCCAGTGGGTGTAAATGCCATATGTTTAGTAGACGAGCATAATTTCAAATTTTTAATGCTAATTCTAGCTTCTTATATTGAAAAGAAAGGCTTGTACACTGATCAGCCATGACTTGAAAACCACCTGGTAGTTTTAATGTGGTGGACAGGGGTCACCGTGGGAAATATTTTATGCTGGGTATGAAAGGCAGATGTCAGAGCACACAGTGCATCGCAGTTAGCTCCATATGGGGCTTTAAAGCACAGAATCCCCATTCTGACCCCTGTCCATCATAACTGAACATTAAAACCACTGGGTGGTTTTAAAGATGTTGGTGATCGGTGTATGTCAGTTATAGCAACATGCAATAGTGCTTCATCCTGATATATACTCCCAGTACTCAGTACCTAAAAATAGAGATGCACATAGATGTTTTTCCGTAGGATGTAGAGGGAATGCATGGCAAGGTAAAGTAAATATAGTCACATTGACAGTGAAGTCTTAGTGTAACCTTCCTCCCTTTGAAAAATTCTTGTTGATCTTTTAATAATAGATATTCATCAGCCTCGGCTCCTGTACTGTGTCAGGTTATGGGCAACCATGATCACAGTGCAGACACAGCACTGCCATTGTTTTCAACAAAAGGCAGGAGACTGCTTACTTTGGTGATGTGATGAAGATTAGGTTTTTCCAGTCTGTTGTTAAGTGCTTGTTCTTCGTTCTCGAACTGCTGCAAATGTAATTGCTATGTTTTGTCATTATTTGCATTTCCTGGTATCTCTAAATTAATCCTTTAAATTAATCCACCAACAAAAATGCCAGAATTATCCATGTACGTTAATATATATGTATAGATTAGTATTACTGACCACTTCATAACAGCTCCAATGTAAATTTAATATACAATATGAATACATCTTATGCTATGTCATTTCTACATGACGTCTACAGAGTTCAGATGATGGCGGGAACTGTGTCCTGGCTTGGCTGGTCTCCCAATCATAGCAGTTCGTTGTGCGTCAGTGTGGTCACCCCTTGCTGTGGGGAAGCAATGCAAATTGAAGTTGCGGCAGCATTACAGTTGAATATCATCGGCCACTTCCAAATTTCAGCTGCCAAGTTCTGGTCCGGGTTGTACATGTGTGCAGAGTGAGCAACGGGGGGACCCAACAGGAGAACCAGACAGTCAGAAGTTGACTCTTACCCAAAACACACAGGATCTATGTTACTGCAGTTCAGCCTGCTCTGTTGAAAACCTTTAAAATTTACCATTGCTGTTGAGGCAACGGAAAGATCGTATTGCTATTTTATTTCATTGCACTGACCTAGAAAAAGCTAATGTGATGTCACATGTTCCAGCTGCAGGAATAAGAAAAACAACACAAATCAAAAACTGTGTACAGAACTGAGTTTTTTTTTTAAAACATGTTAATTCATTGTGTTTTTTAGCAGCTAGCAGCTATTAGCAACTGACACTGTTCCTGCCACTGCCTTCAGTTAACCAATTAATTAATTATCTTAGCTTAAATCTGTCTCATATGAAGTATAATAGTGAAATTATCATTAAAAAAAATTTTTCAGGTCCTTTCAGTTCTGTTCAGAAACACAGTTGTGTATTTTTAAATACAACCAGTTGCTCACAACAGCAGTCATGGGGCACGGTTTACACATTACAGTCCTTTTGTCTGTGCTTGTCTGTTTCTGTGTGACTAAAAAATAATAGGGAGGGCGAGCCGGGTGAAACTGAGAAAGGACATCTTATAAAGTGTTTTTGCCTAATTTGTACCTCAGCATTTGGACTAAGACATGATGAAGCTGGAGCAGAAGGCAATTCAAACATGACTAAGGGCCTAAACTAGCAATTTCTTTTTTGGTGAAATTTAATAAAAACATTGCTGCCAACAGTGTTTTTTCCCCTAGTTTTTTTTTTCCAGTGAATATGTCTCAATGGCAGAATTTTGGAAAGCTCTGAGCTCTGGTATGGTGAAACATTGCATGCGGCAGTAATTTGTGATAATTTACTTCACGGTATAAAACATAGTAATATAATAGAATATTTTAGGAAATAAATTTGGACGTGACATTTTGAGAGATTTACAAACATTTTCTTTTGTTATCACTGCTGAAATGTGTGTTGAATCACACTGAGCACCCTGGTGTTACCATGTATGAGGTGATTCTTCTACCTGCTAGTGCAATAAAACCTTGGACCACCTGCTTACACACCGTTGTGTTTTCTGTGATATTTGGGTACACAAAGATAAAAGTTAGTTACCTCAAAAGCTTTGTATAGATCTGGAGTTTTACTTTAGCATAACATTCGGTTCTTAGATTAGGCTATTACAATTGTGTGAGTAGTGCTACACGATATTATACTTGAATAGCTATACTGGAATATTTTGTGTGATATAAAGTTGTCATCTAAATATTAAACTAACCACTGCTTAAAGCTGTGACTGATAATGTCCAGAGAATGGAGCAGTGGCCTGAATTATTTAATCACAACTGGTGTATTGACTGTTTGTTTGTGACTGTCTTACAGCAATATCATTGTGTCCTTTAATGCGATAAGGTGTGTATCGTTAGTGGACATGTTTATTCTTTCATACAGTAAGTGATGTTGTTAAAATCATTAAAAGTATGTGAACAGTGTTTTCAGTACTTTGAGTATTTTAATGACCTTTGGTCAGAAAACACTATTAAGCTAAACGCTGCTACTGAAGAAAGTTACTGAGCATTAAAACATTTTGATGATCCTTTGCACAGGCGTGTGACCTTTTGCACAGTAATGCAATGTTTCTTGGTTCAGAGAGCATATTCTTAATTTCACAGCCAGCTTGCATTTTCAGATATCCTGGTTGCAGGTTAAAATATTTTGCTGCTATGTTTTTTATGTATTGCATGTGAACTGTTGAATAAGTAATGAGGTTGCCACAGTGCATCATTACTTAGTGTAGCTCAACAGAGTTGCTCAGTGCACTTTAAACCCAGTGACTCTCCCAAGTGCCCTTAGATTCTTTTCCAGTTCAAAGCATCTACTTTAAAGTTGCACAAAGTATTTTGATGTAAAAATACATTCAACCTATGAGCCTAAATCATAAAATGTCTGTAAAATAGAAGATCCCCACGCCCCCTCCTACTGCGCTAAAAAGAGATGTCACTGCGTGGATGTACATTTTTTGTTTCATCTTGCTGCCTTTCAGTCCTACGAACATGCAGAATCAATTAGTGCTGCATGGTGCAGTTGGTTTTGTTACTCTGTGTTATCTGCTGATTATATGCTTAATTGGCGAAGCCCTTATTTATATGCTCTAGTGTAACACGTTGGATGCTATATGATAAAGCCTCTTGATCTCAGTCGACTCCCATGTTGCATCGCTTTTAGAAGCTGATTTTTCTAATGTCGTCAAAAAGCTCCCTTGAAATTACTGCTTGTTTGAGATTCGTTTAAGGTTGGGAAAATAAATCAATTTACTGTTTCTATGCTTTTTTACATTAATTTTTAACTATATGAAAAAATTTAATGTTTTAATCGGGAGGAAAAGAGCTCTGGCACATCTCTCTCCCTCTTGCCCACTGTGCCACCCACAAACTGCCTCATGTCTCTATTGCTCAGCTTTTCATTGTTCAATGCAGGGTTGTGTAAAAAGAACTTCGTGGAAATGCGTTCTTGCTTTTTGGGCTTATTTTAAAACAGGGATTTTGCATTTTCTCCTGACTTAGTAATTAGAAGCAAACATAGTAGTTACTTGTTGTTGTGTCTGGGCCAACTGGATAGCTAGCATGGCAAATTAGCTATCCCTATGAAAAGTGCCCAGTATTAAATTTTGATCTAAATAATGATGGATGTGATGTAGACACATAATCATAAATGCAAAAGAAAGTGCCACAGTAATCATTTTGTAGTGACATGCTACCCTTATAATGAATGATCCTGTTATTTCAGTACTGCCAGTAGATTTTTCAGTTTAGATGTAAAACAGAAGTCAATTACTGTAATATCGTACAGGTGTTGACCTGCAATTATGCATTTGATGTAGGTTATGTCCTCATAATTGTATTTATTTATATACAGTATAAGACTATGCTCTGATTCTGACTGCCACTCAAACTCTCAGTTAGGCTCTTAAGATGAGTGCGAATACAGTATTTGGTGTTTAGGTGAATTTCTCTGTTAATCATTTGGGCTATTTATTGATCAGTTGCATTGGTTTCACACTATTGCAATAACCCATTGTCAGTATATTTCTATCAATAGCAAAATCAGGGACACTAATATTTTTGCAGTGGTCTCTTAAATTTTTCCAGAGCTGTATAAATAAATCTACACTGGGTCACAACAACCCACTGGTCCTGGGTAGATTTTGTTGGAGTTATATTGACCCAACACTGGGTCAGTTTCAACAAAGAATCTTTTGTGCTTGTAGAGATCAGATAGTGTTCAGTCGTATACATTTGTAAAACATCATCTAGATGCTACGCTGAAGATTGTGAGGCTGAAATCATTGCTGATAAACTGTGCAAAGTGAAAAAGAGTGCAAGACAAAAGAAGGTATGAACAGCCTCTGACAACACCGGATGAACGTTCCGTGCAGACAATAATAGTGCTGCTATGACTCAAAGCCATTAGTCACCTGCATTTTCTTTCCAAGTTTTCAGTATTCTAGGCCAGCGCCAGGTGTAAACGAAGCTCTGCATGTGTCTCATATGTATATATACACCCCTGAACACAGGGAAAAACATTGAACACGCTTATATGATTTAGATCATGTATTGTGCTGAGTTAGAAGAATATGATGGTAAAGGAAACTGCTGTGCTGTAGCACACAACTTGACCTGTAGCAGGAATTATTTATTGCTTTCAGCTGAAAAGCTCATAACTCCTGTTTTAGTGATTTATTTGTATTTGTTAACACCAGTTCAAGGACTTTGTTTTGCTCTGTGGTTTGAGAACAATCTATGTCTATGAGTGTGTTTCAATACCATTAACTAACCTAAGAACAAGGTGCAAGGCAAAACAGGTTTTCCTAGTACAGTTAAAGATATGCACATACATAAAGGTTTTACTCAGCATCAACTTATAAAGCTGGGTTTGTTTATTAGTATAATAATACAATGTACTGTGTAATGAATGAACTGTCCAAGTGTGTGTTCTTATGTTTTATTGCCCTAATGTGTGATAACTTCAAGAACTGGGAACTTGTAAAAACTTTTCCTTATAAAATCTGATATTATAGGTTAGGTTAGTATTATAGTTTTTGATCAGATTGCTCATTTCTCTCCTATTAGTGTTATAAATCATCGAAAGTGCTTAAAACATGAATATAGCTCCTCAACAATCACATTAAAGTTGGTGTCTCTTTTTACTGCGTTGCCCTAAAAATACCTCAGTGAAAGGGTTCTGGATCACCCAAGTCTGGTTTAGCAGCTTATGGGTCCACACAAGAGATATGATTATATAATTTGTATATGGCAAGATGTGCAGAAAAATGTAAAAATCTATACTGTGTATAATAGACTGCACTGTATATCTGAATATGTGTGGGATTGTGCTTAACACCCACAAGTAAATAAATGAATTGTTTATACAGCACATATAGAGGAACAATCTGCTTCAGGTTCATCCTGAGATTTTCCACACCGGATAAATGCAGGTCAGTTTGGGGTCTTGAAATTTGGATGAGTAAACATAATTTTCATTTGGTTCTTGTTGTGTTGAAGGTCAAAGAACAAATGACCTATCAAAATAAAACATTATTAACATTATGCACCTTAATTAAGGTGTGCCACTAAAATTCATCTTTGCATGCAGTAAATTAGTTTATTGTTGTTGTAAATAGTAAATTATTATTAAATATGTTGTTTAGAATTAATACATTTAAGAGAACAAAAGGTTGAGGCCTGATTTATTATGAGCAGACTTTGGAACATACTAGTCTTGTGTCAAAATGGCTATAGCCTAAATTAAATTATATGTACATGAGTAAGTTTGTCTAGAGGTGTTTTGCCACACTGTTTACATTTATTCTGTAAATTGTCATTTTTTTAAATTTTATATCAAGTAAAAGAAAAATTATATTTATTGTATTTAATTATTGACATTTCTACAATTTAGAACCACATGGGCCTGGAGTGTGTGTTGGGGCTGTGTGTTTTCATAGAAATGATAGGAAAGGTTTACATTTTCAATGTAAATTAAAGTTAAATTCAATTGGTTGCCTAATATTTAAGAAAACAACAGAACTAGAAGCAGGAACACATCTATATTTGGACAAGACCCAGAACTAATGTTACTGGAATTCTCAGCGGTGGCCTTGGCTCTCAAATGTACTTTTATCTTAACACAACACAGAAAACAATAATTATAAAGACGTTTTCAAAGATGCATCATTGATCTCTACTGCTGTTTGTCTGAGGAATTATCAATGAGAGATATTGACATTTATTACATCTTAGACATTTAGATGACAGAGTGAGTGGGTCACAGTCAGTTTAACATGAGGCAGCACAGAGAAGAAAGACAAGCACAAACTCCAGGATTCTCTCCTGCTGTCAAAGAGTAGTGAAACACCCTCCAATGAGGATTTGAAAGAAACCCCTGCTTGTTTCCAAACTTGTTTAACACAGGGATGGTGTTAACATGCTTTGTTCCAGCTCTACTGCACAGCCCCCACCTCCACACACACACACATCCCTCCTCCGCTACCATATCCAAACACTCCTCCTTTCAAAGTTGAGTAAACCTGCAGAGTAGTAGAGGAGGGAGCTTGGCCCTGATTTCAGTGCAGTGGAGGAGCCAAGAGGCCCAGGGGACACTCAGGTTACCAGCTCTGAATCCTGCAGTATTAGCAGGGCACAGTGAAATAACAGTCTGCCATCTGGAACCTATGCTAAAGCCATTGTAGCCTTGCAGCGTTCAATCACACTGACCTCAATTAAGTGTTATTTGTTCAGTATTTTTTATTTACTTCTTCCTCTGCCTCCAGACCTTTCTGTCTCATGTAGTAATGTATGTCCTAACGTACTGAGTCAGTTCCAGACTGATGGTTAGTTTACTTTTTCTTACCAGGTTGTAAACTTTCCCATTAAACAGTAAGCAAGTCCACCTCATAAGAGTTTTCAGAAGCGAGCACCTTAAGTACAGAGCGACAAAGCTGGTCTTTGTGCTGCAGAGATGCTGTGTGGTATGCCGGGCTTTTTTTTTTTTTTTTTTTTTTTTTTTTCTTCATGAGTCTTCATGCTCATGACTCAACGTGGTCATTCTTGACCCCACTTAAACTGGAGACAATGAGAGCACTTGAGCAAGACCCCCCCCACCACTTTGAACCTTGGTACTCCTCATTTTCTGCACTAGAAACAGATAATTTTACTAAACTTTCATTCGTCAGTGTGCTACTGGAACATTTTGGGGGGAACAGTGAAGGTGAATGCTATTGATGTTTCTAAACCACCGGTAAATAATAGCAGTGTTAGGGGAAATTTAGATGTAATTAACTTAAAGTTAACTTTTCCTTGTTTAATTTGCATTTTGTGAAGTGTGCATGGTCTTTTTGGTTCATGATCTCCATTTTACTATTTCCAAGTTTTAAGTTTTCAAATCACAGTTTGGAAAGTTGATTTAAGTTAAAATAATCACTTAATATTTGATTTGGACTTTGAAAGAGTTTCTTACTGGTTGAATACAAACTATATATTTAGAAGAGTTTGATATATTTTGTATTGGACCAATCATTTGATTTTATATATGACTTGGGAATACAGCAAAATGATCAACTCTGAGATGAATATTAAATGTTCTTGTTCTGGGTATTAAATGTTAGTCTCCTTGGTTGCTCTAAGACTGTGCTTATTGCACAAAAAAAGTCAATTACAATGGCAATTCTTTGCAAATTAACTCCTCACAAATGTCTGCTTGGCAGTCAGCAATGTAAGGTTCCCTAGAAGCTAGGCTGAGGTTTGAAGCATTTTAAGACACATGCCCACAGGAATGCCTCTGCCAAGTAAATTCATCTTTTGATAATGTGGTTGTGATTGGGAGCATTATCTCTTAATGTGAGTCTGTTATAAAGGAATAAAAAAGTAGGAAATAACAGAAACTGACAGCAATTGTATTTTTTATTTTCAGAGAGCAGGTCACTCTAAGGGGCAATTTATGCTTTCTGTGTGCCCTGTAATTGCATCTTTGTACCTGACACAAAGGTCCCACACACGTGCTGTTAATTTTTTGAAACTCTGTGACACGTTAGTAAACTTCATGTTGTAGGTGATTGGCCGATCCAAGCACTTCTTTCTCTGCTTCCTTTTGACACATGCCAGTAATTAGCTGGACCAAATACATGAAATCATGTAGAAGTCAACATGTCCTGTGCAAAACAATGAGTTTTAACAAAGAACAGCAACATTTGCAACATGACCTCATGTAGTGGACTCGTTCACTGCACCGACTACAGTGTTGTAGACGTAACGATGCAATCAAGAGGGGCTTTGATGTGATCGCATGTTCCAACCCTAACAGTGCCTGTTACAAGTACAGTAAAGAATGAAATACTATTCAGAATCAACATTATGTAGAACCTTTAAGGAAAAGTTTTACTTCATTTAGATGTAATAGTTTTGTGCTTTTCAGGTCTCATGCTTTTTCACTTTTTAAAATTCCATTGTGGTTCCAAAGGTCTGACTTCTTATTAATGCATGCAAAAGGTGGATAAAAAAAAGTCAAGATGATGCTTAGGGGCAGGAAATTATGTCTTTATTCTAATGGCTGGGAGATAATGGCAGGTATTATTGGTAGTGTTGTCTGTACCAGTTTTAGTGCATGAGAAAATAAGCTTTTAAGCTGATAGTTTGTCATACGTGGTGTACAACTTCTTATTTAATTTTTTTTTATTTACTTCTGCAAAAAGTGAATAATAATTTTTTACACTATTTCTCACTTGCACCACAGTCCAGACGTATCGGCTAAGTCCAAAAGAAATGATAGACTCAATGAGCCTCTCTCTTATCTGTATTTACCTTTTGTGATGAATGAGCACTGGTCAAAAACTGCCTGGTGCTGTGCCAAAGATGCCAAGGAGATACTGGCTGCACGACTGGCATTTTGAGTCCTCTACTAAATCCCCTGCTATCAGTGTCAGGCATCAGCAGTGGGATATGCTTTTAATGGCCGTAGATACAAATTTCAGAGGAATTCCCAAGCTGGAGGCTGTGGGTGGCTCTTGAGTGCTTTCTCTTTGCACAGTTTCTCTGTCAGAGACACTGGACATCATAACTACTCTACCTTAGATGATGTGTATCAGTAGACACAAATCAGAATATTACTACAGTATTTAGAAGTTGCATTTTTTTATCTAGGCTGAAACCTGAGGAAAGCCTACTTATGTATATTTGTTTTAACAGCAAATGGATGAGCACATTTCTCTCAGCCTTGTTGTTAGCATATACCAAACAAGAATTTCAGCTCTGAAAGCAGTTTACCCCTGTATCCATTTGGTTAATAGATCCATTAAGCAGCGTGGCGTGAGTGGAGTGCGGCTGCTGTGTGGAGCACAGGATGACGTGTTAATTCTCTGTAATTTATTACCCTGGGTGTCGCTGGGCAAGGAGCTTCTGACAGATCCTGTCTCACTGGGATTGTCCTCAGCCAGGCTTCTGTGGGCATCGTCTGCTTAGCAGTGACTCCAGCATGCTCATATCCGCTGATGCAAGAATGATGTAAAACTCTTAGTGCAGGAAAACAACAGTGAGGATGCGCATAGTGTGGCATTATATCAGACTGGCAGTCTTTGAAGGTAGGAGGCTAAAAGCACACCTGTGGAGAGGGAGAGGGTAATCACATTTCCCCCCGGTGTTATGGGCACTTGCTGGCTCTCATATGGTTTTTATTTATGGAAGTATCCTTTTCTGTCTAGGGCCGGGTCCTGATTAGATCATGGATGCTGATTGTGGCCTAGAGCTGTGGTGATCAATCCTAATTTACTTGGAGAATTAAATTTATATATAGGAGGATGCAGTACCCATCCCTGATAGATGAAAGGGCATTTTCCTTATACATCAACAATCAAGATGACAGGAGGAAAAAAAAGACAGCACATATGTTTGATTTTCTTTTGTTGTATGTTTTAATAACATGTAACATCAGGCTTTCACTGGGGAATAAAGGTTGCATTTAAGACTGATAGTAGTTGAGCCAGAAAGAAAAAAGATTGCACAGGCGTTTGTGCATAAGGGTTTTTGCTAGCATCAGCACTGTCTAATGTTCAGCCATTGGGATCAGAGAGTGCAAACCTCTTGTGTCTTAGAGGCAGATGAAGAGGATTGTGCAGGTCAACACGGCACTGCCAAGCTACCCGTCAGCCATTTCATGTCATAATCAGTTAGGGGCAAATCAGCATACACCAATTCTTATTGCTCCAGGAAAATCCTCTCAGGAGTCTTGTCTACACTGTAGCACTAAAATTATGGCAAAATGAATGTTATGATGCCCTGTTTTCCAGCTCTAGAAAACAATCGCTCTGTGTTTATAGCAGGCCACTGCAGCAGCCACGCCTTCTAGACACAGCATCTTTACAGCCGAAGCTGTCATCCAGTTGATGATGAAGCTACAGAGTGATTAGCCCCACCCAGAGGCTGCTGGGATGGGAGATGTGGGAGGTGTGTGGTTGTCAAAGCAGGGCTTGCGGAGATGACTCAGTTAGGCACTTAGAGTAACATCATTACCATGCAGGAACCCTCTGTCTAGCTTTGCTGTGTCTGCTGTTTTTTTTTTTTTTACTTTGTATATTGAACATTGGTTGTTGTGCGTACTGCTTGTTGTGCATCAGGTTATCACATGGTTCTTATGTTCAAATCTGCTGCCATGCTGGCTGATTCTTTCTGCACAGCCCAGCTAAGATTCATATTATTGCTGTTGTGAGGAAACCTAATTACTCCAGTTTATGTGATTGATTGACGCGTTTACTTGAAACCAATATAATACTTCCCACTATGGGATGCTGATTTAATTTTTATTTGTCTGTTTATTTGTCTGTGTAAATTATAAATTGTACTTTTTTTTTATTTTAAAGATAATTTTTATGGCATGTTTGCTTTTATTTGAAAGCAGTTAAATAGGTAGCAGGGATGCAAACAGGAAATGTCGGAGGTGAGAGGAACTGTGACATACGACAACGGACATTACCAGTTCTGTGCTATGCCCCTTCATTATTAGGGTGCCCATTGTGACTTGGAGAAAAGCCTGACATACATTTATCATTTTTAGAGCTCTGAAAAAATAATTTTCAGTGCAGACTCAACAGCCATCATACTATACAGTATATAATGTGCTTTATTATGCAGCATTGGCAGCAGACTACAACCAGAATTAATAGAAGTAGAATGTAAAGAAAGTCTAAAGGAAATGACTACATTTTTCCTGAGGTAAGAACTCCTTCCCATAGTATTGCTGATCAGTGATTGGAGGACCTGGAGGAAAGTCTGTGATGTTTGCAGTGCACTTCTAAACTCTAGGACCCTAAGAGTCAGCCTGTGGAAATCTCAAGACCCCCATTGTGAGTGAATTGTAATTGGAATCCAATAATATGCCCGTACTGTCTTTTTGAAAGGAGTTCTTCCACTGAGAGCTGTGCCTTAACAAAAGCAATGCAGTGGTCATTTATGGGCTTGTCACCCAAGGGGAAATAAAAAAGCTGATTAAAGGATGTCCATTAGGCAGCCCGATGGTGGAATCCATGTTAGTATGCGGTCGCATTCGGACTTCATCATGTGTTGGTAAATCATTTATTGGCTGATCTGATTACAAGCAGACAGCTCTAAATACAGGCGGGACTGTAAAGGCAAGGCCTTGAGGTCCCACTTTAAGTGATGCGGTGATATGTCGTTTGTTGTGTACTGTAAATACATACTTCATTTGCAGTCGGTTCTTTCTGGCCTACAGAAATTGAAGTGATTTACATGGTTATTTGCACATTGGGCAGACAAATGAAATCCAAACACAAATGGTCACTTGAGACTTTTCAGACACATTCTGATGCCATGAGTCAACTGAAATGTGGACTCAGTTCAGTGTAGACACAATCTGGATTTACTGTATTGGATTTGGTGAAGGTTTTTACTGTTTCTTTGTCAAATGTGTCTTTGCATAATAATGTGTGGGGGGCAGTGATTGATGCCATCTCTGCATTGGTCCATGATTTATTTCTGTATTTTTTAAAACAGATACGTGTTTACTGAATGTTTAATAACTGAATGCATTTAATTAGACAGATTAGTGTAATTCACACTTACATCACTGTGTTACACTTGCAGGATCAATAGTGGCATTAAGGTGCGACAATATCAGTGACTCATTTTGTAAATATTGGATTTACCAATAAACTACAGACATTTAATTTTACAATTTGTCAATAGCATGGGAGTTACCTGCCTTAATTTCCGTTCTTTCAGGACTCTTTAGAGTATTTTAAATTATCCAGGCAGCCTGCTGTCGGGATTAAATGGAAACCAAATTTTCCAAATTTTGTTTACTGTTTTCTCCCGGAGAAAACAGTAAACATTAGCTTTCATCTCATTTACATCCTCTATAAAGTGGCAACATCAATTGTATGAATACTTGTATGGATAGTGCCAAATGGAGGGGGTAATATTACGTAAAAAAAAGGGCATTCAAAATCGAAATTTGATTTGATGAATTATCTGTGTAAATAATGTATTTTTTATTTTATTTATATTTTGGCACTTTTACATGGCCTGTCATTTGTATATGTGGTCAGAAATTAACACTACATGTATGGAAGACGCAGCCTCGTGCATAACTAGTGAGACAGTATCAAACAAACTCAGCAGCAGCTTTGAATCACTATAGCAACAGTGGAAAGTGTTGGAGAAGAAACTTTGGAGCTTAAAGTCTGTGAAGATTCTCAGTCATCAAGGTCATGGTTATCCCAAAACCGGTTATTCAGTGGCATCTGGACTTGTTTTATTTCCTTGACGAATGGAGGATGAAGCGTCGTCTGCTTTAGTGTTCGTTCACAATTACATGAATCTACATACCCGCCATTATGCCGTCTTTCCTGTTTCCTCTGCCGTGATCTCAACATTAACCCCTGTAGCCGTGGCTTCTGTTCATACTGTGGGAAAGTGGAAGTTCATGAGAAAGAAATTCTGTTGTGGATCAGGGATGATTAAGCCCTAGTCTTCCTCCTTATGCCTAACCTTTCAGATATTCCAGACGTACACAAAGGGCACAAGAAAGTGTGAACAATGATGCAGATGGCTCTGTTGGCACCGCTGTCCATACCTACGCATTTGTAAGCAGCCATTACATTCAAAGTTTAAGTTGCCAGCAGTTCAATTTAGTAAAAGAACAGATTATTGTTAACCTTCATAGCCAAATTCCCAAGTCCCAAATACAAATCATATTTGTTTACAGTAAAACAGTAGTAGTTATCCAACCAGTTAATAAAATTAATTAGTTCTTAAATTTCACTTTCTGAGTTGACCAGTTGTACTGTATGTTTATTATTACTGCATATTGCCAAGATTTCTTCAGTGATGATCAAGACCAAATAGAGAGCAAGGTGAGAGACAGCCCTCAGCTAAAACAATCCAAAAATAAAATCAACTGTATCTGCTAAAATCTGTTCAGATGACTAAGTCATATATTAAAAAAATTAATCAGATGTTCAAAGTCACTGTTGCCAACTCGTAGAGAACCTCCAATATGGCTGTCAGAAAGCTTGTAACATCACCTAAAAGATGTCTGTGTTTTGTCATTAGCTAAATAAGAGTTTTGCCAAAGGCTAGCTGTGACCTTGGTGTGTAGCTAACTGATCTTAGAGCAGAGTTTAACATGACAGAAGTTGAAAAGAGGGAAACAATCTACTGTGTGTGCTGTTACGGCATTGGTTTATATTACTGTTTGAAGAAAAAAGTGTATCAAAACAAAGTTATTCAGCACTCGGCTTACTCAGTATTTGTATTAACTGAGACACTGCTTCTTGAGAGATGTTGCTGTTCATAGGTTTTGACTTAAATATACATTTTTAATGCTACCAGCAACTAAAATTACATTAATCCACCTTCTATATACCCTGGGCTGTCGTGAAGATCACAAATGTAAAAATCTCTAAACTTTGTATATGAAACGCACAATTTCCATGCAATGAGGACATGTATTTTTATAATTCTGGCAAACCAGCCCTTAAGGTATGAGAACAGCTCTTAAAATATTTTAGTTCACACCATCATTTATATGCAGTATTTGGGTCTCACAGACCTTCCTTAGGCTACAGCTGCACACCT
Source organism: Ctenopoma multispine (assembly GCA_034779795.1). NCBI lineage: Eukaryota > Metazoa > Chordata > Actinopteri > Anabantiformes > Anabantidae > Ctenopoma > Ctenopoma multispine. The sequence goes on along the minus strand of JAUYWH010000005.1, from coordinate 4,608,306 downwards.
CAGATATTTGTAACAGTTAGTTTGACAGTAGCAAGTTTATAGAAAGTTGATTATTGCTTGGCTGGTTTTAGGTTTGGTTTCACCACAGGCCAAACTATAAATCACATTCATGTCTAGCCTTCGTAAGATAATGAGCATTAATTGTAGACTAATGAGAGACAGGTCACCGGCAGAGTGGCCTCTGCGCTCACCGGCCATGCTTGGAAACAAAGGCACTTCAGCCTAGTGGAGAAGTCGTTTTTTAAACCTGCATGAACCTCACATTTATTTGTTGTCTCAGTTGTTCCTCAGGACTTAAGTGAACTCTATCTGTCCAGATTATTTCGTTTCCATTAAATCAGTCTAGATTACTTTGGATACTTGTACTTTGGGTCATTCTTCACATGCTACACCTATACTGCAGAAGCAAGCTGGCAAAACATGTTTTTTTTGGGGGGGGGGGGTTACCAGCAATTTTCTTTCAGCCTGCCATAACACCACTATTTTACTGTATTAAGCCACAGTGTATGTCTTTGTGGAAAGTGAATAAATACACTGCCTCTCTTTGTTATTTACCTGACGGGTTTAAAAATATGATTCCACTGCCTGCTCCCTATGTCAGTGCTAAACCTTGGATTTCTTAGAGTGATTAGTAGCAGGGTGTGTGCAGCAGCAGCTGTCCCGGGCTACTTTGTTTATGTTAAGGCTTTTACGCATTCTGTTTTATCCACAGGCGGCTGCTGAGACACCCCACCTCCACTGTGTCCCCTCCACTCCTCAGCATGCATTAGCACTACCGAATTCAGTTCTGTTTGGCAAGCCATTTAGACCCCCACCCCATGTACCCAAGTCTTTTTTTCCGCTATTGAAAACACACCTTTCTGTTGACCAAGAAGGCCTTTCTATAGAGCCTAAGCATGTGAAAGATTTCCTAAAAAGAAGTAAGTAGTGCCTGTATGGAGTGATCCCTGGTTTTGTGCTTTAAATGGACTTTGTGGACAGTGTTCTTGATATCTGCCTAAATTTCCTCTCTGTTGCACCACAGACTGCTTGTGGTGTAAATGTTTGTCTCTAGTACTGTGGCCTATCTGTTAGAAATCTTTGAGGTACGTGACTAGGAAGAACAGGTAAACCAAAACTGTATTTAAAAATTTTTGACACTTGATTTCTTGTATATTTTTTCATCATTTACCAGTTTTATGTTGGATTGGATTAGTTAAATGGTTGTTTTATTTTTTATTCTGTGTATCAAAATGTTAGTTTAATCTCCTTGTGCTGAAATACTGCAAAATTATTTATATTTCTTAACTATCAGCTATAATTTGTCTAAAAATGTCATCATTAATCAGTAACACATTGTGTCTCAATGTTAGTGATCAATAGTAATTAAGTGATTTCACAGACAAGTAATCTCTAATCATCTTAAGGATTTGTCAAACATTGTCCATGTGTAGTAGACCAGGATTTTGCATGGAAAAATCTATGAAACATGTAAAGAGCAGCAAGCAGTTAATTATCATGGAAAACAGGGTTGTACACCAAGAGAAAGCTAGATTTATATGCAGCGCCACTGAATAGCAATTCTCAGCACAGTGCTAATTGTTTGATGGATAGTACAGATCCATTTGCATTTATATTGTACCCCAAACGCCTCCCACCTATTTAGATCCCATATTTAACTAACTCCCGACACTGGAGCAATGGTTACAATGATCTGCCCTGCTAAAACCTCAGCATGGATTTTAACAGGGGCTTCTGTAACCCAACATACACAGTGCAGGTGGTTTATTTCATGGGCTTGTTTGACAGATTTTGTGTTGTGTCAGAGGCTACAATCACATCACGTTTTTTATTTTTATGGCTGGAGTGTTGCCTTCTTTAGGGCTTTACATGGCTTTTGGAGGGACATGCTAACTTTTCAGGGTTAACTAATACATTCAGAAACTAACTCAACAAACTAGTGTAGGGCAGACTTAGTGAGGGACTTTCTACTATCACCGTGTTGTAAAATGAATGTCTTTAGGATTTGGATGATGTCACCTTATTCTGGGAACTCATGCTACTTTTTGACCTTTTCTCAAATGACTAAGACAGTAATTGATAACGATTCTTCATTTCAGTATAAAAAATTCTGCATTTGAGGTTTTGTAATTGTAAAGTCTTGTGCGTGTTTAAGAGCCCTGCTGTTGTTGAACTGGAGACAGAGACCTATGGTGACAAAGGTTATTAAATTTTTTAAAACTAAACTGTCGTGTCAGTAAAAACTGAAGGAGTAATGTGATAGTCTATGTGATTTCTGAATGAGTGAAGCTATGTATTTATTAAAAGGTTTGGGTGGATGGTGGGTGTACAAAGCACACAGCTGTGGCATCAGAGACCAAGGTTCACTCCTGTCTGTGCTTTGGTTTAGGTAACAAAGCACTTAGATTAAGACCACAATCCTTCCCTATGTGTTGAGTAACTAAACATGCCTATAAAAACAATAACATTTTACATGTTTCCTCATTACATTAATAGAAAATGTCCCATTTTCGACATACAAAATATTGCTACACTTCAGCTATACGTAAAAGTCCAGCTGGGTCGGTCAGATGATAACGTCTGTGAGCAGCTTTTCTTAGGTCACAGTCGTCTTTCACAGAGAACATTGGCCCATTGACTGTGTTTTCAAGGTTGCTGAGCACTTTAGGAAAAATATTCATTTTTGTTTATGATGTTGATGTTAATGAACCTGCTCCCACCATTTGACTTGATTCAGTTCTTTGTTCATCAGCCCCTGCAACATTTTCTCTGCACAACCGCATTATTGCTCTGATTACAGCTGCTTTACATTACAAACCTCACTCTATCCTGGCCAGTTGTAGACAATGCAATTCAAAAATGTAGAGTCTGCAGTTGTTTTAAAGGGGAAAAACAGACCATCCATCATTTCTTTTGTGTATGCAAAGAGGCCTCAATTGATTTTGGATCATTGCATAGATATGCAGTTAACTTCTTTTTGGCACTTCTCAAGCTCTGCAGCTCAGGCTTTAGAGGAACTTTGTCTCTGAAATAACAGCATGCGATTGTTATCATCGTTTCAGAGATTTCAGTCCATGGCAGTTTTCATGGTCTTTGTAAGTAACTTTTCTAAGTCTTTGTGAACATCCTCTCATTAACCTTCTCTGGCAGTGTTTCAAGCGACCTCTTTCTTCTCCATGTATCTTAGCATGAGATGATAATAACACTTTAAAAATACTCCTTATCACCTATAACCACGATGTGTTGAGACATCTTGCTTAAATAAAACCTTGTTTGTTATCTTCACAAATCCGTACAGTAAATTAATACAACAGTGGCATTTTCTTTGTTTTAGCATCAGGCTTAGACAGATGAACAAAAACAACAACTTTGCTCTCTGGTGGTGAAATATAACAATAATACCAGATGCAGCCTATTTATGAAGAACAACACTGTTCAGTTTTACAGTATGCTTTGTGTGAAAGTCCTGACAGCTGCACTCAAGGCAGATTTCCAGGACCTACATTTGCATCGCATATCATCTGTCATTGTTATGGCCTGTTGCTTCTTTGAAAAACTCCTCAGGGTTTCCCATGGCCTCAAAGGTACATCTCATTGCATACCGGCCGATTAATAATAAGGAGGAAAGGCTGTGTAGAAGAGCGATGGCCAAAGCACTGAGCCCAGCCCTTTGAAATAAAAACAATGCACTTTACAGAACATTCTTGAAACTTTAGAAAACAGCTTGTTCTCTGTGCTCTCACATTTGCATAGCATCAAGGATCGTGAGCAAAAGGTAAAAAATTAGCAGCCCATACAAGCTGCATCTGAAATCTTGGGAGCAGCTGAAGTGCTCTTGCCACTGCAGAGTGGAAGCATTTTCTCTCCCCCCCCCCCCCCCCCTGCATGTGGCGGAGGTCCTGGTATTGAGGCCCCAAGTCATTAATCACTAGGATCTTTTCAGCTGTCAATACATACAAAAAGACCCCTCCTCAACCACCACCAAACTCAACAATGGTGACTTAAATAAAAAGGTTTTTTTTCTTTTTTTTTTTTTAACAGGAGCAAATATAGTTCACTGTGGATTATTGTTTACTGTTCTGTCCGGCACAAATCTCATACAGTATTCATAAAGAGCTTATCTTGTGGAAAAATCCTTGTCTGAACAACAAAGGCATATTGTCGGTAAAAACTTGCCAGGAGTTTTTATCTATTTCAAAGAGCTGCGTTCCCTTATCCAGTGACTTAAATCTAATTTTTGCGTATAGTAAGATACATTTTCAAGTAGTATAACAGTAGAATCATGCAGCGTGAATCGTGTATGGAATCACATTGTGTACGGGAGATATATGTGGTTCACTCTCATTTCCTTTGTTTAGTAACTTATCTTCAAGTAAACAGTGACCAAGCCTTAAAACACATTAACATTTGTTAGTCGTACTCAATACCTATGTTGTCCTTTAAAAATTCACTGTTTGCAAGGAAACATCAGTTAACTAATTTATTACACAAAGACAGTGATGTTGTGCTTCTTATTTATTTATTTATTTATTTATGTTTTTATCCTTTTAAATTAGAAAATAAATGTGTAAGAACAAAAAAATAATTACGTTAATTACGTGATGCAAGTCAAGAAAATAAAGTTCTGCACATATCTGAATGCTGAAATGCTTCCCCTCTATTGATCTCATACTCTGTGTCCTATGTGACAGTGGTGGTTTTATGTTTCAGATTTTAATCATCTCTGCTGGTTCACTGTAGTCTGAGATTTGTTTGAGTCCTCAGCATTCCTCTGGCGTTGATTTGTGACTTATAAACAGCACAATTCATGGAAGGACACCTGTCATTTTTACAGATGCTGGAGACCCAGCATATCTATACGGCACATAAAATGGAATATTTGTGGGAGACTTGCACCGTAAACTTTATAGGTGCAAGATTTGTTGTGCCATATTTTATTAAATCTAATCCTGGTGGTTCTTCATACTTTCCCAGTGTGCTGAGCCGTGCACTGCACACTGCTTGTTGGTAACTTGCATTTGCACTTTATTCATTTCCACAGCTGCTTGGTTAAGAGTGTGTGTACCTTTGTTTGTAGAAATCTTATCAATGATTTCTACTTTAAATGATGATTGATATTTTTAACATATTGTACCTCTTAAAATAGTAGTTCTTGTGGTTATAGTGTTGTGTTGTGTAGTGTTTAGCTATTTGAATTAGACGTCTGCATTTCGTCAAATTCTTTTAGCTTTGGGGACTAAATAAAGGAAAAAAACTACTAATGTGTAAAGGAAGGATTAGATTTAAAAAATCAACACTGCTGTCAAGGCATCTTTTCATACTTCGACTATCTTTATTTTTTGTGTTTTTCTTCCACAGAATCACTGAAACTAAACTGGCATTGCAAACCACAATAGATGTTGAAAATAGTGTGGAGGCAGCCATGGAAGTGAAGGAACGTAGACCCTACCGCTCGCTCACTGCCCGGCATGACACGGAACGTCGTTACACCAGCTCGTCAGCAGACAGTGAGGATGGCAAACCCAACTCCAAGTCCTACAGCTCCAGTGAAACACTAAAGGCCTTTGACCATGATTCAAGAATGGCCTATGGGAGCCGTGTTAAGGAAATGGTTCATCATGAAGTAGACGAATTCAGCCGGCAAGGTTAGTTTCAGCAGTATAAATATTAGAAATACTTTGCTATTATATCAATAGAAAAGATTGCTGTTGATCATTATTGTTCATTCAATAGTATGTTAGCAGTGCACAGTGACATTAAAATCCTGGTTGTTTTAGTTTAAGGGCACATTATTGCCTGGCCACAATTGTATGCATCAGTGATTTCTAATGAAGGGTCTCTTGGTATTTCACATTCAGTTAGTGTGGAGGTCACCCTGCACAGTTTGATTATTAGCAGAGGCGGCCAGTGATTGAACTTACCATGCCAGTGTTAAAGGCATGGAAGACGTGCATACCTTCATCTGCTTGTTCAAACAAATTATTTATCATCAAATATCAAAGCAAATGTGATGGCACTGTTGAGGTAGCCCAAAGTCCAACTTAAGCATACAGTAGGTCTGTAATGTTTTTAAATGATATTAATTTTTAATCACAATGATGCAGCCTTGGTTTATGTTTCCTTAAGCTATTACAGAATCTACTGATGCTAAAATATGTGATAAGATATATGTAAGATTGGAAACATTTGTACCTTCTACTAGTGGCAGAAATAAGACAGTTCTGACTTCAGTACACTTTGATCAATGTAATTAAAGCAATACATTTATATCACAACCCCCATATTGCACACAGAGGCTTTTGACACTACAGTATACGTATGTACGTGTATCTTTGTGTAACTGAGCAACTATTGCTTGTGAATTTTTTTATTTTAACTGATTATTACAGCTCTCAAGGCCAGGATATCACTGTCGTCTTTTTCTGCAGTGAATACAGTTCATTACTGTAAGTGTCACGTTTATTGGCAGGTTTACCAGAACTTTGCATTTATTGGCTTGCTTTAGGTGCAGACTTTTCTCTTCGAGACCTTGGCTTTGGAGAAGCCCTTCCATCCCATGTAGCCACATACAGGACTGACCTGGGGCTGCCACACCGCGACTATTCAGTCAGTGTGGGCTCGGATGCAGACACAGAAACAGATGGCATCATGTCGCCGGAGCATGCGGTCAGATTATGGGGCCGCGGCAACACCAAGTCAGGCCGCAGCTCATGCCTCTCCAGCAGGGCCAACTCCAATCTAACTCTCACTGACACTGAACACGAGAACACAGAAAACGGTAGGGCATTTCTCTCTTTTGCTTGTCTCTGCCAGTCCTTTTCAGAGTAGCTGATTTTACACCATGTCTTTTTCCATGTGGAGTGGATTTTGGTGCTGAGATGAAATAGATTTGGATTTAGTTTTGTTCTTGCACACTGGAGCAGAATGACATGCAGTGTTTGACAACACTGAACAGAAAACACAAGCTAGACTGTTCTGTATGGTACAGTCTAAGACTAAATGATGATTGTGTTGGTCTGGGTTTGTTTAGTTTTTGATCATTCGCAAATGCACAGCCACACAGTGAGTTGCATTTTTTCATCTTTATAAATGTGTAGGTGCGGTTTGATGACCTGGACACATTTTAGTCCCAAGTCCTCAACAATATATTTAATATTTGGCCTCTTTAGTACAGCCAAATGTGTGTGTGCGCATGCACTATGAAAGGGCGTGTTGGGTTTATCTTGGTGACATCAGTGACAGGAAGTGGAAAGCCATGTGTGCTGAATTCATCTTTCTGTGGCTTGGTGTTTCTAATTTGCCCTCAAGGGCCCAATGAGCCTGTGTGCTTGCTCAGAAGGTCACTTGAGCTCAGGCAGTATGTATCTGTGAACCATGTCAAGTGCCAGAAAATGTCAGAAGGTAGTGGCTGTTCTGATACTCTTGATTAGCGTGCTATAATGTCACAATAGCATGTATTTAGAAATAGAAGTCCCCGATTGCTCATTTTTTAATTCTGTTACATCTTATTAATGGTGTAGTAGGTAAGAGTTCTTATAGTTAATTCAGTGCAGTGTGGAGGAGACTGGTTTCCTTTACTTACATTGTCCATTTATATGCATAATGCCGAGTCCTCTCTGTATTTGTTTACCTGCATTTCTGCCAAAATGGATTATTCTTCAATTTTTTGACACAGAGTTGGTAGCTGGTAAAATTTCAGTTGTTTCGTATTGTGCAAAGTGCAAAACAGAACAGAAACCCGAGCCATACATATTAACTGGAAGATTTATGATACAGTTCCCAGGACACTTCACAGATAGAGGAACTCATCAAGAGCCTAGCGGCAAAATTCTAATTGCCCCAGCACATCTTTGTGGAGAACCTTGTGAGTAGTTTTGCATTTCAGTGTGTGTCACATTATGTATTAGCTTCTTATTATAACTGACAGAAACGACTCTTGGAAGTGAAATCCATTTGCCCGAATGACTCAGAGAGAGAACGTGGCATCCCTCTGCTTGATCATCTGAGATGCCAAGGGACTTAAATTTGGCTGTATTGAACATAATTAAGGAGAATCTCCTTGGATGGCTCTTCAGGGGTTGGTACGCTGGAATGTATTCAGAGCACCCATAGCTGCAGCATCATGCTACATCTGTGAGACCCAGTCGAGATTTTCTAAGTAGCTTTTTATTCCACTCACCCAAGCAGAAAGAGCACTTGTGTTCAGCATTTAATTCAGTAATGCCTGATAACATACAATTTATATATGGCAAGTTAATTAAAATCCATCGAGCAGGTCTGCTTATGTGTGCTTTAATCTCTTTAAATCAACAAACCATTTACTCTGCTTTAATGTATTCAAGCTGCTGGGCAGTTCTCCCTTCTTCTCATGTGACTTACTTGACCCTGGTTTTAATGCATGCAAATAAGCAATAGCGAATTTGAAACAATTTTCTCAATGCTCAAGTGATTTCACAGCGTTCCTTATACAATATGAATAACAATCCTCCTGATAATAGCATTTTTATTCAGATTCATTGCTCCTGTGATCTGATTTTAATATTGGGGGCTACCTTGATTGTCATTCTGACTTAACACATGAATGTTAGACAAGTACCTGTGAAAATACTCCAAGTAACGTAAGCACAAAGTAAATACTTATTGCATAAGTAATTATGTCCAGCACAGATTGTTGTGTGCATGTCTTGCTGAATCCACGAGGATGGGTTGCTTAGCATTTGAAGTGCATTTATTCAGTGTGTACAGGTATGTGTGTGTGTGTGTGTGTGTGTGTGTGTGTGTGTGTGTGTGTGTAGCCAAACTACTTCTGGTCCCTAGGGAGCCCCTTGAGGACACCTCCAGCAGCCAGCGACTGCTGAGTCACTGCACATCCTACAGAGTCTGAACAGAAAGGTGACTGGCCCAACCTGCTGGGTTTTGGGAAAGGGCTGCTGTTCTCATTTTTTACCCTATTTTAGCTTATCCAGATGTGTGCTCTAATTTTCCCCACTGTCACGGCTAGACTTTTACCATTCTGTAACCATGAGAACCAGCGGTGGTGATGGCCACAAAAGCCTGCAAGAGGGACTGTTGTTATTCAATTGTTCCATAACCTGTGGAGAAAAATGATGTGGCTAAGGCCTACACAGTTCCTGCTGATAAAAAAAATGCATGTGTGACTGACAATGGTATTTCTCTAAGGACAAAATGTAATTAGTTCCAGTGGGCGGTTAGTTGTGTACTGATTTTGCTTTTCCTTACTCCATCCTCCTGGGAGAGCTGTTCTGTATTGATTAAGGAGAGATATATATATAGCCACACTTTGAACTCACTCTAAAGTGTGATTAGTTGCGTTGTAGCAAACAGCTTTATTTAAACATTGTTTATTAAAGATGTTTTTTTTGTCATCTTGAATATCAGAAGATCATAGAGAGTAGGACTCATCTGTGTAATATTTAGTTTTTGGGGTTTGGAGATAATTTTTTATTATTGCTCATTACTCAGATCCTGGTAGCTGTAGGCATTGCTTCAGGGCAAAGCCTCTAGGAACTCCACTAAAATCTTCTTGTGAAAGTCCCTTCACGCCCTTTCAGCTGCAATTAGATTTTTTTGCTGCACATAACACTACCTTCTATAGCTACCTGAGGTTTCTAAAATCACTAAACCAACCCTGATTTTTATCAAATGAATTCAAGTTTCACTTTTAGTTTTTTCACCAACAAAATAATTATATTCACTTTGGTAGCAACAAAACAACAACTACTACTACTACTACTACTACTACTACTACTACTACTACTACTACTACTACTACTAATAAATAATAATGATACTGTTATTAAGACTATTAATAATAATTGTACATTTAATAAGACTTGGCAAATTGCTTTTGAAACAGAATTTGGTACGAAAACAACCAGTAATACAAAATTATCAGTGCACACAGCTGTACCCACATCTGTCTTAAAAAGTACTTGATCAAATCTTAGTATATGCATTCAGAAATGTATGCGGGTATTCAGGAATGTATCCGGAGGAATGATGTAATATATTTTGATGTTTTAATGCCAGTCGGAACTCTGGTTGCTGCACTTTGGATGAACTGTAGGGTGAGTCTATGACAATTTAAAGAGAATTGCATTAAAGCAAACTGGACGTAATGAACATATAAATAACAATTTCCAGTTTTAGTTTAAGAAAAGGAATCATTTAATCTTTAAAGCTTTCCTAAAGTGAAAGAAGAATATTTATTATTATTACTGTTATAAGCTTGCTGTAGATTTAATGAGAGGTTTACAATATATGTTTTATACATAGTTTTCACGTCTTTACATATGAAAACGTCTATGTCTTTGATACTTTATTACTATGCACATGTTTTTGTTACACCAAGCAAGTACGGGAGCATGGCTCCTCCACTGACTAACTATTTGAAGCAGGGAGAAAAAGAGAAGATGAATGATGGTTGTGTTTTCTAATTCAATTCTGTTTTTTGTCTACATGATTAAACATGAGTCATCAATCAGCATTTTTACATTCAAAGCACATAGTGGCTAATGTGATGATGTGATTTCGCTTTTAGCTGGGGTAAGAGCAATATTTATTCATGTTAAACTGTCAGATTAAAAATGCGGATCTACAATGCACAGCCTTTTTTTTTTTTTTGCAGCTGTTTATGATTTAACTTATTTTCTTCCTTTACTGGTGCTGATAACCTTAATTTGTAATATAGAGATAGGAAGTGATTAACTTTAATTCAGGTTGTCTTACGTCAGTGAGGTTGGTGTGAGTAGTTGTGAATAGCTAGCAGTACAGTACTTGACTAAAAAAAAAACTACCTACTGCAGTTACTTCCTTTTTTTTTTACATTCGTTCCAACTTCTACATACGGATAATGCCACTAGAACTAAAATAGCGTCAAATGTAACATAATAATAGTAATTAGTTATAAAACCAACTGTTAAACAAGAACTTGTGCACTAAGTGCTAACTCCAGGTTGATTTGTTCCCTTGCTACCTGTATCAAATGCTTGTTGGAGGGTTCAAGACTGTGAAAAAAACTTTGAACTGTTGAAAGATTGAGGTTAGGAGCTCCAGGGCGGTGCTCAGTTACTGAATCTTTGAACATAACATGACAGTCTATGAGGGACAGGTGTTCCTCGCAGAAACATGTCAAAGCCCCAAAAGGCTGAGAGGCTTTGAAAAGCAAATCTCCCCTCGCAGATTTGAACTTAAGAAATACTTCATCTTGTCCCCTAACCACGTTGATAGTGAAGTACCGAAGAAGCCTTTGTTCTGTTCACTGTTATTCTTGGCCCAAGCTATATGTCACTTTTATAGAGAGTCATGCACTGAAGCTGCGTGCAATTGTTCAATATATTTATTGACAAAATTTGACCCTTTTTGTAGTCAATTTCCTCTTGTTAAAGACCCAGGAAAGTTTTCAAAGGTCACAGAATCATTAGTGTTGAAGTGTCTAAATAAATATTGTTGTTTTACTTCTATCAATATTATCAACATGCATGGACTTGTTGGTATTCCTCTGATCATTATTAACTGGACACAGATGAGTTGTAGCAGATGAATGAAAATAATGTTAGAAATGCACTGTTTGCATAGTGATAGTTAAAAAGAAAAAACGGAACAAGCAGCACTTTGATACGAAAACTACACACCTTAATTCTTTTCTAACAGTGCATACTGAACCATTGGCTGACGGCCACACCCGCCTGTGGTGAATAAGCAAATTTCTTTGATGCACGCTATATTTAAGACGTGTTTTATCTTTGTACTGATTCTCCAGAGCTTTGCCTCCCTTTATATTATAAGTCTGTGGCGAGAAAAGCAGACCTTCAGTTAGACAAGACATATCCTGTATTACAGAGCTGGATTCATTAGGGCATATTTTACAGCAGTCTGGTAGGACCATAGAGATGGGTTTGTTCTTGTGACCTTGGAGGAGCAGGAACATTTTTGCACTAGCGCACATGCACACACACACATAGACACAGCAAGACACAAGACAATAATACTTGAATACTAGACCAAAAAAATCTATCCCCACATGTGAGAGTAATATTATTACCAGGCGCCCTTGGATGGATTTTTTTTTTTTTTATCCAAATCCATGCAAAACATATTTAATATGGTCAATGAAGTATTTTTGTTGTAATCTTTATTGTTATATATGTAACATAACATAAACACTTTTTTGTGATATTAAAAAATATATTTTGAGAGAGACACCTTAGTGATTTTATTTTGAATTTTTTTTTTACCTTGTACCACTGCCTTGCAGGGTCTTACTCGTGTGTAGTACTCATTCATCTTATTTCATGTCAGGACTTCCAGTTACAGAAACCTAAAAACATAAATCAGCATAAATCAGCATAAATCAGCGCGTACCACAAGTGACATGTAAGAGCTGAACGAAGATTTAAAAAATATACTTGAGTGTTTATGCAACAGCAGGAAGGAGCCAGTGATGAAAAGTATATTTTGCTATCGGTAAAACCTCCTTAAAAGTTTTTCTTCAGTTTGCTTTTGCAAATTTTCACTTTCACTTTCATCAAGAAATATCTCCTATCTCCAGAACTTCAGTGTGTTGGTTTAAACAAGTTGCTAGCTTGTTGAAGAGCTATTTATACAGACAATAATTCCCTCTTTGTGACATCTTTTGTATTTGCCATAATAAAATATTTTTAGTTTTAAAGAACCACAGAAACAATTTTGCCATGTACACAGTTAGAATCAGCAATAATCTTCCAATATATTTCAAAATATAATAACTAAACTGTGATATTTTGATGCATCATTGCCTTTTGGCATTTGTGAAAGGCACACAAAGACTGTGATCATTTGCTGTAGAGGACATTGTTTTCTGTAATACTGGGATCTGTAATTTCACTGCATCCACATTGAGCACAACATGGAAGCTTGTTCTAAAACGGTCACAGAAATCGTAGCAGCAGAATATCAGGCAAAATGATGCTTCAAAGAAATCACTAGTGGTTTCCAGCTCACAGCCGTGATTATTTCCACCCCCAGTATTTCTTGTGAAGTTATTTATTTGTTTACTTTTTTTGGCAGAGTCTGTGCTCCGATCATGGATTAGTAGAGATATTCTCTGGCTCATTTGCAGGCTAATTTGTTGGGTTTTAGAGGCCCTTGTGGACAGTTTTGGGCTGTTATCTGTGGAGTTGCATACCCACTCTCTGCTAGTGCCTCTGACTGTCTAAACCAACAGTACATCAGGGCCCATCTTACCACCAAGACTCAGGGGCATCACTACAGCTCAAAGCATGACATGGAGCGGGATGAGCCCTCCTCCATGGAGGATCATCCTATCCCAGCTTCACAACAGCTGTCCCTCTCTTAGCACTATCCTTTTAACATAAAGTCAATTATCCATGCTCATGTTATATTTATGTTCGTTTCAGGGAGTGTTCTCCCTGCTTAAAAAGGGATACAAGGAGCAGTGCGCTAATTTAATATGCTGGATCTATGTCAGAGCGTATACTGACCTTATTAAACGGATCAGGTATCGATTACATTCAACCAATCTTATCTTATCTTTTCCTTATCTTATCTTATTCCTATTTATCTTTATCTTATTCATATGCTTTCGCAACTAGCATTGTACTGTACTACTATCTCCATATATCTATGTATCTATACATTTGCAGACAGTTCAGAACAACCATCTTTAGTGAAAGTTAATTAGTAGTTGTTATTCAGGCTCAGAATGCAGAGATCATAACGTGCTGTTGCCCTAGTATGAGATGAAAATAATTAAACTTCCATGCTGAGATTTTTCTCATTAGTGGTTACCTCTGATGTGTATAAGTTTCTGATACATCGGGTATCGGGTATAGAACTTTTAGTCTTAGTTGATCTACAAAAGACTGATCTGTAAACACCAGCTTTGGTCCTGTGAATGTTCAAACCTTTGTCTGTCACTTCATCATCTAACACTGGATAACACTTGTGTTATCATGCTTGTCTTCACATTATCTTTACATGTATTACTTCTCTGTGCAGAATATTTAAAACTGCACACGTAACATCGAACATCGAACTTTAAAGCACCTTTGAGTCTGAAAAGAGATGATGCAGGTGACAGATATCTATGACAGTAACTGCGTAGCATTTCTGTTTCACGTTTTTAAAAACTGAAAGCTGTAGCTTTGCACTGCATAGATTAGTTATCATTTGTTGGATAACTCAGATAACGTCTCCTGCTTTTTCATCACAGCATGATTAAAATCATACTTAAATTTAGGGATAGTGCACACATATTTTCACATACATTAAAATTCTGTTGTTGTGCTGAACAGCTCTGACTCTTTTTGGGTTATTTCTCTCCCAGTGAAAGTACCAGTGAATTCTTACTGCCTGTGCATGTTGAAGAAAATAGCTCAGGACATAAGCTTAAGATTCCTTTCTCTCCGCCTTCAGAGGTTCCCCTAAAGTACTGCTGTCACACTGAAAACACTAGTCTTATCTCTGCTGTATGAAATGCCAGCTTCTGCAGCAGGTCACATCAGAGCTCTCTGACTTTAAACCTAAATGCTTGCACTGTGTGAATTTCAAATTTTGGCATAGATGCACGATTTAAGCTATCGCTAACTGAGCACTAATAGTGGTTTACAGTAGGCTGGATGTGTAAAGGTTTTCCTGATGTGCTTGGGAATGGATAGCAACCCGAGACAGTTATTTTCAGAATGTGAAGTTGGACAAGTAAGTTGACATCTGTCAGTCAGCCGACACATTGATTGTATGCTGGAAGCTTATACAATATGACTGGTGCGTGGCTGAGATAGCAATATTGTAAGGTATTTGCAGAGATGAATCTAGAAAGTAAGGACAAATCTTCTTTTTGCTTAACCTTGTTGATGTTGTTAAATGGTATTTAAAACATTCCAAATCTAAGAGATGGGTCTGATGACCCCGTTCCCTGAAGTCTGGAGGCAATTTTATTTTGAATTTAGATTTTTTTAAGGAATTATTTCAGTGTGTTTTACCTAGCAAGAAACTGCAGGCTACAGCTTGTTAGTTTTCATCACTAATTAGATGCTTGACACTATCGCTCCTGGGTCAGACTTTAATTGTTGTGGGGTTTTTTTATTGTGTTCCAATGCCACCCATGTAATAGATTGTATTGTTTTTTTAATGTCAATTTTGTATATATTATTACATAGAGACTGAATATACAGCATTGAAGACTCAAATACAAGGCTATTTTAACCTTAAGCTCACTCTGTGGTGTTATTTTTGTGTGTGTGTGTAAACATGTAAAAGCACAAATATAAAATGTGATTTGATTAGGGGTGAGAAAAATGTTTATAGGGATTTATGCATGTCTTTTATTCACCCTATGATCTATTGTTTGTATGGCATGGTTTGTTATTTGTATACACTGCACAATAATGCAGGGGGGGGCCTGAGGGTGAGCTTAAAGTGAGCTTGTGACCAGAATGTCCAGGGATATAACCGGCAGGATAAAATCTGGGTGGTACAAGAAAAAACAGGACTTGTCCCCTCCCCTCATCACACTATGACTTTACTGGGGAGCTTCCAGGTGTGTGTGTGTGTGTGTGTGTGTGTGTGTGTGTGTGTGTATTTCACTGTGTGAATCTGAGAGCTGGCCTCTGTACAAAGTTTCCTGGAATAAATAGAAGTTTAGACAATAATATCTATCTATATAGATCAGTAAAATATTGTTTGGCCCAGTCCTAATAGCACAGTGCATCAACATCTATATTCACAAAGAGCCAAAGTATCAACACAATTGATTAACTAGATTGACTGAAGTAGGTAAGATCCATGCAGAGATATACACTGTTCAGCACAACTACATCTCTGATAATGTTTTACTGTATTCATTCAGAGTCTCATAAACATATAGTAAAAACAATATATTGCAGTGTATTTTTGTTCCTGACTAGTTACCATAATTAAAAAATAGCTGTGAAAGAGTTAGCGCTCAGTATTCTGTAATGAAAAATATATTTGAAATTCACATTCTGATTTACTGGTTTGACAGAGTATTAGAGGATAATTCGGGTGTTCATTTTGTTGCCCATATCCAGTTGCTAGGACTACATCTACCCCAGGCAACCTCATTTCTATTCATTACCTCAGTGGAAATTTGGAATTGAAATTGGCTTACTTCATTCTGACCAAAGTTTCTACAATTATGCTCCAGAAAAAGTGTTTTCTGCCTGCATATTTTATCTTCTGCTGTAGCATTCTTTCCACTACCACTGTGTCAAATGCATACTTGGGGGTTTATAAATGAATGCATCCGAATGGTTGCAAAATGCCGGGATTTGTTTACATAATTAATTTCCTCAGATTCTTACAGCTACTTAAGGTAAACAAACCTTATTTGCCATGTTGCAGACTCTCAGTGGCTTTGATTCTACCATACCGATATGAATTATATAAGGACTTAGAAACACAAGCCTCTTGACAGCATGTATTTTAGATAGCCTTTTGAACTGTCATGCACTCAGTGGGAGCTGGGAGGCACACACAAATCAATTCTTTAACACTGACAAAGTGTTTGAAATGAAAAACAGTGGGCTTTTATGTAAGCTATCTGGAGAGCATGATGAGAGGAGGAAATAATGTTTTGACAGAGGTGTGCTACTTTAGCATGAAAGCATACATATTACCTGAATGTTTTTACACAACATAGCAAATCTGCACAAATCAAACAAGAGGGGGCCCTCTCAGGACTCCGAGAATCCCCACACTCACACTTATCAAATTTTCACTCCAGAAGAAAGTTTAGAAGTTGTGAAGATTTTCAATTTTCAAGGCAGTGTTTAAGCCCTTTACTGTCTTTAATTGAGAAAGTAGCTTCTTCTTAAGGGTATACTTTAGAATTTTATTAGGCCAGGCCTAGAATGCAGTAAGGAATGACAGGATGGGGATGGTGCCATCTTTGTTCAGCAAGGCCTCAGGCAAGCCACATGTAGCCCTAATGAGTCTTTTACAATTTCAGGGCCCGCTTGCTCTCAAACACCAAAAGTAAACTTTTGTCTTTTTTCCCCCTCACTATTCGGGGACCTTAAGAGGATTGTGGGGGTCATTATTTATTCATGCCATTGTGTTTATTCACCAGCTTCTGTGTGCGATGGGAGAGGGAATAGAGGAGCTAGTGCAGACGGAGTAAAAGCTGATAATTATCCACTATTAGCATTGTTTTTTCAGCCATGGTTTAAGTCGGCTCAGTTGATGATCTAGCTATGATAGAGGCCCAGAAACATCCATTTAGAGCAGATTATCATGTGCACGCCTTTGAAGTCTGGAATCCTCTGCAGAGAACTTGCAGAACGGGTGTGGATGGATTTATAAGCCTGTTTTTACTCCACTTGTTCTGTGCCGTTAGAGAAGATATTCTTTCACGATGTCAGCTACAAACACTCGTGTTGACCAGGAGATCCTTAAAAACAGCCATCACATGCCTGCAGGATGTTGTTAACAGTGAGAGGTGAGGAGACTGGAACCTTTACCTTTTATCCTAGAACAAAGAAAGCCCCAGGGATGTTTGAATGGGGCTGCATGGAGGGATTTAGCAATGTCAGTCCGCGTCAGAACTAACATTGATTCAAAAGACTAGTGAAGTAAAAAGCTGAAAAATTGGGCCTAAATTTTGGGCCTAACCCGAGGAGCCTTGAAAATGGATTCGTGATTGCTTTTCTAAAAGAGCAGTTTGAAAACTTTTCTTTATTGGCTTTATTGTAGCGCATCAGCTAAGGTGTCTTAATATGGTTCAAAAGTTGCTGCTCTTGGACTTTTCTATAAAGCTTGCAATGCTGCAGTCATAAGGTTACTCGTGAAGTAGAAGGAATTTCTTCTCAGTTTGTTTAGGATTCCAATTTCACGTTTCCAGTCTTATTCATTCCGCCACAGAGAAGTCGAAACAGATGGTGTCGTTCGGCTGAATTGCGGGGCACACTGTCTCTCCAACAAAGCGAAATAGAGTGGACTGGATGGATGAGAGTGGCAGAAGCCAGGCAGGGATGCAGAGAGTGGATAACTGGGGAAGGAGTCTGTGCTTATAATCACCCAGAGAAGAAATGCTGTCTGCAGTCTCAGCTTCTCTGGCCTCCTTTTCATCTTCCTAGGTGATATTCTAGAAAGCAACTGGTATCGGTACTCTGCTGTGTGCAAAGACTTGTGTGCTACTCCTGCTTCTTTTTTTTTTCTCTTTTTTTTTGCCTATTATCGTAGTTGGATGTTTCCCTCCACCTCCATGCCCAAGAATAGATTAGCAGTGAGTGATTACATCCTTATAATAGTGTTTCATTTAAGAGGAGTGAGACGTACTGTAGGTTTTCGAGCTGTCTGGGGCCCATTGCCTGTGAACGTGCCTGTTGAAATTGTGACAACTGCTAATTTGATTGAAATCACCAATTTCTAACCATTTCTAGCATCCAAATGAAAGCACCCGAATACCTGGTAGGAGTATTTTTATCTTGTATTCTGTGTTTATACTGGCCATCCATTTATAATTTGGTATTCAACATCTCTTTAAGAGTGTACAGTAATTCCAAGTAACGAGTGTTGGGTTTAAAGTGCTGATAGAAATGTTGGTCAGCCTTAAGTGGAATTGTGCTTTCTGTGGTAATGCTTTTTTATTACACAAATATAATTTCCATTTTCTCATTAATGGTTAGGCCTGTCTATAAAAACATTTATGGGTATTTACAATTTGTTTTCAACCTTATCATACATTATGTTCTCTCTCGGTTATTATGATATTGATTCCTAGCGAGTAAACGGCAGCGTCAGAGGATTTTTTATCTTTTTTCCAATGTTGTCTCATAAAAGCTCATTTCCTCTGTGAGTGTGCTTTCTTGTGTTTTTCACAGTGTAGTTTGCACTAGGGTGTTGGACTAGGTGTAGTGTCCTGCAGATTTGCATTTTGCCTAACATCATCTGTGAAAATTATTGGAATCTTGCAGCAGCCATATGTCTAGAATACGTTTGTGTTGTTGGTGTAAAAATCAACAAATAGTATTAAATAAAAAGCACTTAAAAAAAAAAAAAACTGACACGTTTGCAGTGAAACATATCACCAGAATTTGCTGCACTGGGTTTATGACTTCACTAGAACCATCCTTTTGAGCTGTACTGTGTTTTTCTACTGCGATGAGATCACTTGTCAAATATTAATTTCATAAAAGGCTAGTTGTGGCTTGTGGCAGTGCAATGGAAAATAATTATGTCAATTTGGGAATCCTAATAATACAAAAACAAGAATTAAGCCATCTTGTTTGTCTTGCCTGGAGAGGTCTGATAAGTATAATTATTACGTGAACACATACACCAATAACCTACAAGCATATCAGTCTGTCCCAAAACAGGGAAGAAAATTCATTTTATAAATTAAATATTACTTAAAATGTACAGAGAAAATAGAGATTAAAATATGATCTTACTTATATTTACTTGCTAATTCTTAGCAGACAGTCAACATTAGTATCACACTGTAAATGTCCAGTTAATCATATATAACGTTGGTCAGCTGTAACATTGTGATTTTTTTTTAGCATGATGTAAATATCAAACAGAAGACAAATTAATTAATATTAACAAGTGATAAAGGGCAGGTGACCTGAGACTAACAGAGTGTGTAATATACAGTAACCAAAACAAATCAGCCTACCAGATATAATTTGTCCTTGTCCTACAAGACATTAACTATCACTGCAGTTTAATGTCAGAAATAAAAAATGTAAATCTTTGCTGGTTTGCCAAATTTTATTGAATCTTATAAATTAAATAATCAGATGGGAAACAGTGAAGTAAATAACTTACAAATTGGGGTACTAAACACTGTAAATATTATCACTAAGGAACAGTTGTGTATTGATATGCAAACTTGCCTGCAGTGTCCTAATGCAGCGGGAAATATTAAACAGCAACCTCTGATGTTTTCTAATTTCACAGTATACTGTTTATAGCCATGTTACCCAGCCCTAGCCATTATGTTGATCTCTTAGCCAATGTTCACCCCATCTTTCATCATGTTACATTGCAAAAATACCAACACAGGGCTTTATTTATTTCAGTCACAAAGACGTTGCGTTTCCAGCACTGTCAGTGACACAAAGGCAGGACTAACGCTGCCTTTCCACAGGCTTTGAAGTTCATTCCAAACCAAGAGCAGTGATACTGTAAGTGCGAGGGCGCATTTAATCAGTCAAGGCAGAGCTCAAATACTGCCAACCAGTTAGAAAAAAAATCAAATAAGGGCATCACACCTCCTTTCATGGCTTTAGCAACTCTAAAGCCTTTTTATCACACGACATTTCCAGGACAACTTAATCCTGACTGGTGAACATTTCTGTTGCGCACTGTAAACATGACCACTATAGCTAAGCAACAGGACATCATTAGTGGGACAAAGTTTGGATGTTGAAAAGAGAATTGATGATGTTCAGGCAGTTTAAAAGCTATTAAATATCCAATTAAGGTACCTCGTTAGCCATTAGGTATTAAGTTTGGCATAATACACTTGTTTATAAAACCAACTGCTTTCTTTTCTCTTTGAGCAGCATCATAATACTTTATACATTATTACAGTAATCACACCACAGTATAAATGAGCTATTCTGACTGTTCTAGACCAAGAAACATGACACAATATGTTTCATTTAACACTAGAGAACTCACTTCTTATGATTCATTACGTTTACATAACCTGTAAAAGGTTTGTTTTGTCCTATTAGTTACTTTACTGTTTACTAGTTAGTAGTAGTACTACTACTCTGGATGATTTTTATTTCTTAAACTGTGTGACATTGTTAAGAGTACTGAGATATAACTGAGCAGTGTAATATACAGTCTACAGAGGTGGCCTAACGCAGAATGCAGATGTCTGTGTGTTGGTTTTGCAGCAGCCTGGTCGCCCAAGATTTAATCAAGGTTACCAGCAGACCCGGTATGCATAATCACACATTCACAATATGTGCCACTCAAATTAGACACTGCAGAAGGAACACATACCTGCTGCCTTGAGATGGCTCTAAAGAGAGTTAATCAGCGGAAAAAGAAGGACTTCATACGTGGAGGCTGCTGTGGCTGACAGATGCTGGTTGAAATCAGACATGGATCTTTGGCATGCTTTCCTGGCATCACTGCCATAATCACAAATTTAAAAATCTGTGCAATTAGGTGTCTGATGATTAAAGAATGTATAATGTAATGCTATGAAGTCAAGCAGAAAAGTGAAAAAACATACATGAACGAGAGGTCTGTGTGATTTTGGAGAGAGTTGAAAAGGTGCTTTTCCACCAATTAGTGATGCATATACCACAAAAAGTGCACAGTGAATCCTCACCAGTAATATGCCAGCAATATTATGGGGAGTGTCACTGGCTAAAAGCAGCATATTTGTAATTTCCACTGCAAAATACCGAGCAGTACCAACATAGGACAAAGCCCACTGCATCTTAGGAAGTACCATTTCATGCAATGCACTTTGTGCCAACACAAAAATAGAACCATCGGTTCCACCATGACCTCCACATGCAAATATAGTAAGAACAGTGACAAGAACTAGAAGGATCTGAATATTTATAGCCAAACCTGTGATAGTGGCTGTAGCAGTCAGTACAAATTTATGTTAAAGTTGTTCTGCAGCTCCTAATTTGGTGACAGAACATATTAGCAAATTATTTGTTTGTTTGCTCTGGTGTTGATTAAAAAAAAAAAATATATATATATACAGTATAT